>WNWU01000018.1:20613854-20690454 GCA_012654045.1 Ptyas mucosa | reverse complement strand
AGATAGATAGATAGATAGATAGATAGATAGATAGATAGATAGATAGAGTCTCCTGAAGGTACACTGTCATTTTTCCTTTGTTAGTCTGTTGAAATACATTATTTATTATGCACGTCAGTTATTTTTTGTAAAGAAAGTTACTTGCAAAAGAGATAATAAATTTTATGTGTACATAAGCCCAGAGGCAGTGACGATTTAGCGACATAGTTTGCAAGTTCCATGCCTGTTAGGAATTTAAAACATATCTGTCCAAAACCCTGGAAAAACTGACAAACTCAAGAATGCACAATCTCAGTATCATATATATCAGGCTTTCCCAAACTGTGGGTTGTGCCTCTCTTGGAGAAGTGCAGACAGAGTCCAGGGAGGATGTGAAGATCCTTTCAATTATATTGTTTCAATAAATACAGCTTGCCCAAAGTTTCAATGCATTGTTTTAATTGTTCATTTTGTTTTCATTTTTGATGTTTGGAATTTTAGGAGAGATGTTTACATTAAATTACATTACATTAAGTTTACATTAAAGGGAGGTGATGGCAAAAAAATTAGCAACCCCTAATATACATCCACCTGAAAAACTTCATTTTTGCCATTCTGCCATTTCTGATACATTATAAGAAGAAAGGTACATTAAGGGTAGCCATGCTTGTTTTTATTTTAATTGAGTTTACATCATACAGTATTTTATTTTTGTCCTGGCTGCTCCTCATTTTGGGAGCATTCCTCCCAAAAGTGTAGCCTCTGTCTGGAAAAGATTATGCACCCTGGCTCTCAGATGTTCTGCACACTGAATGTTCTTTCTAAATTACTTAAAGGAAAATGGGAAGGTTACAGCAATGCTTGGTATTAAACAATTTTATTTTAATATAAATAGCCATAAATCGTCCAGAAACTATAAACTTGATGTTGTAAACTGCCCAGAGTCCCTCAATAGTGAGATGGGCAGTGTATAAATGTAATAAGTAAACTTACCATCTCTTTTATAAGTAAGTTTATTTATTTTATTTATTTGTTAAATTTATTTCCTGCTTTTCTTGCCATGGGGTTACTTTAGGCGGCTTACATTAATAAAAAGGAAAAAAATGAAGTAAAGTAATAGAACAATGAAATAAATGAGAAAGTACACAACAACAATATATCAATTTGAACCAAAAAGATGTACGACTAGAGAGCAAGAGTAGGGGGAAGGTGGAGGCTGCTGTCAATCCAGCAGCCATCTCCAATGTGGCTTTACTTAAATAAGACTTAATCAGTTGTGTATAGACTATTTTTCAGATCTCAGAAGTTGGTTATGTAAATTTTCAAATGCAATAAAACACTTTAATAACCACAGTCATTTAACAACATAACACATAAATATAAAATAAACTATCTAACCTAAAAGCTATGGAAAAAAGTAGCTAGATTAGAGTTATTGTCAGAATGATATGAACTTTTTATACATAAAAAGTATAAAATGGAATATTCATGATATTAAGACTTGTAAAATACAATACATTCTTACTGTTAACATAAAATACCAGTTTGTTGGATTATATAGTATATAGTAAGTTTTATACTGTACTATATATACTTGGATAAAATTTATGTTAAAATATAATAGTACAAACCAAGAGGCTAAATGAGGACCCTGATTGTTGGGGGCAATATGCTATTTAGTATACTGTCTTTGGTGTAAGCCGCCCAGAGTCCTTGAAGAGTGGGCGGCGTAGAAATAATAATAATAATAATAATAATAATAATAATAATAATAATAATAATAATAATAATAATACTTGGGAATAATGAATGATAATACAAATATGTGTTTTGTGTACCCTGTTTCCCCGAAAACAAAATCTCCCCGGATAATAAGCTCAATCGGGCTTTTGAGCACATGTGCTAAAATAAGTCCCCCCCCTGAAAAATAAGCCCTCCCCCAAAATATTTAAATGCATGTGCAGCCGGTCCGTGCCATTTCCTCTGGCTAGGGTTAGGGAGACAGAGCTGGAAATCAGGTAAGGTGGCAAGAGGAGCCCGTCCTGCTCCATGTGCCCTAAAATAATAAGCCTCCTCAAAAATAAGTGCTTATTTCGGGGTTCAAAAAAATATAAGACAGGGTCTTATTTGCAGGGAAACACGGTAATCAAATTACCTAATTCAATATTATTTACTATTCCAAATCAACTAAAATGTGAAATAGCAGTATAGTAAAATGAATGAGATGAATTATAGCAGAACAATAAACTTACCTATCCTCCCTAGACTATAGCTTAACCAATGGCTTGTTTTACATGCTAATAATGCATATTTAGTCTCTAGTGTATGTTATTTTAGGATTTTTATTCAACAGAAGTAGTGAATATAAAATTCAACAGGACACCTCAGGAACACATTGTAAATTTGGGTTCCACTGTGCAATTTTGAAGATAAAGAAATATTTGCTTTTTTTCAGTACTTCCTTCTGCATCTGGTGCTTTGTTCTGGAACAAGTGCTGGTCAAACAAGCTTTTGTTTATATTTGGTTATTTGGCTAGTAACAAAACTTTTGGGGGAGGCAGACAAGAAAGAAACTCTTTGTGTCACAGCCAAGGGCAACTATGATATTACTAGCAAAGCATACTGATATGAAGGAAGGAAACTTGTTGAACATGAATATGCGCAGGAGATGTGGAATACTGTGGCAGCATGCATATCTCCCCAAATTTTCCTGTAGTAATTGAAGTATGCTTGAAGTCTATATGTAGCCAAATATCTATGTCCTTCCTTAAAGATAGGCTGTGTATGCTGCCATAAAAAATAATTATCTAATTTATATGCCAAATAAACTAGGGTTTTTGTTAAAAAAGCACAAATAAATATAAAATACAGTAGACTACTAAAGATAGATCATGGGTTTTCATGATCCTTGCAAGCAGAAAATTAGCAAGGTGAAGACAAACTCTGCTGCATTGAATTTTTTAGTTGCAGTGAGATTTTCTTTAAAGTATTTAAAGAAAAAAAAAGAAGTTTTTAAAGTGGTTCAATCTTTAAATAAGTCATATATAAGTCTTCACATCTCCAGGTGGTGGGAGATAAAACCGACAGAATCTTTCAAGTTTGCCAGTGCAGTTCTCCAAATTAATTTATACCTGGCGTAATTAAGAAGAATTACTGTGTGTCTCTTTCTCACACTTTCAGTGAGCTAAAGTATCTTATCTGTAGTTTTCTTTCTCTGACTTGTAGTTGTCCTTACTTCTTCCCCTGTGTTTTCAGGTCTCCAAATAAATTTACATACACAAAGTTGGGTATTCTAATTAGATTAAGATTGAGTCTAAACCTGTTCTTCCCTATCCAGGTCTCCATAGCCTCCACATATTAAGAGAGAATCTTAACAACACCATTTGATTGGCTGGAGAGATCTGTAATTGGGTACTATCAGCATACTCTTCACTTCGTACACTTCATACACTTCATACAGCGTCTTCTTCGCTGATGACGTAAAACTATTCAACACCAATGACAATACTGCTGCCCTACAAAGCGATTTTGACTATGTGTCTGAATGGTCGAACAATTGGCAACTCCAAATCGCAACCAACAAATGCTCTGTCTTATACATTGGCAACAAAAATCAGAACACCAAATACAAGCTGGGCGGATACGACCTTGTAGACAACCCTCATTCTGTCAAGGACCTAGGAGTACTCATCTCAAACAATTTAAGCTCCAGAGCTCACTGTAACAGCATTGCCAAAAAGGCATTAAGCGTTGCTAACCTAATTTTGCGAAGCTTCTTCTCTGGTAACATTGTACTACAAACTAGGGCATATAAAACCTTTGCCAGACCAATTCTTGAATACAGCTCGTCTGCCTGGAATCCACACTGTATATCTGACATTAACACAATTGAGCGAGTCCAGAGGTATTTCACAAGAAGAGAACTCCATTCCTGCTCACAACAGAATTCCTTAGGTCACCAGGCATGAAATTTTGGGCTTGGACAACCTAGGATCATGCCGCCTATGGTCTGATCTAAGTGTAGTACACAAAATAGTCGGCTACAATGTCCTACCTGTCAATGACTTCTTTATTTATTTATTGGTTTGATTTATATGTCGCCCTTCTCCGGAGACTCAGGGCGTCTTACAAGGCGTTAAGCAATAGCCTTCATACTTTTTATATATACCTGCTTAGTAGGGCTTTGCCCCCCTCCCCAAGGTTGTTCTTTTTTATACAAAGTCAGCTTATTGCCCCCACAAACCGGCTCCTCATTTTACCTACCTCGAAAGGATGGAAGGCTGAGTCAACCTTGAGCCTGGTGAGATTTGAACTTGCAGTAATTACAGGCAGCTGGTGTTACTTAAACAGTGCTTTAGTCTGCTGTGCCACCAAGGCTCTTCTTCAACTTCAACCTCGATAATACACTGGCAAACAATAGATACAAACTCAAGGTAAACTGCTCCAAACATCTCAGTATTTACATGGGTCTGCACCCCGAGTCAAAACAGTCTAATTAATCTGCTTCTTCCAAGACACTTTTGAGATTGAAGTTTAAGCCCCTTTTCAACCATCTGCCTAAAAAATAAAGATTGGAGACAAGGTAAAAAAATTATCCAATGTTCTTGGGTCCAGTGATAGCTTCTTGAGGAGGCGAAGAACCACCACCTCCTTAAGTGCAGGTGGGATCATGCCTACACTAAAATAATTACTTTACTATTGCTTGGATTTAACTACATATTACTTCCTATTGGCCAGTGGTGAAATGTAAAATTCGTTACTACCGGTTCTGTGGGCGTGGCTTGGTGGGGGGGGTGTTAATATGACTGAATGGCCAACTTTAAAAAAAAAAATTAAAAATTAAAAAAGCTGAAGAAGTTGTAAAAAAATGTTTTTAAAGCCTATGATGATCCCAGATGACTTGCCTGGTCATTAGAGGCTTTCTTTCCTTTTTTTTTTTAAAGCCTCTGACGATCTCAGATGACTTGCCTGATCGGGAGAGGCTTTCTTCTTTTTTTTAAAGCCTCCGATGATACCAGATGACTTGCCTGATCGGCAGAGGCTTTTTTCCCCTTTAAAAACATTTTTTCTATAACCTCTTCGGCCGAAGAGGTTATAGAAAAAATGCTTTTAAAAGCCTCTGATGATCCCAGCTGAGCCGTGCGATCATCAGAGGCTTTTAAAAAAAAACTTTTAAAAGCATTTTTTCGGTCAAAGAGGTTGTACAAAAAATGCTTTTAAAATTTTTTAAAAAAATCCTCTGATGATTGCGTGGCTCAGCTTGGCAATTGGGGGGGGGGGGATTTTTGCTACTGGTTCTCCAAACCACCTGCCTCCATCGCTACCGGATCGGGCAATCCAGTTCGAACCAGGAGCATTTCACCCCTGCTATTGGCCATGCTTACTATTCTGAGAATGCTATTTTATTTCTTAGGACCAAGAGACTGACATCGTTTTCAAATAAGTAAGCTAAACAGCCCAATTCCATTGGTCCTGCACAGCCAGAGACCAGCTTAGAAATTTGAGTGACAGATGTTCTAAATAGTCTTCACAGTAATCCAGTCGACGTTCCTCTGGTTCCATTGGATCATCTTGAATGGAATTGCTTGCCATGAATAGAAATATGATTAAGACACTGTGGCTGTCTCACTTTGGAATTCTTTTTCTTTGGAATTGTGACAAACATCTTGGTATAATTTTTGATAGCCTTTTAAGAGATTTTAATGTTCGCTTGTTTTCCTAATTTTATTTTCTAGTTCCTACATATGTTTTTGAAGTTTTTGTGTGGGAAGGTGTTTGGAAAGGTATTTCTTTTCCTTTAGCAATTTTTAAAGTTTATAACTGCTTCAGTGGATATAAATAACTTATATGTTGATGTTGTTCATCATTTTTTGAACACTCATGTACTGGAGGAAAAAAATGCTCAAAAGTCAAATAGACAAAATTAGAGTGGTAAGAGTAGAACAAAGATTTCCTGATTCACCATTTAAGTATTTCTGCTGCTGTTGTAGCTGCTGTATTTCTCTCAATAGTTCTAAATAACATTATAAATTGTGGAGCCTTTTATACCTCTTTCACAGAGACATAATATATAATTGAAGCATTTTCTTCTGTTCAAAGTAAACTGTTTATGGCTGTAATGCAGTTTTAAAAGAATGGTGCAAGTGATATTGACTTCTTTGCCAGCAAAAAATTAAAAAAGGATGAGAAGCAAAGAAAACCAAACTGAACAGAGATGCTATTACTGAAATGACATTACATCTGTATACTCTTTCCTTATATTTTCCTGTAATCCTGTTATGGCACTGTTCTATTACCTCAAGCACTGTCATCTTTAACCACTGTCAGATCTTAACTGGATTGCCAAGGACACAAGGAAGGCATCTAGGAGGTGAATCCAATAGTAATTCCAGTACAATATATCTCTCTGTATGTCTATTTTCTGTTTTTGTTACCTTTTCACATAGCACTTCCTATATAAAGACACACACAGTTTATTATAGAAGAAACTGTTGAGGTAAAATATATATTTCACATCTTTATGACCTCTTGGGCTTAGACAAAATTGAATGATGATAAAAGTAATACAGTTAAAAAAGAGTTTATCCATAACGTTGCCACAGCTTTTCACATTCAGCATAAGTTATGTCTTTATTGATCAGTATAATTAGGAAGTCAAATCTGGAATGCATACCCGTCAGGCTTTTGGTGGCTATAGATATCCCAGTCGTAGTTACATTCTGTCATTTATAAATGCTGAACTGAATATTCTTCTCTACTGTCTGTCTGTAATTTCTTAAATCTGAGAGAATTGTTGAGAATAGGAACTGAGCTGTAGGATAACAGGTATCCCAAAGTGGGATTTCTTTTCAATAGCCTTCATTTCTGAAAACATTTTTGGGTTAGTAAAGTGAAATTCATTGAAACAAAGCAAGCATCAGATGAGTTTTCCAGGCAGAGTCCCTTGATGAACCTCCTTGAAGAGTTAGTTGACCTATTTATCTGTAAATTATCACAAGTTTCTTTTTTAGGATTTTATTCCAGTTGTTTAATAAAACTGATGTATGTTATGGTCATGGCTAGCGAGAAAAAAATAGAGAAGATCTTAAAAGGAACAAAATATAATTCATCCTTACGGATAAATTATCAATAAATTATCACCCAGGTGTCACTTTATGGTGGTTTTCTCTTTAAACATTCACAGCATTCCACTTCTGTGGCCCCATGGAGAACTTGTATTAAAATTCCTCTGAACAGAAAAGACCAACAAATGGAGAAACAACAAACAAAGAGGCTTCTTCAGTGATGTAAATTTTTTTGGATGTTGAATTGAGAATGAATCATAATTTAATAAGGTTTTGTGAGAAAAACCTGCTGGGGGAAACAGTATTTAAAACTAAAACATTGTATCTGAATTCCTTAAAAAGTTCAGTGGAATTGCATATCATTTTACCTAACAACAGCAGCAATAGTAGCAGAGAATTGTTATTCTCATTGAGCATGGGGCCAGCGGTCAGGAATGGGTTAATTCTCGTCTGATGTCCATGGACTGAGTCTGCAAGCTGTTAAGCTCCTCCTCTTCCTCCTGCTTCCCAGCTTTCAGATTCTGTCTGATTTGGACAAGACACAGATTGCAGGTCCATTTCTGACCTATTTGCTCCCAGAAATTGGTTGAGCCTTCTTCGAAATTGCTCCCATTCACCTTGGTTGAGCTTGCCAGCATGAAGGGTCTTGTACCGGAGCCTACTGAAGGCCGCTTGTCGGCATACCAGGGCTGGGGGCTCCCAGTTTCTGGTAGAGCCTCCCCCATACCAGCATGAAGGAATCACACCCAATACCGCTGTAGACCACCTGTGATTGCAGGAGCCTTCCAGCATCGCTGGTAGCAGGCTCCGGTTTGATGCCAATGGGTCAGTATTTTCACCGACTATCGCTGACGGCTGTTACTGCTGAGGAACATGTGCGATTACAGGAGCCTCCCAGCATAGCTGGTAGCAGACTCCAGCTTGATTCCAGCGGGTCGGGTTTCGTGCTGACTACCGTTGAGGGCCGCGGGGACCTCGACTGACAGACTTACGGACGGCGTCTCCTGGGCTCTGCCCATACGCCTACCAACTCTGTTGGAGGATCTGAGGCTTCCAGATCTTCTTCATCGAACGGAGCCGCCTGGAGCGGCATAATAGCAAACTGCACTGCTGCTCTTGGGCATCAAGTCTGGTACAGTAGCCCTTCTTTCTTTGAACAGGGGAGTTCATTGCTGGTTCTCAAACTCTGGCTGGCTTGCCTCCAGGCTCACCGGCTTGTATTTCAATATCTCCGGCCACTATTTTTGGCCCTGCCACGTGCACCTTTAGAGGCCTAGTTTGCCTCAATTAATTTCAAATTAATTTCACCACCAGGCCAGCAAAGGCTTCAAAGCATGACTTGCAGGACAGGGAGGTGGCTGGGACTTTGCAATCCATTCCAACCAAACAGAGCAAGAAATCCCACACTTCGACTAAAGCTGTCAAGTTCAGCACTGCTCTGGCTAAGGAAGAGCTCAAGTGCCATAAGGCCATTGAGCGGACCATACAGAAGGCCCTTAAGGAAGCTTCCCTGAACTGGCCCATCCATGTCAGGCTACTGAACCTGCCACCTCCCCCTTCGAAGGCACTAAACTGTTTGGGGCACCCCTGGAACCACTGCTGGTTGAATCCAGGGATAAACGCCATATCTTGCCCAATTTATCCTGCAGGTCGGAACAATGTTCCCCTGCTTCCTTTTGTCCCTTTCGGGGTTCAGAGGGTGGTTATTCCGGGCCTAGGTCCCAGAGATATTTCCCATCTAGGCAGTCGCCCACAGGATTGACAAGGTCTTTTGGCGCAAAAGGGGCAGTACAAACTTCCCTTTCGGGGCAGCCGGGGTCTCCCCTTCCACTGGACCCATTGACTGCATGGCCCTCCCTCCCATTGCGGGCCGTCTGGCTCTCTTTGCCAGCCAATGGGAGGCAATCACCTCGGACGCTTGGGTCAGGGAGACGGTCAGGTCGGGCCTCTCCCTGGAATTTCTCTCCACCCCTCCAGATCGGTTTCTCCGATGCCCCCTCTCGCAGGATTGGTCTACCTGGCTCCTTGTGGCATCAGCCATAAAACACCTTCTCAATATCCAGGCCATCGAGCTGGTGCCACTGGAGCAGCAACACGGACAAGGGTTTTATTCTCACCTGTTCATGATTCAGAAATCCTCGGGGGGATGGAGAGCAATTCTTGATATCAAGTCTTTGAACCGCCGGGTAATATACCAGAGGTTCAAGATGCAATCCCTCCAGTCCATCTTGGAGGGCATCAGAGTCAGGGATTTCCTCACATCAGTTGACTTGATGGAGGCTTATCTCCACGTCCCCATTCATCTGACCTACCGCAAATTTTTCAGGTTTTGCCATGCGAGCAGTCACTATCAGTACCGCGCTCTACCTTTCGGTCTTTCCTTGGCTCCTCGAGTGTTTACTAAATTGATGGCCGCGCTAGCGGGCCACCTCCAAACGCTGTCGATAAGGATTCAGTTCTACTTAGACTATATCCTTATCCAGTCTGATTCGGAGTTGCTAGCACTACAAGACCTGGACACCACTCTCCAGGTCTTGAAGGCTCACGGTTTTTTTCGTCAATTCGGCCAATAGCCACCTGATTCCAACGACTCGCATTCAACACCTGGGTGCAATAATAGATACAGTCGAGATCAAGGTCTATCTTTCCCAGGACTACCTGTCCAGTTTGCAGTCCCTGGTCAGGTCAGTCACATCGGGGAGGTCTGTCCCCCTGGCGTCACTGTCTCAGCTCCTCGGTCTTATGCATAGGCATTATCCCATGGGCGCGGCTCCACTGCAGGGATCCCGTATCAGAAACACCATCAAGGGTCCTCCCACCGCACGGTCCGTCTTCCTCCCATGGTCCGCCTTTCCGTCCGCTGGTGGGTCTCCGTAGCGGTACTCAAGGGGAGGGAGTTCAGGGAACCACATTGGCTTGTCCTGACCATGGATGCCAGCCTTCAGGGTTGGGGGGCTCACCTTGCATCGACCATGGCACAGGGCCGTTGGACCCAGGCTGACCTGGGTCACAATATCAATTGGTTGGAGCTTCGGACCATCCATCTTGCCCTCTGTGTGTTCCAGGACAAGGTTCAGGACAGACACATCTTAATTCAGACAGACAATGTGGCCGCGAAGGCTAATGTGAACCGCCTGGGGGGACCCACTCTCAGTACCTCATGCTGGAGGCCAAGAGACTGGAAGCCTGGGCGGAGACTCATCTGAGGTCCCTTCGGGCCTCTCGCATCTCCAGGGTGGCGAACGCACTGGCTGACTGACTCAGTTGAGCCACAGTAGACCAGGGGGAGTGGAGCCTAGACCTGGACCTGTTTTGGGAGATCACCACTCACTTTGGCGTCCCCGCAGTGGATCTCTTCGCCACCCGGACCAACCATCAGACGGAAGGTTCTTTTCCAGGTTTCCAGAGCCAGGCGCGGAGGCTATGGATGCCCTGTACAGCCGTTGGCCTCCTGGCCTCCTGTATGCCTTCCCTCCCCTTCCCTTGATCGCCAAGGTCATCAGGAAACTGTTGGGGGAACGGGCGAAACTTCTCCTGATCGCCCCCCATTGGCCTCGCCGCCCCTGGTTTGCGGACCTTCTGTCCTTGTCGGTGCACCGGCCGTGGTGCCTCCCTCCAGACAAGGTCATCCTCAGACAGGGATCCCTGCTCCACCCGGACGCCCGTTGGTTGCAGCTGACTGCCTGGAGGTTGAGCGGCGCCTGCTGAGGAAGACCAGGCTGTCCTCGCGTGTCATCACCACCATACAAGCTTCCTGCCACCCTTCGATGACCCGGATCTACAACTCTACATGGCGGTCGTTCGCAGGTTGGTGCGACAGACAGGGCCTCACGCCTACTACTGCTTCTACCGAGCGGGTGTTGCATTTCCTCCAGGATGCCTTTCGTCCCTTCGCAGGCAAGTTGCAGCCCTTTCTTCTATACTATGTTGTGGTTCTAGGGGCTCCCTTGCCAGGCGTTCCCTGATCAGACAATTCCTCCGGGGGGTGTTCAACCTTCGCCCTCCCCAATCCACAGATACCCTACCTGGGATTTGCCTCGGGTTCTCAATGCATTGACCCGAGGGCCATTTGAACCTCTACGGGATGTCAGTTTAAGATTCCTGTCATACAAGTTGGCCTTTCTGCTGGCCATTACTTCAGCCAGACAAATTTCAGAATTGGCAGCTCTTTCCATCAGAGCCGACCTTTGTGTTTTTCATGTGGATAGGGTCGTCCTTAACACTCCTTTCCATAGGGCCCAGGAGTTGATCCTTCCTAACTTCTGCCCTAACCCAACCCATCCATTAGAACTGGCCTGGCACACCTTAAATGTCAGGAGGGCCCTCCTTATCTATCTTAGGAGGACCTCTTCACTTCGACGGACGGAGTCCCTCTTCGTCTTGTTCCGATCAGCGACCCTTGATCACAAGGTTTCCTCTGCAACTTTGGGACGTTGGCTTAGAACGACTATCACAAAGTCTTATGAGGCGCAGGTCTTGCCAGTCCCTTGCTGTCTCATGGCCCACTCCACGCGGAGCGCCTCTACCTCGGCGGCTTGGGTCATCCAGGCTTCCTTGGAGGAAGTGTGCAGGGCCGCCGCCTGGGCGTCCTCTTCCCCTTTCCTCCACCATTACAAACTTGACATCTATGCCTCGGCGGAGGCGGCATTTGGCCGCCGTGTGCTTCAACAGGTACACATGGGGTTGGGCTCACCAGACCGGGCGGGTCCCTCCCAGTAGGACCTCTGCTTTGGCATGTCCAATTCCTGACCACTGGCCCCATGCTCAATGAGAAAGGGCGTTGCCTTACCTGAACGCCTGTTCTGATTGGCGTGGCGACAGCAGTCAGTCCCATCCAGTATTGCCTGCTTCCGGTTTGTAGGGTGTGCACTAATGTTGTCTTTTCAGCTCAGTGTGTCGGTCTGCCGCATCCTTCCTCGTCAGAAAGCTGGGAAGCAGGAGGAAGAGGAGCAGACTCGGTCCATGGACATCAGGCGAGAGTTAACCCATTCCTGACCGCTGTCCCCACGCCAATCAGAACGGGCTTTCAGGTAAGGCAACGCCCTTTCTGTAACACTAGAAAATTTCTGCCCCCACATTTTGCTGTAGTTTCATAGTATATGTGTTTGGCTTATAGTATAAGCCTTATACCATGGTAAACTAACTAAGTCTGGTAAACTAGCTAAGTCTGAATTACCGGGGATGCCCTTTTGGTCCCTCATCTGTTCATTATTTTTTTAAAAAAACAACAACAGATGTGCAGTTTAAGAGATTACAACCTTGTAGTGTTCATTCCTTCAAAACTAAGATTCTGTTGCTAACAGTAGTAAGAAAATGTAGCTACATTTAATTACAGTTAGATAGAAATTAATATTTCTTCAAAGAAATATTTTCTATGAACTTTTGTTTCTTTGAATGAGTCATAGTGAATTTCAACAGGTTTAATAGCCTTGTAATGCGCAATTTACTACTTATATTACCTGCAGAGTAAGTATTGCATGTTTAATAGAACTTGAATAAAGTGGTGTAACAATAAAGTTGAAGGAAAAGAAAGGTAATTCCTTTGTCTCAGTTGCTGGGATAACATAATTTAGATTCATCATAAAAAATGTTTGCAATTGCTGCCAATATTGCTTGCCTGCCTGCCTTGAAATAATGGGAAAGAGCCATGTTAGTCTGTGCAGAAAATCACTCATGGAATCCCTTATAGGAAAACCTATGTCCTAATAAAGTTGGTTATCTTGAAGAGTCTATCACTTTCCATGTCCATTTGGAGCTCAAACAACTCACTGAACGAATCAGTATTTTTTGAATGGCTAAGTTCCATGAAGAGATTTCGCTTTGAGCAAAATTTATTGATTTGAAGAATGGAGAAAGCTGCATGTTTAAAGTCTTCAAGTCTTATACATTGCCATGAATTTTGGGTGGGGTCCTTTTGGTTGTTTGGTATTGGGGGGGATTCATCTCATTGCCATTCGATTGTTCACCATACAGAGAATACAATGTGCAAGTTGGATCTTCTGCATGTGACACTGTTATGTAATTGCAGGAAAAAGTTCTTTGGAGCACTTCTTCATTAGTAATATTGTTGAAGTAGTGAATCTTTAGGATTCAGCGAAGGCATCTTTGTTAGATGATATCAAGTCTCTTGTTAATACTGATACCTTCCAGGTCTTACTGGCATAAATGGCTGATGGGATCACTACAGAGGCAAGCAAACAGAATTTAAGTTTCAGTGATATAGATGTTGAGGACCAGATTTTATTCATCCTCTGGAAAACAGCTGTTACTTTCCCAATGCAGTACTTAATATCTGTCTCTGTATCTCCATTTCAGGGGACTACATTACCCAAATAGGTAAACCTTTCTACTTTCTGAAGTTGCTGTCATCTGAGTGTGATTCCCTGTATTTGTGTGGTAGAGCTCTCATATATGATCTTTGATTTCTCAGCATTTATCCTGAGGCCAGTTTTGGTTGCTTCTTCATCTAAGGCAGTTGTCATTTGTAGTTTCATATTGACTTCCTCAAGTAAGGCAATATCATCTGCAAAATCCAGGTTGCCAAGATGGTCTTGGTCAGAATAATAAATGCTTTTCCTGGTGTGTGATGTTCATCGCAAAACATAGTCTCAGGTCCTGAGGAAAAGGAGTGATGATAGAATACAGCCTTGTCTAATTCTGATAGTAATTTTGAAGAAATCCATATGGCCATTTTTCGTCTTAACACAGTAGCTTAGTAGCTTGATCGTAGGTATAAGACCTTAAAGATAAAGACTGTTGGTACACCATATAAATGTAGGATTTGCTAGAGCAATTCTTGCTGGACACTTAAAATGCTTTCTTAAAATCGAATATCAATTAATGGCCAATTAATTAATTAATTAACCCTTTGGTTCAGAGCAAAATATTCTCAATATTTTGATGATTCTCAGTTGAACTTCATCCTTAGATCTAGTGAAATATATGATGCAACACCTAACTCTTGGCAGATGCCAGAACTTGGATGCCGGTACTTGGAGGATGCCAGCATCTGGAAAGCCACCTCAGACTCAAAACAAGCAAGAAAGAATATCCGTTAATTCAGAAGTCTATTGATCTCATGATAGTGCTAACTTTGATGTTTGAGGGAGTTGTGCTCCTGTAGACCGTGTGTGTTTGCAACTTGAGGATCCTTCTGAATTCTTGGCTCCTCAAGGATTGGCTTTGCCAAGCTTTAGTTGGCACAACAGTTGTGGTCTTTACATGAAAATAGTTATGGGTAGTCCTTGCTTAATACTGTTCCTTCAGCAACTGTTCAAAAGTATGATGGTGCTGAACTAAGTATTGTGGTCCGCCAGCAGCCTGCGGAGCTGGCTGCGGAGTCAGACAGTTAGGAACTGGGGAGGAACATGGGCCAGTCCTGGAGTCTGGGGAAGGCATGGACGAGGGCTCTGCGTCGGAGGCAGAGATGGGGCCAGGGCCATCTGCAAGTTATGCGCCGACTCTGGAGCCTCCAGAGTCAGACATCAGAGAGGCAGAGAAACAGGAGGAGACTGTCCCTAGTGCATGCATGCGCAGAGTTGCCAAAAGACAAGAACAGTTAAAACAAAAGGGACGACTCTGGAGTAAGGCCTGGAGATGATTGGCCCCTCCCATAAGGCTTAAAAGAGGAGCAAAGGCACATGGGTCCTTTGCAGGAAAGCAGTGTTGTTAATTATGTTCCCAGTCGGCATCTCTGTTTGATTCTGGACTCCGTGTGGCTTTGCCAAGTAGGTCTTTGGCAGCATGTCAAGGGAGATAAAGGTTGGTGATTATCCTGAAGGACTTCTTCCAAAGGACTTTTTGCAACTAATTGGGACTCAGCTGTGAATAAGAGTAATTCACAGCTATTGCAATAAAAGAGGTTTTTGGGACTACTCGTGTTTTTTAATGACTCAGTAAGCCTAGGTCACAACACTAAGGGACTTATGACCTGTACCTGCAGTTACAATCCTTGCAGCTCCTGTGGTCACATGATTAAAGTTCAGGTACTTGGTAATCTATCCGCCCTTATGATCAACTGCAGGGGTGCTGCGACAGCCCCCATTTCACCCAGTTTGATCACCCAGTCCAGCAGCATATGCAAAGCTTCTGCTGCCCTGGCCTACTCCTCATCCCATTCCCTGGGAGGTCTTGGCTGATTACAGACCCAGCAGTATACACAGAGCTACCAAAGGTAAAGTATTTCCACCTACCAAGAGGGGGCACAACAGTAGGTGTTTTTAATAGAAACCTTCTATAGAGCAATATGCCCATTGAAGCATGTATAATCTCCACTCTTACAACTTTCAGAAACTTGTAAGACCTGCTCTCCCAGAGGGCCTTCAAGGATGAATTGCAGAGCCACCAGTGCCTATATCTGTTAATATATTGATATTTTGACTATTACTATTTTCATTTGACATTATTTATTGAATTTTTAATTATATTTAACCCCCTTTGAATTGAAGCAGGGAGAAGCAACATAAATAAAATAGTATACTTGCTCTTCAGGGGCTCCTCCACAATCTCAAACTAGTTAACAGGAGTAGCTGGATCTTTTTGCTGCACCTCATATTGCTTAGCAGCATGAACCTCAGAGTGATCATTAAGAGCTCACTTTATAAGGAACAATTTCAGGAGCTGGCCCACTGAATAGCAAGGAGGATTACTCCATTAATTTGTGCATTAGGCTTTCATATAAAGGCTCTTACCGATAGCTAAGTGCTGCCAATTAACACGCTGAAGTGTGTGTTCCCTCCAACGAAACACTTATCTTGGTAAATGTAAAGGGCACTTCATGAAAGGTAACAGATGCTGAAAAGGCCCTCCTTTTCATTATGAAGGTCTTCCTCTTGTTTTTGCAGATGTCTTTCACATGTACACAAGGCCAATCACAGAAGTATGGTTGTAAGAAGAACCACAAACCCTATACATTCCCAGTACACATCACTACTGAAAGTTAGATATAGCAGAATGAAAACTGGGATTTTTTTTACTTTAGGCATTCAGAAGTCAGACCTATGAATTCCCCTTTCCCCTTTCTTGTGTTTCTTCTTTCCTTAACCTTCTAGATGGTAGATGAATAGGCTGATTTTGAATTCAGGTCTTAGTAGGAAAAATATTTTCAATAAATATATTGCTGAAGAGCTCTTCAATAGTCTATTGAATAATGGAGTCCTATGAGTAATATTTGAGGAATCTGAATTTTGTCTGTAGAGAAGTTAACTCTTTCAGCAGCTGCCCATTTAGCATACTGGAATATAACAGACAAAATTTCTTTTTGGACATTCTCCTAATATAATGGTAAGGTTTACTTCAGCAAAGTAGTTTAGAGAAGGCACTTAAATATATAATGAATTTTTTTAAAAATTTGCATCAATTTATAAAATTATGTAACAAAGTAAATATATCACCAAAGTAAATGAAACAAAGTAAATATATCACCAAAGATGATTAACTCAATATGACAGACATTTCAGAGTTATTCCGCCCCTTCCTTTGTTTAGTCTTAAAATATGTCTTACAGTATGTCTTTATGTAAGTACTTTTTTTGGACTATAAGATGCACCAGATTTTGAAGAGGAAAACAAGGGGGAAAAAGTTTTTTGCCTCTGCACGTCCGGTTTTTGACCTCCTCCCCGAAGAGCAGTCTGCAGGTCTCCCAACCCTTTGCACATCCTGTTTTTGTGAAAAATGGGCCTGTTTTTGGCCTCCTGAACCCACCTCCCATGCGTCCCGTTTTTGCCCTCCCCAGCCCCCAGGAGCACTCTGCAGGCCTCCCAAAACCTCTGCATTAGGGAGGAAATGCTACTGGTTCGCTCCGGTTTGGGCAAACTGATAATGATAAAAACTACCAGTTTTGGCGAACCGGTATTAAAAAAATGCTTTAAAAAGTAAAAAAAAGGTTCTGATGATCACAGCTGTGCCAAGCGATTGTCGGAACCTCTTTTTTAAAAAACCTTTTTAAAGCATTTTTTTACTACCTATTCGCCCAAATCAGTAGTAAAAATATGCTTTAAAAAAGTAAAAACAAAAAGGTTCTGACAATTGCGTGGCACAGCTGTGCTCGTCGGAATTTTTTTAAAAAAACTTTTTAAAATTATTTTTTACTACCAGTTCGGGTGAATAGGTAGTAAAAAATGCTTTAAAAAGAAAAAAAAGTTGGCCATGCCTATCCAGTCACATAACCCCCCCCCCCCCCCAAGCCATGCTCACCAAGCCACACTCACAGAACCGGTAGCAAAAAAAATTACATTTCACCACTGTTCTGAATGTCCCGTTTCTGTGAAAAATGGGTTCATTTTTTGCCTCCCGAACCCCCCACGCATCCCGTTTTTGCCCTCCCCAGCCCCCAGGAGCACTCTGCAGGCCTCCCAAACCCTCTGCCCATCCCGCTTTCATGAAAACAGGCCCGTTTTTAACCTCCCGACCCCCCCCATGCGTCTTATACTTCGAAAAGTACGGTATATCTCTTTTCAATGTAAAACTATAGGTGATATCAAGGTGATCAAATCATTATAGAATAGATTCCAAAACCTTACCTGGAATCTAATTGTGTTATAATCACAACTATTTTTTTGTAATGTAGCCTGCACTTCCATCAAAATTCCTATTATAGACTCACCCATGTTAAAAAACAATTTGAGGCTGCACACAGGCTTAATGTGGAGCTCTGATCTCACTAAATCTTATAATATATGAAGTGATACAGCAACATAGCACACTCCTCTATGGAGATATATTTCAGAAGGCGATAGGCAATGTTTTCATTAATAAAAAGACATAGACTTTGGGTTTTAGATTTGTGTAACATACTCATGGAAGTGATTATATAGATAGCATGTGTCTGGTACTCATTAAAACAACCATATCACTTTCCAGTATCACTTAGCCAGGGATAAGCAGGGATAGATACATCTGTGCTTCCTCCTGTTAAAAAACCATTTCCCTTAAATTAATTGTATTACAAAGTTGTATTAGATATGTGTCCTGCTTCTTTCCCACCATTCTAAGAGTTGCATTGGATAGCAATAGAACTTTCCTGTTTCGTTGATATGGAGTTAGTAACCTGTGTTGCCAAATGACTTTGCATATGTGTGTATGCATTTATCAAATTTATGTGGCTGCCCATCTTATACAAGTACATTCTAGGCAATGTACTATAAAAGCAGGTATTAAAACCTAAAATAAAAACCAATTAAAACAAATAATAAAAATTGATTTTGAGATGGTTACATAAGATGCATGGACTCTTTGCTGTCAGGGATTCTCAGGCTTGATAAACACAAACACACAAACATACAGAGAGAGTTTGGGGGCTTTTTAGAAGGCAATAAGGGTTGAGGCACCACAGCAGAAAAGGGTTGTCTCTCTGGGTCCCATCAGATGGAACTCCCTAGTGGACAGAATCCACAATGGAACTTTGAGGAACTTCTAGCCTCGGAGTCTTCTTTCGTTGGGGGTGTTACTTGGAACCCTGACAATATCAATATGACAATGCACCTGATGGCTATCAGTTATTTTTAATTAATCCATGAATGCTCATTATTTTAAATGAAAAATAAGTATACATCCTGTGCATTTAGGTGTAGGAATATAGAAATGTCTTCTCTTTTGACTCTTTTCCATTCCACATTTATCATACTAGATATCTATTGACCCCAATTTCCTTGGTAGTCTGAAATATATAGGGAGCAAGAATGGAAGAAGGCAGAAATGTGAATGAAAAGAAACAGAAGTACAAAAATAAACAACTGTAGTATCTGTTTCCCATTTCTAGCTTTTGGTATCACTGAGAAACTGGGCAGAGTTGCTGCCAAGGGAATAGTCAGATAAGAGACAGCCTAGTCCTCAACTGGATAATGGGTGGGGCGAGAGACCTTCCCTAACTTCTTGGGTTGGAAAGGATGGAGTAGGAGGAGATTGTACTTTCAGACCTGCAAGTTTCTGTCAATCTAGCTTTACAGTAAAGTAGAATTAGCTCATCTAGTTGTGATTACTATCAGGACAAGGGGTAAACTGTTTCATTTAATGCCAGTCTTGAAAACTGATACTGATACTAGTAAAGTTCTAAAATGCAGGGCCTGTAGGGTGTGATAATAAACAGTTTAAAAGATTGTATTTTTTGTTATAGGTTTGCTTATGTTTTAGGAACTTCAAAATAAATCCTTCTTTTTATCCCACTATTATTGGAAACACTTCTGGTGGAAGTAATGAGAGCACCTTCTTCTGGTTTTGGAACATCCAGTTTGGCTGATTAGGGTTCTCTCTGATATATTTTCACTGGCTGGCAAAAATGTTTCTGTTCAAGAAGACTGAATGTGTAAACTGGTTTGGCTGCTGAGTTAGGTGGATCTCTTTTTTATTGATATAGGTCTTGTTTGTTTGATTTGTTTCTTATTTTATTTTTAACCTATTAATTTCTTTAAGCATCATTCTACAGTGAAAAGCAGATTGTAATTACAATAACCAAACAAATAAGATGTTCCATTTTTTTCTGACTTTCTACCAACAGCATTCTACTTTTATATATGGCAGGAAAGTAATAATTCGCATGTATTGTGAATGATGAGATGCTGCATCTTATATATATCAGTAATTTTTTCTCAGTGATTGGAAGAGCGTGCTTTGCCACTGGGTAAGTCAAGCTATTTCAGCCTGGCATCCCTTGGGATGAATTCTTCTGGGTCAGGCAGGACCTTACTGGGAAATGTAATTTATGCTTCAATGTATCATCTGGTTACAGCAAAGTTAATATATTCTTGGGCATTTTGTAAATTGTTTTTAAACCCCTTGCCATATGGCCCAGTAACCAAAGATAGGAATCAGGTTGCAAGAATAATATCCTTAAAAACATGCAGATAAATCTATCATTGTGAAAGCTTTGGCCACCAACATATGCACACACCAGCAAGAAATAGCCCTGGTTTGATTATTTACTATTTGATTTATTACATGGGGGACTGTAAGGAAATGATCATAAATTTAAAAAAAAAAACCTACAAGCTTTTGTGCTAAATCTCATATCCCAGAGTAATTCTACTAAATCAATTAGATTACTCTCGAGGAAATAGTTTTGCATTGGTTCAGGCCTTACAACATTTATTTGATAGCATCTTCAGCACCTCAGATTTCATCATTCTAGCTCCTATGTACAGAAAATCATGTCAGTTTAAGCTTAATAAAAGAGTGGATTAGTTTGAAATCATTGAATTGGTTTTTTTTTATTTGCAGTATAGTTTAAGAAATGTATCTGTTGCCTTACAACAAGGTGGGCATTGTTCTTGAAATGAAGAATTGTCATAAAATAAAAAACAATGCCTTATCAGATATCACTTTAATGAGAGGAAAAAAACTATGGTTTGCTGGGGTGTTTCATGTTGTTCATGCTTTCCCAATTTTAGTATGGGAGGGGGACAGGAAAAATTCAGTTTGATGATATCACTTTGTAGGAAAAGGCAGCATTCGTGTATTGTGGGTTGTGATGGTATATAGTAAGGAGGTGGATTCTCAGGAGGGAGGGGTGCATTCCAGAGGAGTAAGAGACAACTCAATTGGGATGTTATGTGTGAGAGAAAAAGGGTGAAGACAGCCCCTCGCCCGATAGTTTGCAGAGTATATTGTAGATGCAGATAGGAGAGTCCTCAAGTCCGGCAAGATTTTGTCTGTAGGTGTGAAAACAATAAAAAAAAATCAGCTTCATAGAATCACCATATCATTCTTGGTTTTGGGCTTGACAGGATTTTTACCTTGCACTAATCCATAATTCAATTCGTTAGGCTTTGGTTTAGTGTTACGTGAGAGTACAGTTATGAAATAATTGACCTGATGTTCTGGGATGTTTAAAAACTTTGAGCTTTTAGATTGCCAGCTAAGGAGTAACTTGAAGCTAAGAGACATCACTTCTAGGATAAGAGACTGTTAGTGCAGTATTATTTTTCTAGTTCTCAAATGGCTATATTCCAGTGATGGCTAACCTTTTCTGGACCAAGTGCCCAAAGCGTGTGTGTGTGCCTGAATCCCCAAATACAATGCGCGTGCAGCCCCTGAGCATGTGCCC
This sequence comes from Ptyas mucosa, assembly GCA_012654045.1. Taxonomy (NCBI): domain Eukaryota; kingdom Metazoa; phylum Chordata; class Lepidosauria; order Squamata; family Colubridae; genus Ptyas; species Ptyas mucosa. Next base: position 20,669,373 of record WNWU01000018.1, on the reverse strand, counting down.
CCCCTGCGTCCCCCCCCCCCGGCAAATGTGCGGCAGAGACCTGAAGACCAGCTGGCTGGTAGGAGGCGTGTGCATGCCTGTCGGAGCTGAACTGCGGCGACAGCTCATGTGCCCACAGAAAGGGCACTGTGTGCTACCTCTGGCACGTGTGCCATAGGTTCGCCATCATGGCTATATTCCATCTGTGTAAACCAGCAGACTAATAATTCTGCAGCCTTAAAATGGAGATTAATTTTATACGACTTCCGACATATCTAGTTCCTGTACCTATTGTCCTATGGGTGAAGCAACATACGTTTTTGTTATAGGGCAGTAAGGCAGGAATAGCCCCTCCCCCTTTTTCCCCAGAGACGAGAATACAGATGTACCATAACTCAAATCCAAAATATCACAATATGCTCTTTGCTCTTCTCCCTTTATTTTTAATTTCAGGACTTACATACAGGTAATCCTCTACTTATAACCGGTGATCCGATGGACCTACCTGCATGGTATTTATGTCCCAGATCCAAGGTTCCAACACTTAATCCCCCCAGCAGTCACATAACTGAACTTTAGGTGCTTGGCAACTGGTCTGCCTTTACAATCATTTGCCAAAACAACCAGCATTTACTTATGGTTTTCTGGCAAAACCACACCCATAGCAAAATATTCGGTTCACTTAACGACCACCACATTTGCTTAATGACCACCGCAAAAAGATATAAAGTCAGGTTGGTCCCATGACTGACCCGTTTTATGGCTGTCATGAGTTAAGAACATGACAGGTCAGGCTTTAGTTTAGTCATAACTCTTCCTCTATATGTTTCTTCCTTCACAGACAGTTCTCATTCTCATATAAAAATTGGGCAGAACTATATTCTTGATTCATAATTACTTTCATTATTTCAGCATTCATTCATTGCAACAGATAACACAAACTATCTTCTACCCACATTTCTACAACTTAAAATTTCCACATTTTTATTTTATTTTTTTTAAAATAATATTTATTGAACATTTTTTAAATTTGATTTATATATACAAACAAACCTACAAACAAAAAAACCCAAACAGAAATAGATATTTACATCTTTTCAACAATTTTTCTCATCAGTAATCTATATTTATGCATTTTCTCTTTCTCATCTTAATCTCTCTTATACATATATTCCTAGATTTTCTCTTAATCTAAATATTTTATTTACATTTAACATAAACAGGTACCTAGTTTCCTTTCCACAATTTATATCTTCCCATTTGTTTCCATATTTCTCCACCTAATTTAACCATTGCTTAGTTTTCTTTTGTCCCCCTTTTTTCCCCCCGTTCTCCTTCAACCATTTATACCATTTCTCCCAGACTAAGTAATAATCTGTTTCATCTTTTTCTTGTATCTCTTTTGTGAGCTTATCTATTTCCGCACATTCCATAATTTTTTTAATCACCTTGTCTTCTGAAAAAATTTCTTCATTTTTCAATAAACATTCTGCCATGTACATTCGTTTGCTCTGTTTTTTGCTATGTATACAGCAAACTTATACTTCCAACTCCATTTTCATCCAAAGATCCTTTCTTAATATCTCAAAAATGATCTGTCCCACATTCAAAACCTCCTTGTATCCTTTACTATAGGGGTCCCCAATTCCTGGTCCATGGACCAGCACAGTCCGTGGCATGTCAGCAACCGGGCCGTGGCCGGATGCAGGCAGCATGCAAAAACATGCCCCCTCTGGTCTGCAAGAAAACCTTTCTCCATGGAATTGATCTCTGGTTCCCGAAAGGTTGGGGGCCACTGCTTTATTAATTATATCTCCATCTTATATTTGAAATCAAAATTTTTCATATGCTGTTGTTGTTGTCAGAAGGGCCTAGAACAGGGGTGTGAAACTGGTGGCCCATGGGCCGGATGCATCATGCACAAACCATATCCACCCCAGCTCCACGAAGGGGAAAATGTTGCAAAACGTGACACCACGAGTTTTACACCCGTGGCCTAGAGATACTGACCTCATCTACCTTTTATGGCTTTCATCAACAGAGATTTTCACATAATACTATTTAGTAAGATAAAAGTTACCACACTATTCTGTGCAAGCTAATCTTTAAAGACAATTTTGCAAACTAATATACTTTTGCCTACATCCTAGTATATGGTACAGTACATGCAGTATGCTAATACACATTCAGGTTGCATGTATATTTTTTGTAAATATATAGTTCCAGTCCTTTTGACCTTCCGTAAGAGCCCAAAGAATTGGCTCTGCCCATTAGCTTGGGGCTCCAGTGGGGGAATATCACAGGGTTGGTGATTGATAAACAACAGATCTCACCTCCCCACTATTTTACTCCCGCCATCCTCCTTTTTTTAGTCGAGGTGCAGTATTTGGATCTTCACAGTATTTTATTTATGTCTTTTAGCTTTTGTATAGTTTTGATCTTTTAAGATTGTAAGCTGCCCAGAGTTACCTTGTGGTAAGATGGACGGCCAATAATTTTTACAAATAAATAAATAAATATGGTTAAGGTGCTGAACTATCAGTGGAAAGCACCTGGGTTCTAGTTTAACCCTCAGTCACAGAATCCCCCTAAATAACTGAGCCAGCTTTTGAGTGCCACCTACCGCACAATGCATGTTTTGTAAAAGTAAAATGGGAGAAGAGAGGGCTGTGCATGTTATTTTGAACTCCTCCCCCCCCAAAAAACAACATAAACTTAACAAGCAAATAAGCAAACACACAGGTAATTCATTCAAGAAAAAAGAAAATGTATCCATCCATCTGTCCATCCAATTTCTATATCACCCATCTCATAAACCTAGTGATTTTGAGCAGTGTAAAGCTAAAACAATTAATACCTAAAAGAATTACCTATCAACATCATTATTAAAAACATAAAAAAATGATAAAAACAGAGTTAAAATAAAGAAACAGTAGTGAAGGGATGCTAATGATGAATCACCTCTGTAGTGAGCCTGGAAGAGTGAAATTTTGCAAATTCATTGAGATAATCAGAATTTTTTGCAAGCAAGCCAAGTTTCTTGGGGTAACTGAACAGGAAAGGAAGGAGTTATATACAAGACCAGTTTTTTGTTCCCTTTTCTTCTTAAGTGCAACTTGATATTCTAGTAGCTGTGGAAGAGGTATAAGAAGGGAGGGGTTGATCTGTCTCACTGCTTTTTATATTCCAGTGTCTTACCTTTTTCTACAATAGCACCCTCCATCTTTTTATTTTTTTTAATAAGGAAGTTTACAATATTAATTCCTGTTCAGGAAACAATGAATGTGTCCATGATAGTGAGTAGTAATGCTAGATCAGATCTTGAAATGTAATGTATTATGTGACTGAGGTAAGCAGTGCAAGTAAAATTTGCATCAGAGTTATGAAACAAGTTTTAAGAGTTTTATAAAGGATATTCAAAAATAAAAAATGAAAGAGGATTTGGAATGTCTCATGACTCTGGTTAGAATCTTGTGTTTTGTTCACATAGTGAAGATTTGGTACTGTTAGATTTGTATTTTGAAATGAATAAACTTTGTTAACTGCTAAATTAATATAGTCCGTTTATAATTTTTATAGGATTCAGGATATGCAAATTGGACAGTCTATCGATAAGGAATTGATCGTAAGGAGGGAAAATATAAGTGCACCCTAGAAAAATTCTGAGTATCTATAGAGCGGCATATTTTTCTTAACCTTCCCACACCTTTTCCTTTTTTAATTAGTTTTCAAGAGCAATTAGATCCAACCCTAGATAAATAATATCACTGCACATTTCATTATACTAATGTGCAACCAGCAAGCTCGCTAGAACTAATGTGAGTCAAACAAGTGCAATTTAAACAGTAGAATTTCAGATTAGCCAGCATGTAGGCAAGGTAATGGTCAGTTTAACAGGAGTTAGGGACAGATTAATCTTAATGCTAATGATACCATGTAGGCCATTTGAAGCAATGCTCATAGGCAAACTGAAGTTAACAGTTAACTGCAGCCAGTTCTGGCATTGTAGAATGTACATCTAAACAATAGAGAAAAGATACATTTGCAAACATGCTCTACACAAAAAGAGAGAGAAAAAGAAAGAAAGAAAAAAAGAATGGGGAGGGAGAGGAGAAAATAGTTGATTCCATCCCTATATTTCTTTCTGTTTATCTGACTTACATATGCATTTGGCGGTTTGAGATTTCATTCTCACGGTTATAGTATCTGAAATTTACAATAGCCAACCATAATAGCAGTCTTATGTTTATATTTGCAGTTTAGTCATATTCTGCATATTGATTGCTATTATTTTTTGTTTGTGTGATTTGTAAGAACTATATATATTTCACTGTATCCATTATTAAATAATCCCACTAGGCACTGTATAATGCACATAAATAAATACTCAGTAAAATAGATAAAAAAATTAAAAAATCCTGAAGTACATGATATAAACTACTGGAACTAAAATAATAAACTTTGAATGTGTGATTATCAAATGCTGAGAGCAAACAATGGTTTTAAATCTGATTTTGTTTTTTTTTTTGTTTTTTTTAATGCTGTAAAACTTCTGCCAATTTCATTCCTAGAGTTCCTTTGTTGGGTTCAAGTGAAAATGTCTTACGAAACTTAACAAGAAGTTGGGAAGCATTTATCAAGAACATTTTTCTACTGCTCATATTTCTGTAGTATCCTTAGTTTGGTATGAATTACAGTTTTCCATCCATAAATCAAAACGGATTGAGCAATTTTTTCCCCCAGTATCTCTGTTCCTTTCTGGAGGAATATTTCAAGAGAGTGAGGATTCACTTAATGGCAAGGGGTATATTGGGTGCTGCAGAGTTTTCCCTTATCTTTTAGGTTTTTTGTCAAATAAATGTACTGTGAAAGTCCATATATTTGAGCTTTGATGACACCCAACTGTCTTTCAGTTACATCTGATCTGTATTGATTTCTGGAGGTCATTTTTGAATGGATGGATGTGAAAAGGGTGGCTGTTCATTGCAATAGATTTGAAAGGGAAAACATGATCATATAGCATCTGCTAGCAGCATCTTAAAGCAAGAGTACCTTTTCCAGGAATGGCAGAGTTATAGTGAAATGCAAGGAAAATGTTTCATCATGTTGCTCAGATACACACTATACATGAACACATACACACATTTTCTGAAGCGCTGCCAACAGAAGAAGGCATTTTGCAAATAAGTTTATTTATTTAAATTTAAATTGTTTTTTATTATTATTATTATTATTATTATTATTATTGAATTAATTTATTTGCAACCCAACACTGAAAGACTAGTTATGTTTCATCCTTAACTGAATTGAGGATGGGGGTAAGAAATTAAAAATACATTATTTGTCATAGCTAATTATACTAATTGTAGTATAATCATAATTTGTATAGGATAGCTAACTCTTTTTTTTTTGTAATTCAGAATTTGGATCATTTTTTGTAACATATACAATTTTAAATGATTAACTTATATAAAAAAGATGAAATTTAGAAGCTACTTTAGACTAACTTAGTGTAAACTAACCTTTCAAGAAAATTATATCTCATGAAATAAAAAAATCAGATAAAAAAGAAATAACATCAACAACATAAGACTAGGCATTGTAAATAACTTCTCTTTCACATAAAACCACTCCTTTCAAATATGCTATATTGAAAGCTATAATTAGTGTGGTATGCAGATTAAAATTTCATCTATAGTCATTGAATCTCAAAAAGTAAAGTATTTCCAATTCCTTTCTTCGTTCCATTTTCCTGAAGTTTGAAATTGTGAGCAAACTCCTTAGCATCATGAAATCTGGCCCCCAAACTGTCAGTTAATAAGTTATTAACAATACACGAGCAAATAATAGATACAAACTCAAGGTAAACTGTTCCAAACTCAATTGCTGAAAATGTGACTTCAGTAACAAAGTGGTCAATGCCTGGAATGCACTACCTGACTCTGTAGTTTCTTCCCCAAACCCTCAAAACTTTAACCTTAAACTATTTACTGTTGACCTCACCCCATTCCTAAGAGGTCTGTAAGGGGCGTGCGTAAGTGCACCAGCATGCCTACCATCCCTGTCGTAATATTCCTTTTTACTTACTCTTTTCATGTATTCAAATTATGTTTACACTTTTACCTGTTATCTTATATATGCTAGCTAGCTAGCTAAACAAACAAACAAACAAACAAACAAACATTCATAGAAATAGCTTCATGAAAAACATCCAAAGTATAGTTGATCAGAGAAACATTCTTCACAAGTAATTATATTAAATTTCCAAATTTTTAGAAAAACCTCTAAACAGAAGGGCAAGCTCCCTTCATATACCTTAGCTGGCATTAGATCACCTTATTATAGGTGTATTTGGCTACAAAGCAAATACAATTGCAATTGGGACTGAGATTGCAGTTACTATGCCATGCGATCAAAAAGTATGATGTCATGGGACTGCATCACTAGTAAGTGGAATCCCAGTTGATATCATAACCCCAAGGTGCATGGGTTATTAACCGGGAAGAGATGGCAATTCAGATAAGCCTTTTTTTTAAAGTCCCAGTGTGCACTACTTTACACTCCTTTGCATTGACTTGAATTTGCTCTATTGAAGCCCATTGCGTCAGTTCAAATAGACTGAAACTCTTCATTATTAATTTTATATTTCAGCTGCACTACATTATTTGGATGTTATCAGGAAATTTGGATATCTCATGATTTAACTGTTGAGTATTCCAGATATAAACAAGTTTGAATCTCAGTGAGGATCCTTCAGAGACCTTGCAGTTTACCTCTGTCTTCTGTAAAAATTGACTTGTTCCAGGTTGCTGGGGTTTTTTTGTTTTTGTTTTTGTTTTGCTTTTTCCCTTTCAACTTGCTACTGATTGATAAGAGGATCTCTCTATTTATCCTAATATTTGCTTGCTTTTATATAAGTCTTTAGGGAGGCAATTTTAAAAGGCCCTTTGAAACCCTTAAGTAAATAATGTTTGCATTGCAAGCAGTCACTTGTATCCACTTGCCTGTTGTCACTTTCAGAGAACTCTAAAAATGTCAGCAGGATCAAGTGTTGATACTTTCAAAAAGCTGTTTTGAAACTTGCCTGTTACACTTCTTGAATTTGGTCTAGGAATTGGTAGCCAATTATAGAGAACCTTAGCCCTGGAGTACAAGAGACAGGAACCAAGTTATTTATTGAGATAATCATTCAGAGATTATTTCAGGACAGAAACAGTAAGACCATCTCCATTTTGCCCTTGATTATTGAACTCAAGGGCATAAAGGGCAACTACGGTAAATAGCATTTGACAAAATACTGTACATGTTTTTTGATGTTAAGATAGCATTTCAGCATTTCACTTTCCAATGAGCAAAAATATCCCCCCCCCCCAATCAATTGGATTTAGATGGATGACTATAGAATTTGATTGAATGAATGAACAAATAAATAATTTTCACTAGAAATTATCCTGTTCCTCCACTGACCTTATCTAGTGAGTTGTCTATTTTTCTATAAAATTCTTATCACAGCATGACTTTTAACTTCAGGATACCATGACAATACATTGCAGTTCCTGGTATAAAACAATTTACTGCACATTTATGAAGAGAATATGCGATTAAGGATAGATCCAGAATTAAGGCTACACTTTTCCCACAAAGTACTATTGTGATTTCTATGTCAAAACAGTTATGTGATAGAATGTTAGAAATTAATAAGCTTTCATTAATAGTAAGGTATTGATCTATTTTAGAGCTTCAGTTTGGATAAGCAACTCTTTCATGCTTCTTTGGGAAATGATTATGAGGAAATGCTTATGACTGTCAGCTTTCCATTCTTTCTCCCCAGAGGGAGAAAAATGTGTGTTTCAAACCTTAAACCAATAATGTGTGGAATATACAAATTTCTGTCTCTCTGTTTGAGTTCAAAGCTCTAATTTTCTAGTTTGTATCAATTAATCAATTGCTGCAACTAATGTCCCCAGCTAGGTGTTCTCAAATGGTAGGGAAGGTTTCTGAACTTGACTCATAAGGAAGCTGGGTAAAAGGGCAAATCTTACAGCTTTTTTTAATCTACTCCCCACTCTTTGGAATACTCATTCTATTGCTGGGATTATTAGCAAAAAGAGAACTGTTTGTATTTACATTCATGGGAGAGAAAGGGATTACAAGAGAATAAGCAAGAACACAATGGGGAATATGCATCCAAAGAAATATAATAGCAATGGCTGTTTGCCTAGCAAATGACTTAGGAGGCAAACAGAAGCCTTTAGTGTGAAACTGATTATGGTATGGTCAATTTCAGGCATCCAACTCAAAAAAATGTAAGCAACTAATTAAAGGCACAGAGCTGAGTTTGTTAACTTGTGGCTAGCCCTTTTTAGGGATATGTTCCACCACAGGGAAAAGAAATATTGTGTACTAACTGTCTATAATGCCAAAGGTGACTGAAAGAATCATGCTGCAAAGATCATAAATGCGGCCATTAGACACAAAGTTACTTTTTCATCACTGTTGTAACTGAGAAATGTGCTATCTGAATCAGTTGCTATATGAGGACTATCTGTAGTTCTGCTTTTGCTCTTGGAAGGCCTTTTAGGAACCCAGGTTGAGTTGATACGTTGCTATAGCTATTGGCTTAGTGTTTGAAAGCGTTCCGTCACACATTATGGAAGCAGTGCGTGCTTTCTTGTCCCAACTGAAACACCTTGTCATGCACAAACAATGATTTGGACAGGCAGTAGTGTCATTTTGCTGCAGAGCTGCAAAAAGGTAGATTCCAGAATATGTACGATAAGAGGTGTTTTTCAAGTCTGGATGAGTTTTTATGTACGATCAACAGGGTTTATTGGTTTGCTTCATTCTTTAGTAGATGAAAGACTGCACTGTGGGTCCCAGCATCCAAAGTACTAAGATTTCTAAAAGGTGATATTTTCTTCAAAAGGCAACAGGACTGTTTTTTCCCTTAAGGAAGAAGAAGTGGTGAAGAAATGAAGAAGCCGCCCTTGGAGAGTGCTAACGACCAGATGACTGCAAAGAAATATTCATCCCCTCGCCATCCAGTCTCAATTGTCATTACCTATCCTTCCACCCCCCCCCCCCCCCGCTATCAGAACTGATGAAGCTTCTTGGATGAGAAGTGAAATGTTTTCTTTTTCCTCAAGGGAAAACCAACAGTCCAGTTGCCTTTTGAAGAAAAAAGCATCTCTGAAACAACTATGACCTGGATGGCTGAGAATCTCCACAGACATTAAGATGTTTAAACCCATATTGCCAGAGCCTTTCAAACTGCAGAGTGGTGAATTTCATCACTCGTGCATGTCCTATACCTAAAACACCAACTTACTCTTGCAATACATGAGAGTGAAATGTTTTCTTTGAAGAATACCTTATATTCATTATTTTCTGCATTGGCACATTCCTGCCTTCTTTCACCAATAGTGAAAGAAAAAGAGAAAGAGGAATAAAAATCACTATATGTAAATGGATTTGGGTGGAAAAATAGCAATTGGTAACCTGAAAAATAGTGCCTGAGAACCACTGCCAGTAGTTCTGAACTTCTCTCTAGCACTCTATAATTACTGACTGCATTTATAAGGTGAATGATTAACTCAATTGTCCCTAACGGCCAGCAGGTAAATACATAATTATGGACTGTTGAAACAAGGTTATTGTTTACCTGAATTGTCGGGCACCTGCTTTGAAAGACCTTTGATCTAGTAGGTCATAGCTGGGCTGAGACATTGTAGCTTGAAGAGGTCAATGACCGGAGGTCAGAGTATACATTGGGGGTGGAGGAAGAGACACACCTTCATGAGTTCCAAAGGAAGTAGTTTCTTATTTTAGGATTATGTGTACTGGTATTTTAGCTGTAATTCTTTGAGGTTTGATGACTCATACAGGGAGATATGGCCAGTGGTTTTAAACGTTCATTCTAATGCTTGATCATAGTGAAGTTAAAACTAACTTGAGAGGGTTAATATGACTGTTTCTTCTTCTCATATGTGTATGTTTTTTTCCTGCTAAATTCAGGGCTACTACAGAAGAAATAGGGTGACATGTGGAAAGGCCATTTTGTTCTATTCAACATTTTTTTTTCCTATCAGAATTTTCAGATCAAAAGAGCAGTTTTTCTAAATATATTTTTCTATAAACAGAAGATGGAAGAGAATGGACCTTTGAAAGAAAAAAAAACTGCTAGAAAATGGGTTAAACACACTACTTCCCCCTGCTGGAACTCTGTACAAGAATGAAGATTCTTGTAGCTCTTTGTGTATAAAATGAGTACATCATAGAGAATCAGTCATGCAACTTGCATCTCACTTACATTCTTAGTACAAAACTTTTTGAAATGAGAGAGATAGCTAGGTGACGTACGGTTTTCCTTTTTTTTTTTTAAGCAATCAAAATTTGCTTTTGTACTTGTGGGGAGTATTGCCTCTGCCATCTTCTGTAGTTTTTAAAAGTGATGGCAGTAGAGAGGGATTTTTTTTTCCTGCAAGTAAAACATAATGCTTTACTATTAAGTAGTTAGCAGTTTTGAATAGTTTATTATGCCTTTAATCCAAAGAGTTTAAGGAATTGTTGCTTATCATGTCTGTGAGAACACAACCAAAGAAGTTTGAAAGGGGGGAGGGTGGTATGATGTCCAGGTATAGATTGTTACCACAGAATAACAACTCTGGTACGATGCTTATTATAGATTCAAATCAGTTTTTGTTATACCATTGACACATTTTAAATGCAAACCTCATTTTACACACACACACACAGAAAACCCCCATCTTTTTCGTATTTATGGATTTGCTGATTAAAAAGAAGAAGGTTCTTGATTAGTTAAAATTTTCAGCCTCCTATGTGATCAGTTCTCATATGTTTGGAGAGTTTCATTTGAGAACTGAATCCAATACTGAACATTTGCCACCAATTCTAGCCCTTTCCAATTCTTTTCTCATAGTCTGGTTCAAATGCAAAAGGGACAGCTTTTAACTTACTTTCCACATCCTGGCATTAAGCCTTTAAAAATTACTTCCAGACTGACAAATTAACTTGCCAACTTGAAGACAGAAGTTTGTGGAGGGGGGCTGATCGCCAAACTCTGTGAAGTCCAATAAAAGAATGACAGTTGATTGGCAGCTGTGCTAGATTTTTGAAGGACAGCACAATCCATCTCTGTTTTGCCAAGCTTAGAACTGTTTCCTGTTAGTAGATGTTTTTAGGAGTAAAAAATAATATAAAAAGATATTCCCTCCTGTACCTACTCTCTGAAGTTTATGTAAGTATCAAAAGCAGCACATACCTGACTAACTAGGCTTATTTAAAAGTGTCATGTTTTTTTATGAATCTGAATATGTGAATTAATGAATAAAGAAGCTGTGTTCACACCAGGGCATATCTGATAATAAATCTGAATTAGTTTAATTATAATATTGCTACTCTCTCAGAATCCTCAAGGTGTGATTTTTAAACTAGGAATAGAAACTTAAAGCTCAGAATAGTCTAAAATACTACTATGGACTGCTTTAGAGACATCTGACACAGATAAAAATTGTGATATGTGGATCAGTGGATCATTTAGTTGTAGACAGTCTGAAGCCTATGGGTTGACTAGCTCTTGTCATAAAATGTGGGTAGAAACTGGTCTTTGAAGTTTTTTATTTAAAGATAACCATAATCTTCTTGCTATAATTCAGAATTATTAATTATAACTACATTAAAATGATTGCTAAAATATATCTGATCTTGGATCAGACACCACAGGCTCCATTTTTGTTTTAGATATATTTTAGATATATTTTCTTAGTGAAATTATATAACGTAGGAAGTATTTCATATGTTGGGCAGGGAGAGTTATTTTTAAATTTCAGGTAGTCTGTCTTAAGATACAGTAAGTGCCTGAACTAGGGAGACCAAATGTGATTAAAATAAATAAAAAAGAGGCAGAGCTTTGTAATGGGTAGAATGTGTACTCTTGTACAATGGACCAACAAGGGAGGGAGGAAGGAAAGAAAGAAAGCCAGTTCATTTGCCACATAGCATGGTAGTTATTGGGTAATGGCAACATTGCAAGCTAACTGCTCACTCCAGGAATTCGATTCTGAGTGGTTCAAAGTTGAATCAGCCATCCATCCTTCCAAGGTCAGTAAAATGAGGACCCAGATTGTTGGGGCAATATGCTGACCCTGTAAACCACTTAGAGAGGGCTGTAAAGCACTATGAAGTCTTAAGTGCTATTGCTATTGAAATATAAGTTGTAATAATGACCCTGATATACTCTGGGCCTTATATTGCAGACATGGAATGTAAAAGAAGCATGGCATCCAAATGATCTGCATGGTTTGCTTACAAGGAAGACTTATATTGAGGAGTATTGTTTAGTACCGTGATGGCGAATCTATGGCACGCATGCCATAGGAGCCATATCTGTGGGTACGTGAGTGTTGCCCTAGCTCAGCTCCAGTGTGCATGCGCACGCCGGACAGCTGATTTTCGGGTCTTCTGGAAGTCGGGAAACGGGCCATTTCTGGCCTCCAGAGCGCCTCTGGGGGGGGTGGGGAAGGCTGGTTTTGCTCTCCCCAGGCTCCAAGAAAGCCTCTGGAGCCTGGGGAGAGCAAAAAACAGGCCTACCGGGCCCACCGTGCCATCACGTGCCAAAAGCGGGGGAGCGCAGGGGGGGTTGTGTGCGCATGTGCATTGAATTATGGATATGGGCATGTGTGCATGCAAACACACCCTGTGCTCCCCTCGCTTTTGGCACATGACAGCAAAAAGGTTAGCCATCACTAGTCTAGTATATGCTCACAAAATTACAGCATTAATTGTTCAGTCCAGGAGGACTAATTTGATACATTAATCATTAGCCTCTCATTTTTAGATTTGCTGGTTGTTGTAGTGGCTTATTATATTACCCACTTTCATAAGAATAAAAAATAAATCCATGTAGATTGGCTATATCAGTGATTTAAAATCATTAAAACTGATCACTATGTGGAATTTCTGGATTCAGACATATGGAACTGAATATATGTTGGAGAACAACAATACTGGACTGCATATGTTGGGTTCTTGAGAAGTATATGAACCTGTCTTTTCCTAGATCAGATATACAGACATGCACAAATATGTATACACTATATATCCCAGTATAATCTATTCTGATTTGTAGCAGATTTCAAGAATTTCAAGCTATATTCTGTATTATCTGTTACCTGATAAGTTGAAAAAATGGATATTGAACCCACAACCATCTACACTAGAACATCTCAATAAAGGCATTGTAGAACCCCACAACCTTCTGTGAGTGAGGTAAAAATTAAGCAAACCATATTTTGCCTAATGAGTTTCTTGCAGGAATAAATACAATGAACAGCATAAAGCTCTTCAAGCATTCACATAAACTGTTGTATCTCTTTTCCACAATTTAAAAAGTAGTGACAATACATCCAAAGAGTATTGATTGATAGCCAGATGAGAAACACTTTTAATTAACAATTATTACAAAGTTGAATGGAGAGAACATTCTTTGTTCTTATGCTGAATGTCTATCTAATCTATATCAGCTCACTTTAATCCTATTATTATATCAATTTTTCAAACTTATCTGCATTTATTTCCTTATTTCTATATTTCAACGTGTATAATAAAATTCTGCCTACAACTTTATCGTGCATTTTGTTGTCTTATTATTTACATTTGATGAGCCACAGGGAAAACTGACAGTTAAAGAGAAACAGCTAAAGTTCGGAAATATGCAACATTCCATAGTGAAAACCTGGTTTTACTGGTCAAAGTAAAGTGAAGAGGGCACTCTAGTTCCTCATTGTTAGTCTAACAATAAACTAGTTAATGTAAAAGGTGAGCAGGGCTTCCTATGGCTTCAAAGTCTACTTTTTGTGAATGACTGAAGTGAGCTCTACCTTTGGAACTTTGCAGGCCTCTTTTTAGTTAGTTTATATTGGAAGCTACCTGGTTGTTCTGAGATTTGTCATGGAAGTTAGTGCCACTCATGTTAACTTTGGAAGTAATTCCATTTCCATAGGCTCTCTACCCACTAGTGGTACATAGTGGTGGAAAGAAGGATTCAATAAGCAATATTAGACATAACAAGGATGCAAGAGAATAGCAAGCGAACAGATATAATTTCATTTATTTAAACTTGAGCAAGGAAGGTGATTTTTTAGGGTAGCAAAATATTTTGGAATTTATCCGGCCAAAATTAAGCTTTTATAATTTAAACTAGAAAGCTAAGCATGTTCTTAATTCTCCCCAAATGAAATAGATGGGACTTCTAAGCATTTAGCTTTGGCTGGATTAGGCCCTTGTGCACATTTTTACAGGCCAGATGGAGAAAAGGGGGAATTTAAAGCAAGTGGTAACAATTAATTATTCTCCCATTCTGTTTTCCTCACTTTGCCTTGCTTTCAATATTGTCATGTCTGAAGACAAGCATTCATTTGACATTTAAGTTGAATAAAAAAGAAATTCCTAGTTTAACTATGAACTGCTGTTCCAATATATTTTTTCCTCTGATAGCAAGAGAAAGGAGAAGGAAAGGAGGATTCGTTCCCTGGCATTTGAATTTGTGCAGGCGTGTCTAGTAACAAAAGATGCACACATGCTGTGTGGGAGTTTACAAGAGAAACAAAAATTTATTCTGGAGCAGTAAATAAAATTATAACCTTGTTATGAAAAGAACCATATAATTATTTTTAAGTGGCAAAAGGTCAACAGGAGCCAGATCTAACATTAGACAGGATGCAGTAGTTCAGATTTGGGGACATCAGATTGTCAATTATTCAGTTTACATTTTAGTGTGAAAAGGTGCCATTGGAGTATCTGCTTCAAATTTGAAATACCTTGGACAGTCTCACTATGTCAGATTTACAACATGGTTCTTCTAGCAATTATTTCTGCCATTTGAGGGGTTTTTTTTAATAGCTTTATTTTACTTTCCTAAAAAAATAAAGTAAAAGATTATGTGATTTATGTTCAGAAGTGAATGTTGAAGTACATTATTTATTAAAATATCAAGCATTTCACAAAAGGAAATAATGTACTAACTTTAGCTAGACTGCACATCTGTTTTAACAGGGCTTTTAGTAACTGTCATTGGAAGTTGTACTTGACCTACACCCATTAAAGAACCAAGTATGAATTCACAGAGTGATCAAGGAAAGGATGGATGCAATTAGGAAATTACATTAGCAAAGAACTGTTACAAAATTTTCATTTTTCAGATGTTGGTTAGTTGAGAGTCCTAGAATGAAATGAAACCCATTACCTAGATATGAGACAGATTTGACAACCATAGTTGGATCCCTTTCAGGCAGTTTTTATGGTTTTGACATTAAATATACCAATTTCTTGTCTATAAATTGACATAAATAACATGTCTGCTTACTTAAACCCAGCTAATGACATTTTATTCTTAGTTTTGGCAAACTAAGACAATATTTTTCATTACATCTTTTCATTTAAATTTGAAACCTTGTCTTTTTAATCAAATCACACTTTAAAAAAATAATTTGCTGACCAGTATACCTTTCTACTAATCTTGGAATGGCTGAGACTTCTTTCACCTCTACTCATTATGCTTAATTCTTCATTCTAATTTTATCATGATTGCTTTCTCTCTCTCTCTCTCTCTCTCTCTCTCTCTCTCATTTAAAATCTATCAGTTTTCCTGTCTGATAACTTATTAGAAGATACTAATTTTCTTACCTATTCCCATTGTCATGTGTCTATTTTTTGGTAGAGGTTGAAAGTGGGTATATGCTCTTGAGCCTCAAAAGGTGAAAGACAACTGAGTATCAACATCTGTGTAGGACTGAGAAGAATGGTAAAAGCTGATATTCTTTTTGATGGAAATTATCAACTTCTGCTGTATCAAGAGAGATCCTAAGTTCCTTTTGTCATGGTGAGCTATGAAAATGTTAATTTTTGAGTTTTAGAAAATCCCTAGTATTTTTTTTAACTTCAGTGAGGGCAGCCATTATGCATATCTGATTAAAAAAATCTTATTCAGTCATCCTCTAAGGTTGGTGCAGGAAGAGAGGGTCAAAGTTTGATAACGAATTGTCAGATAACATGCATTTGTCTGTTTAAAGGGGAATCCCTTCAACCAGGCTGCATTCTTAAAATAGCTTTCTAGAAAAACAAAAAGTAACATTATTAAAATAGCCTTCTAGAAAAACAAAAAGTAAGGACTATAGATTAGCCTTTGATCACATCTTTCCCCTGAAAATACTTTTTGATGAACACTTCCTGATCATGTATTTCCGTTGTCCTGTCTTTCAAAGTGATGGCTTATGTCTGTGTGGCCTTAATGAGTGTGTACAGCAAGTGGTCACTTAAGAAAGGAATTGTGGAATCATAGCCAGTGCTTGATGAAGTCCCACCCCACTTCTTTCTTATGAACATGATTTAAGGCTGCAGTATATTCATTGCTGTTGAGGCTTAGTCAGAATTCCAAAGGTCTTTCTACCTAGGGTTCAGGGGACAAACATATTTTTCATTGTATAAACCACAAAGTTCTTATGAACATGATTTAATCTGGGCAATCTGAAAAAAAATTATCCCACTTTCTCTTCTTCCAGCTGAAGAAAATCACAGTTCCTTTATAAAACACAAAGGGAAGAGCTGTGATCAGGGGGGAAAGGATGAAAGTGGGATAGTTTTGTTTCAGATTGCCCAGATTAAATCATGTTCATAAAAACTGTGGTTTATATAATGAAAAATATGTTTGTCCCCAACCCTAAGTAGAAAGACATTTGGACCCAATTCTGACTAAGCCTCAACAGTAGTGGATATAGTGCAGCCTTCTAGAGATACAGTGATATTCTTAGTAAGGTAACCTGAATTGCTCTCATGACTAAATTTCCTACTCCCATTTCCTTCACTTCCTAGAAGGACACACATTGGTACAAGTTTTTTCTCTGATTCATTCAACACAGGTTGGAACTCTGACATTTCTGAACTAGCGTAACAGAAGCCATGTAGCAGTGGAAATGCTAGATTTTTAATTCTCCTAAAATGCCAATTGTGTAGAAATATTAAATCATTTTGGACATTGTCTTTATTATTAGAAATAAGGAAAGCTTTTATAAAGCTTATTAGCACATTGGCGAACATATCATTCCATTACTGATTTGGCAGAATTAAGTGCTTAAATACTTTACCCTCTCACTTCCATCCCCATTGCTTTCCCTTCCGTGGCATGTAATTTGTAATTTGTATCATTTCTTCCCAGCTGGCCATGCTTTGGATTCTAGCTATACCAATGACTGCTATTCTTCTTTTTTAAAATCTCTTTTAAGGCTGTGGGTGGATTAGTTCTTCCCTTATTTGGTCATTGAAAAAGACTCACACAATTTGTGACCCACAAAACCGAATACAACTTGTATAAATGCTTGGCTAATTCTGATTACTCCTGCTTTTCCAGATCCAGACAAGCAACTGAAGCCTATCAAGCCTATTGAGTCATTATAAGAATAATGTATGGAATTGTCTAGAAAAGCTGAATAAAACAGTAATTTGAGTAAAACTGAATTGAATTTTATCTTTGGATAATTTTATCTACTGACAAACATCTCACCGAGTTTAGTGACATGACAGCAAATTGAAGCTGCATGTGATCATTATGCAACTTATTTGGAAAGAGCCCTTCTGAGATCACTGAATAGGATTGTGGTATCAATCTTTTATTATAAAATAAATAATGAGTATAATGCTGTTATAAAAAATAAATGAGTTAAAATAATAAAAACATTCAGGCCTGATAGTATGTTTAATAAGATGATGCATTCTAGCAATTGAATTTGCTTTGTTTTGTGCATTCATGAAAAAGATCTTGTTACGAGGTTATTTGTCTTCATAATTACATGCAGGTTCCAGTACAAATGCTCCTTCCAAAACCCAGCGATAGTAAACAGTGTGTCGGAAAAGTAGATTCATCCCATTGTCAGAATCTCTTTCTCCCCACCCATTTATTACTGACATATCATTTACTCATATATCCATCTTCCTATGTTATTCCATTCATCAATCCTGTCTGAAATGGTCAAAATCAGTATTTTTTTCAAATTCTGACTCGTCAGATAAAATACAGGAATTAAACTATTGATTGGAAACAAATAGGAAAAAAAATGACTGAAAAAATTATTCTGATTGCATATGTTTCTGAGTTCAATTAAAACATGTTCTTATTTTAGAGATTATTCTTTAGAAGATAGGTGCCCATTCCCCTTTAATGTAGATTTCTTTTCACACACTCTGAAATTTTACTGTCACATAAGAACTCTGCCACAATTCCCACTTCAGATTGCAGTCTGCAGACCTGTCTGTGTGAGTAGGAAGAAGCTTGAGTACAGATTCCATTTATCATTAAGTGAAGTCTGAATGTTTCTTGACTTTATCGTCTATATGTCCTAACAACATTATTATACTTTTTAAAACTTGCATGGAAGTTCAAGGACCTGAGAAGACATGTAGGTGTTTTAATTACAGAATACTTGCTTTGTTTTAACATGAAAACAAAAAAAAATATTGAAAAACTTACCTTAATGACCAAGAACTGGTAATGGTTTGGTGTAGATAAAACCTATTAGAATAAAGGCAAACCAATGAAGTTTGGGAGAGGGAGGGAGATACTCTAAAACTTGTATTTTGTGTTGAAAGTCAGAGAATTGGCAGGTCTGTATGCACAGCAGGGCAGGGAAGGAGGTGGCACAGCAGGGACCCTTCTGTCTGGCCCACTCTCTGCTCCATGTTCTTGTTTCCCTTCCTGGCTCTTAGGAGCAAACACCGTGTGTTTCTCCCCCTCCTCCTTCTGGTACTTTGGCAGGGCAGAGAAAAAAACCAGGTGGCTCTCGCCCATTGATCCAGTCTTGCTAGAACAGTGCAGCCATGTGACATGAATGCTAGAAGTAGCCTAGTTTGATAGTTGCTCCCACTTACTTGGCTTCAGTCAAACATTGTACTCCACAGTACTTGCATTCAGAAGTTGGATTTGCTAACTCATGGTACATGCAGTGAAATTTTAGTAAGGGATGAAAATTAAAGAGTGAATAAAAGAAACTGGTTGTACTAGGATTTGATATGCTCTTTGCACCCTTTCAAAGTTGTTTTGCATTTCTATCTTGTATGCAGGGGGTGGAGGGGAGTATCTATGTTGAATGTGCTGAAAGTAAGTCTTAAGTAATTACAAATGACAGCTGAAGCTCACTTTACTACTTTTCTTTGCTCACATTAAACCTTAATCCTTAATGTGTTGCTCTCATTTATGTTGAGATGAAGGCAATCTTTATATTGTTGAATAGTGATTCAGGTGGGAAGAGTGAATAATTGGCATGGGATGATTTTTTTTTAAGTGAGAAGGTATTAAAACTGTCTTCTTATTGAGCTGCACTGTTCTCAAGCCCCAAAGAGAGCTTATAAACATTCGGTTAGAGTATTATTTGCTGAAAGGCAAACACAGGCATTTTTACAGACAGTTTTAGCATTTTTGTGAAAGAGGAAATCAATTTGTATTTCAAGTACACCATTTTGTATTGCGAGCAGTGATTCAGACGAGTCCTGCAATAAAGCAAACATACTAATTTGTCTATAGAATATAGCCTGGGATTTTCTCTGATAAATTCTCTTACCCCAGTCAAGATTGATAAAAATGTTCAGATATGTAATATATTAGAATAAATGCAGATAGATCCACTGAGAACCAGGCTTACTAGATACATATAGGAGATTTTTTTAGTAGAATTTAGAGCACTCGGGTGATTGTTTAATAATGGTTAAGATGTTGGGTTGGCACCGGGGAAACTTTAGTTTTAATCTACCCTTAGAAGTTCACTGGATGAGCCAATAAAATAACTGGATTACTGCTGGCCAGTGACACTGTCTCAGCCCAAATTACTTCCCAGGTTTGTGTGGAGAAAAGTGGGAGGAGAGTTCTGTGTATGGTGCCAAGAGCTCCTGAAATCAATTTGAGATATAAATCTAACAAATAAAATAAATAAAAGACACTTAATTGTTTTTTTTTCTTGACAGACTTTGGAAAAGCTTTTTTATAAGCCAGAAACCTCATGCTGGTGACAATTTTGAGGCACTTTAGAAAAAGTTCCATCCGTAGTGCATAGTAAAGGTCTGTTGAATCTTGGCAACACAGTGCTTCAGTTTGGCTAAATTAGCATGATTTGCTAAATAGGATAGTCTTCGATCATGCTTGGCCTGGGTTTGTTCCAGCTGTCTCTTAGCTGTAACCTATTGTTTTATTTTCAAATAGTGGAATAATCTGCACCACTGCACATGTAGCGTTAAGGAACTTTTTTGCTGCTTTTTTCCTAGGGCTCTGTGTATGTGAGTGCTTAATTAAAAAATAATAATCAAATGAAATAAAAATGTGCTGAGATAATTCAACAGTGCATGAAGAAAAACTGAATCCTTCAGTCTGTTTAAATTATATAAAACAAGTGAATGTCCATATGTTTGTTCTTTTTGCTCAAATCCTCATTGACACTCCCCCCCCCCCCATCAACACAAATGTTTCTAACCATTCCAGGGGGATATAAAAAGCTTCAAATGGTTTAAAAGTGAGAACACATAGTCTTCTGAAATTGTAATATAATTCCTCTCCTAGATCCAGAAAATTTCACAGTCATTGGCTTCCAAAGCCTTAAGGACTAGTACTGAATTCTTGGCCCATTCCCAAATTTTGCAAAATGACACCAATACCACACAGTGTTGACACTGTTATTTGAAGGTGCTAGTATTTGAAGGTTATCTTGAAACTGTTGCCCATAACATCATCTTGGGCTCATAATTTGAGTGCATGAAAAATACCAAATGCATGCACTCAAATTATGAGCCCAAGATGATGTTATGGGCAACAGTTTCAAGATAACTTTCAAATACTAGCGCCTTCAAATAACAGTGTCAACACTGTGTGGTATTGGTGTCATTTTGCAAAATATAAATTGATGCATTTGATGATATTCTGTGTCTAGACTAGGGCCCATGCTTACAAAAGGAAGTTGGAAGGCACTGTGCAAAGTGCTGAAGCCTTTAAGTATTAAAAACCCTGAAATTTATCTTGGTAATTCTGGAACTTAATTCTTCCAAACCATCTCTCCAACCCTTAAGAGATAAAAACTTGCTTGTGTTAAAGGTAAGCTGAAATGCCCAGGCTGTGAATTCAATAGTTCCATGGCTTTTCTGCACCTACATGGAACTGTAAAATATACAGAGGCCTGTTGGTGATCAGCATGTTAAGGATGCAAAAAGCCTTTTAGTTAAAAAATAAACTGTTTCACTGAGGTTATATCTAATTCAAGAGCAGAAGGGTGGAGAATATGGTTCTTGCTTTCCAACCAGGCATCCCTCCAGATATTCTGTCAGTAAGCCTCTGTAGGCTTCTTGATTGTTGAGTACAGGTAATAGTAATAAGGAAAAAGAAGGCACGTGGAAATGAATATGCATACTATCCTTCCTTAGTTCATCATGGGGAGGTGTGCATGTATTGCACAGATGTATAACCTCTGTTGAGTGACAGTATGCTGTCTTTCACTGAGCTATACAACCCATCTGTGTCCCCAAAATCTTACTGAAAAAGAGACACTGCTCTGTGGAGGGAGTGGAAGCATGAGTACTTGTAGTGTTTAGCATGTTGGGAATCAAATTCATATAGGTTTTCACTGAGGCATCCATAGGGCAAATATGAACATGATTTATACCACATATATTCTCCTTCCAAAGGAGAAGACAATTATAAGCTGAATATACTTGAAGTATATTCAAGAGTTTTGTTTTAATTATATCTCCTCTGTTTAATTTGTCTAAAATATCTGAGGTAGCAAGCCAGTTTGAAGCAGCTGTTCTAAGGTGTTGCTAAGGCAGTCCAAATGGTACTTCCCTATGTATATGTTTTCTCATAAGAATCGCAGTAAATTTATTCTCTTTAAATTATACCCCAAATTTGTGTACTGAAGTATAGAAGAGTGCTTTACTCCAGGAAATGATTAGGAGCTGCTTTTTTTAATTGAAATTGATGTGTTTTTCACTTGGCCTCTGAAAAGTTAGGGATGAATACAATTAACATAAAGCCATGAGAAACTTAAATAGGATTCTATGTAAATTATGTCATAATTTTAAATTGTGCAATGGGCCTTGACCAAGCTTGGACTTTAGTGACTCAGGGACCAGAGGGAGCTGGCTGTCAGCCATGTGGGCCAAAATTTGGTACATTGTCTGAAATAGCCACCTTTGCTAGGGAACACCTCCTTCAACAAATCCTCAAGCCAGTAACCTATTATTCACAACCAGAAGCACCTTCAGAGGCTAAATTTTTGGGAGTCCTATTGAATATGTCACATGACTTAATACTTGGCGAGGTTGCAAACTTGATGGTGTTCATGATGGTGTTCATTTAGCTAAGCTGCTACTTGGGTTTCCAGTAGTGCAAATAATGTTAGACTCCTTTGCTGGTACTTTATAAATACATACCAAGAATTTTGTGGAATGCTTTTTGATAATATAAAATTTATTATGTTTGTGTAACTGTTGTTTGTAGAATCTCATCAGGAGCTAGTAAATCAGAAGTATTATAGTATTTTCTATAACTTTTCATGAATCTATAGCAGAGATACTCACTTGGGACCTCAGGACTGCATGTATGCCATCCCCAAAAAGTTTTGCATTCTATTCACTGGGCCCCTCTAGGGTGCAAATGTTAATGTAAAAGAAGGAAAGTATTATTTTCTTGGGCAGTAATTATATTACTGAGTGCAGAGAAGAGCAACAAAGATGATTAGGGGACTAGAGGATAAAACATATAAAGAACAGTTGCTAGAATTGGATGCATCTAGTCTTATGAAAAAGAGGACTAGGGGTGACATGATAGCAGTGTTCTGATATCTCAGGGGCTGCCACAAAGAAGAGGGAGTCAAGCTATTCTCCAAAGCACCTGAGGGTAGAACAAGAAGCAATGGGTGGAAACTAATCAAGTAGAGGAGTAACCTAAAACTAAGGAGAAATTTCCTGACAGTTAGAACAATTGATCAGTGGAACAACTTGCCTCCAGAAGTTGTAAATGCTCCAACACTGGAAGTTTTAAAGAAGCGATTAGATAACCATTTGTCTGAATTGGTGTAGGGTTTCCTACCTAAGCAGGGGGTTGGACTAGAAGACCTCCAAGGTCCCTTCCAACTCTGTTATTCTATATTATTACATATTTAAATTGATTTAATGGAACTTGGAATGTATTAAATTTAATCTTTATATTGCGCTGTCTGTATCTTCATTCTGACTTTCTTATTTTCTGATGTCTTACCCTTTGGCATAGTTTGTTATGTTCCTTATCTAATGCAGTATTTCTCAAACTCAGGAACTTTAAGATGTGTGGATTTCAATTCCCAGAATTCCCCAAAGCTGAGGAACTCTGGTATTTATTTATTATGTCTGTGTCTCACTGGAGTGGAGGAAAGTGCCAAAGCATCGTGGAGTTATTATTTGATGAACAGAGGACTAAACTTTCAGATATTTTGTCCCTTTGCACTTTCCATATGTATGGAAAGTTAAAAGAGATGCAAACAAAACATTGCAACTATACCTTGTCTTTACCTAGTGTAAACTTGCTAACTTTGCTGCATTTGCCTTAACTAGATTTTTCTTCTAATCTTTAATGCATTAGAAATCCTTCACTGACTGGTAGAAATATCTCCAGGAGGTAAAATGGTCAGTCAATAGCTTTCATAATTAATCAACTACTAATAGACAAATTAGAAATTGTGTTTCTTCAAAGCAGGTGGTAAATCACCCATGGATTTAAACTGCCTTGCTGTCCCAGCTTACATACTCTTTTTCTCTCTCTCTTCCTCTACTCCCCCCTCCAACTCCCTCACCAAGCAGGAATGGCAAAAAAAATAAATAAATCAGAATTTATTTTTCATCTGAGCAAATAAATTTTATATTTAGACTAGTAAATAAGTGACGCTTTTAAAAATGCAATATAAAATTGACTTTAGCTTTTAGAACAGTTGAATATGTTGTTAAGAAAGTCATTTGCTGAATTATGGAACATAACATTTTTATTGATGACTGTAGGTTAGAAATTTTGGCATTGTGAACAGTGTAATACAATCTACTGCCCTGACAAGAAGCTGAATGAAATACAGATTATACGGTAAAATTGTAATGCATCATTTGCTATTAGTGGACTGGTAATAATTACCAGTTTCAAAGCTGCTTTTCCCCCCATGTAATCTTTACTCTTTGCTGTAACAGCCTTTCTCATTGACATTATGATTATAGCAGCTGCCCTTCTGATCCAGAATATCTAGTTGATGGGAATGCTAAAATGCAATTACAAAAACTGTGTTGTATCCTCATTATAAGACACAGTGCTATTTCCACTGACCTAATACATAAACCAGCTAAGCAGGAGAGTATTGTATTGTTAGTAGACTGGAGGCTGATAGCATCACTTGCTGTAAGAGATAAAAAAAATAGTTTTCAGTAGCAAAATAAAATTAGTTGCATTGCCCATTGCCTTTGCACTGTGTTCCATAACTTTAAGATTGCTCTTCTTAATTTCCATCTAGAGCCTTGCCCAAATCTTACCAACAAGCTTATGGGAATCACACTCATGTTTCTCTCTTTTCAGAAGATGTATCCTTTTATTTGCCAGGGTCTCCAATGCCCCTGTGCTAAACATCACACGTGGTTCATTAAAATGCTGGCACTGGCAAAATAATGAAATGTTAAATATTGTTCAAAAGCTTTTTTAAGCAACCAAAATGCTAAACACCTGCCAGCAGTGTCTGATTCTTTCTCATTTTTTAAATCACCCAATTTAAATTGTCAGACTAAATATATAATAATAGAGAAACTGAAACTTGAAGAAGGTTGAGGGGGGGGTACACTCAGTCTTAGTTGCAGTAGATGTTGCTGTAATGCTGCCTGCCCATAATTTTCCAAAGTTATTTATTCAGTACCTTAGATAATGAAAATCCCCTTATAAGACTTTGCTTTTTCATCATTGAAGTAAGGAGAAAAACAAGAACAATGAAGATCAAATCCATCCAGTTCATGTTTTTCTCCCTCTTTTCCACCTGCACATATATTAAGCATGTGTATGGAAACCTCATTTTGGCATTTACTGTCTAATCTTGTAAGGTTTGCACAAGTGGGCTATATTGAGTGCTAGTATAAATACTGATGTAAAGTAAATTACAGGTCATTACAGAAGTACATATTGCAGTCAAATACCATTGTAAATCTAGTTTGTTCTTCAAAGACTAATACAATATGCATTTGTAGGGGCATTCGACAAAATACATGTTCTTGTTTCCTCACATGAACATACACTATTACCTGGTAACTTTTGGCAATTTATGCATTATTAAAACAATCCAGTCATCAACTTCACAATCAGCTCATATAATGCAACTTTATTCAGATTTTAACTGTTGGCATGTCTTGCTCAACACTCTCTGTTCTGAGTAGCATATTTTCAACTATTTCAACCAAGATGTTTCCTGTAATGCAAATTCTTTACACTATGGAGAATTGCTGGAAAATAAACTTTGGACTATGCCCTAATAATCAGATGCATTTTTATAATTACAGAATTGGGGGGGGGGGGGGCTTTTTTATGTTGCAGTGGTTATTGCTATAGGGAAACAGTGCCAGGGACTGTATGCTGGCTGTTGGCAGAGTCAGATCCTGAAGGAGCAGAGGAATGTGTACAGCCTTTGGGTTCAGTTGTAACATCAGAAGGCCTACTCCCTGAAACAGAGAGAAATTGCTGCTCTCATAAACTTCTTCCTTAGCAGCAGTGTTGCACCCAGGACCAACTGCTCTTTATACATCATTTTGAAGGAGTCTTCCAAGTGACCTTGTGAGGTGGCCATTTTGACTATCCACAAATACTACAGATGCCTCGTGTGTGTCATTCTGAGGTCCATCTCATAGCAGTGGCTATAGGGAAACTAGTAGGATAGTAAACCATTCCCGAGATCCACTTGTCTTAGACCAGAGGTGGGTAACTATGGCCTCTTTATGGCTGACTCAGGAATTTTGGGAGTTGAAGCCCACAAGTCAACAAAGGGCTGTAGTTCCCCACCCCTGTCTTAGATGAAATGAAAAGACTGCTGTGGGCAGCCAGTTGAGAGAACAGGAAGTGGGAAGTAGGCTCTGTCCATCTGCAGCTTCAAATATCTGCTTCATTTCACACAGTGATGGAGTTGGCCTTGTTCAGGCTGCACATTTCTGCTCCATCAGTTCTATGTTTATGAGGCAATTATGTTCACATAAAAATCTTTTTTTCAGGAAATGTGTAAAGTATGAACTTAGACACATGTTCTTAGTTATTTGAGTATGTATATCAGGGTTTCATAATATTTGTGTGTGGACTGTGTCCTCAGCATTACTGGACAAGATTAATGGAATCAGGAGAGGCAGATTTCATTTTTTTACTTCAAGATAAAATTTGCTGGGAATATGGGACTGTATATTCGGACACCTCTCCCCCAATCCTTGTAAAGATTTTGGACTCCTTTCTGTTAATCTCTTCCTTACCAGAGGAATTGTTAGTTTATGATGTTCCATAGGTTCCATGTCCTACACTGTTGTATTTAAGGATGCCTGTTCACTACTGTATAAGAAATACTAGGAAAACAGTGGTAAAATAATTTAAGGCAAAAAAATTAGAATACATCAAAAAGATTCCTAGAAAACTACCCAAATATTCAAGAAAACTGAACTGCCAAACTAGATGCAAGGGTTAAATCAACTCATCAAGGATGAAGTTGTTCTTATTTCTGCCAGGTTTGATTTTCTAACAGTTAAGTGGGCAGAAGCTGGGGCAAGTAATGGAAGCTCACTCTGTTGTGCAGAGCTTGGGTCTCGAATCCTGGCTGTCAGCTCTCCAGCTGACAAGCTCAGCTTCTTTAACGGCTGAGCCATTGAGCCCCAAGACAGACAGACAGACATAGGTATAGATTACAAGCCTTTTACCATTTTATTTTAGCCACTTGCATATAAACACAGGAGCACCACATACAAATTTTGTTGATGCTGGATATGCATACACACACACACACTTACTCAGTCGTCCATATGCTAATTGATAGTTAAACTGCTCTAGTTTGAGAACCAATAGTCTTGTAGGAGATATCAGACCAGGCACAGAAGTGTCCAAATTTTTCTCAGTCCCAAGGATTAGCAGAAGATGTTACATCGGCTACCTTCATTCAACTTAATCTATCTAACAGGATTATTCTGAATATAAAAGGGGGAAACTGTGTTCAGCACTTGAAATTCTGTATAGGACGATAGATTAAAAATGAAATTAAAAAGAATAAGTAGAGGGATGCCCACTAAAATGTTTATTGAAACAACTCATATATTTAAAAAACTTATGCAACTATTTTAAAATATTAAATTCACATTTACAGTCTTAAATATTTTCTAGAAAAACTGCGATTTCAATAGTTGCTTTTGTTCACCTCACTAAATTTAGATAGACGGCTGATTTTTCAGTCAAATGTGGGAATTAAATTATCTGAAATATATTTTTATTTAAACTTGTTATTTCAAAAATCCTAGCATATATGTAATTTGCCATTTTATCAGAGGTAATGTATATGTTATAGGTCAGTTCAACACCCCTCCCCCCCAAAAAAGCTTCTATTGTATCATTTATTTTGAACAGTTTTATTTTGACATTTAATCACTCTTAATAATGGGATATTTTAATGGAATTGATTTTTATTTTTTAATGTTCATATGTTTGCAAAAGAAAACAAAAGTAATTAATTTATACTCCTATGTCATTAACAATCTGAGCCCTCAGAATTTAGTTCTATATTATTTCAAAAATATTTGTTTTAAAGACAGTGTGCTTATAAAGCAACTATAGGCAATAATTATTTGTAGACATAATTTCTCAAGAGTAGGATCCACTGAAAACAGTTGGACATAGTTTCAGGTAAGCATAAGTGCAGTTGGCTGCATCTGAAAACTTAAAACAACATTTCACTGAAATAATAGTAAATTATTCTAAAGTAAGTTTTGTAGTTAAGGCTGTGCAATATTTTAGATTTGACTGGGGAAAATTGCTTCAGAATAAGCCAGAGCAGCACATTTAGTCACAATTAAGGTAGCCATGTTTGTTTGCAGAATTGCACAATCGTGGTAGAAATGTCCTCTCGGTAGTCATGTGATCATGGAAGAAATCACAACTGTTTTAATGAGATGATCCAAAATATTTCTTCCTAACCAAATCTGTAGCATTGCACAACCAAATTTATAGTGTAAAGTTTATATTGAATTAGTCTCATTAAAATTTTTGAAGTTAACTGAAAATGTAGCTGAATTAATGCTATTTATGTGCTTAGACTACAATCCTTAATAGTGTTATACTATCCAATGCTACACAAACATGTGAGTCCCAGTATAAGAGACTTATTCTTAGGTATGTAGGATTGTATCCACAATAAATTTGTTTATGCCGGTCTAGGACAAAGAGCTTAATCATTGATGTTGATGGTTGTATATAATACTCAGTAATTGATGTCTATGAATTCTCAGTCATCCAGGTCATGGTTGTCCCAAAGGTGCTTTTTCAAGAGGCAACTGGACTTCCTGGTTTTTCTTTGAAGAGGTTTTGCTTCTCATCCAAAAAGCTTCTTGGAGCTGAAGAAGCTTCTTGGATGTGAAGTGAAACGTTTTCAAAGAAAAACCAGAAAGTCCAATTGCCTCTTGAAAAAGCACCTTTGGTTCAGTAATTGGTATTTTTTAACAATGTAGACAAAGAAGTGTATTAAGGAGATAAGTATCTAATTTTTTTGATTGTTAGATGCATGAAACCAGAGTTATTCATTATGCAGGATATACAGAAAACAAGCAGTGACTTTTTCTCTCATAAATGTCAGAAGAATGATTGATGGGATTTGTTGCCTCAGTAAATGGCCATTGGCTTCAGGGGCTTTAGAACAAAATTAGACAAATCCATAAGAGAGCATTTGTCTAATTGAGAGGAACCAATTATGGCAGTAAATACAGGTGGCTTTGAAGGTAACGTAATGGCC
This sequence comes from Ptyas mucosa, assembly GCA_012654045.1. Taxonomy (NCBI): domain Eukaryota; kingdom Metazoa; phylum Chordata; class Lepidosauria; order Squamata; family Colubridae; genus Ptyas; species Ptyas mucosa. Next base: position 20,640,331 of record WNWU01000018.1, on the reverse strand, counting down.
ACTACAAATGCCAGAATTAAGCATTAGATCAATTTAGCATTTCATTCAACAAAAATTAACTTCTGTTTTAATGTTAGAAATAATTTGATAATTAAAAGATTGATGTTACCATTGTGTTGTTTTACAGGTAAAGATGAACCCAGCAGTTACACGTGTACAACATGTAAACAGCCATTCAACAGCGCCTGGTTTCTCTTGCAACATGCACAGAACACTCATGGATTAAGAATCTACTTAGAAAGTGAACATGGAAGTCCTCTGACACCGCGGGTTGGTATCCCATCAGGACTAGGTGCAGAATGCCCTTCTCAGCCACCACTCCATGGGATTCACATTGCAGACAATAATCCTTTTAATCTTCTTAGAATACCTGGGTCAGTCGCGAGAGAAGCATCAGGTCTTGGAGAAGGGCGTTTCCCTCCCACACCTCCTTTGTTTAGTCCCCCTCCAAGACATCATTTGGATCCACATCGCATAGAACGCCTAGGTGCTGAAGAAATGGCTCTTGCAACCCATCACCCCAGTGCCTTCGACAGGGTGCTGCGACTCAACCCCATGGCCATGGAGCCTCCAGCTATGGATTTCTCCAGGCGGCTTAGGGAGTTAGCTGGAAACACCTCTAGTCCACCATTGTCACCGAACCGGCCCAGCCCTATGCAAAGGTTACTACAACCATTCCAGCCAGGCAGCAAGCCACCATTTCTGGCAACACCTCCTCTTCCTCCTCTTCAGTCTGCTCCTCCTCCTTCTCAGCCTCCTATCAAATCCAAGTCCTGTGAATTTTGTGGGAAAACCTTTAAATTTCAGAGCAACTTAGTTGTCCATCGTAGAAGCCACACTGGAGAAAAACCCTACAAGTGCAACCTTTGTGACCATGCATGCACTCAAGCAAGCAAGTTAAAACGGCACATGAAAACACACATGCACAAATCCTCCCCAATGACTGTGAAGTCAGATGATGGCCTCTCCACAGCCAGTTCCCCAGAGCCCGGAACCAGTGACCTTGTTGGCAGTGCTAGCAGTGCCCTCAAATCTGTCGTGGCTAAGTTTAAAAGTGAGAATGATTCCAATATTATTCCAGAAAATGGGGATGAAGAAGAGGAAGAAGAGGAGGAGGAGGAGGAAGAGGAGGAAGAAGAAGAGGAGGAGGATTTGACTGAAAATGAAAGGCCAGACTATGGGTTTGGCATCAATCTAGAAGCAGCTCGGCACCATGAAAACAATTCCCGGTCTATTGAGGAGAATCGTTCTATCCCGGATGTCATGCAAGGGATGGTCCTGAGTTCCATGCAGCACTTCAGTGAGGCTTTCCATCAGGTTCTTGGTGAGAAACATAAACGAGGGCACTTATCTGAATCTGAGGTGCATAGAGATACATGTGATGAAGACTCAGTAGCTGGTGAATCTGATCGCATCGATGATGGTGCTATTAATGGTCGGGGGTGTTCCCCTGGTGAATCTGCCTCCGGAGGTTTGTCCAAAAAGCTGCTCTTGGGTAGCCCAAGCTCCCTAAGTCCTTTTTCTAAACGCATCAAACTTGAGAAGGAGTTTGACCTTCCCACGACAGCTATGCCTAACACTGAAAATGTTTACTCCCAGTGGCTAGCTGGGTATGCTGCTTCTCGGCAGCTAAAAGATCCATTCCTCAACTTTGGAGACTCCCGACAATCGCCTTTTGCTTCCTCCTCAGAACACTCCTCTGAAAATGGAAGTTTACGCTTCTCGACGCCTCCCGGGGAGATGGATGGAGGGATATCAGGCCGCAGCGGTACAGGAAGTGGAGGGAGCACCCCGCATATTAGTGGTCCAGGCCCTGGAAGGCCTAGTTCAAAAGAGGGCAGACGCAGCGACACTTGTGAGTACTGTGGGAAAGTCTTCAAGAACTGTAGTAACCTCACTGTCCACAGGAGAAGCCACACTGGGGAAAGGCCTTATAAATGTGAGCTGTGTAACTACGCCTGCGCCCAGAGTAGCAAACTCACCAGGCACATGAAAACGCATGGTCAGGTGGGGAAGGACGTTTACAAATGTGAAATTTGTAAGATGCCTTTTAGCGTGTACAGTACCCTGGAAAAACACATGAAAAAATGGCACAGTGATCGAGTCTTGAATAATGACATAAAAACTGAATAGAGGTATATTAACTTGACCCCTTCTCCTTCCTTCCCCCAATTTATTCCTGGCCCCCTGTGTAGAGATTTTCTAGTCCCTTGTGAGTAAAATATTGGAAGCTAAGAATGATATTCAGAAAGTGCTTGTCACCAGCACACCTGTTTTCATCTTCCTTTTTGTTTTGTTTCTTTTTCCTTTCTTTTCTGTTTTCATCATTTGAATGCATGATCTGTATTGGGGCAATACTACGCAAACTTTGAGCCTTTCTCTTGTGCAATAATTTACATGTTGTGTATGTTTATTAATTTTTTAAAAAATTAGACAGCATGTATGGTATGTTATGGCTGTTTTAAAAAAAAATGTCCCCAAATTCTTTGCTGAGCAAACAGACAAAAAGATCTTTCACACACATGCACAGCACCATGGCTGTTTCCAGTGATGTTCCAGGAAAACAGAGAGAGAGAGAGAGAGAGAGAGAGAGAAAGAGAAAAGCAAAACAAGTATTTTTAAACAACCAACCATGCTGCATACATTCTGTAATATATCATATCCATGTTTGTGTTTTAACAGATAAATGAAAGCGTGCTTTGAATTAACCCTTTATGGATAGACAGATAACACTGAAAAGGGGAAAAACATTCCTTGTTACTTTGATTTCTGTCTTTAAAACATTGACAATATCAGTTAATTTTTGGTGGGGAGATAAGTCTTTAATTGAAAAATGAGGAAACGAAAGCAAAAAGATAAATTTGTACTATCATTTGGTTTAAAATGGAAATCTGAGTGCCTTGAATATATTTAAGCCATGTTGGTGGCAACTACTTGTTCTAAACTTGTAGGACAACTTTCGCACTGGGCAATGTAAATGAGTCCTTTAGGACCTAGCCGATAACTCTGTATTATATTTTTCACAACAGTGGCTACCTAAAAACAAAAACAAAGAAACCCAACAAATCCTAGTTAATCATCATTCGATCCCCTCCTCAGTCCACCTTTTTTTAAAAAAAGAGTGATCGTAGAACTGAAGTTTATTTTGCTCTAGGAGAGTTTAAAACAATCACCATTATCATAGGGAATGCTTCTCTCTTAGGTTAAAATATTACTAACCTGTATCAGTCCCTCCCCTTCCCTTTCTCTTCCCCCTCATTTCCATTTTAAAATTACTTTATTGATAAAAAGAATGTGACTTGTGCAGAAGGCCTTGGAAGATGATTAAGTATGTGAGAAAGAAAATTCACGTTATAAAGATTTTTTAAAAAATCTCTTAGTGATCCTGGCACAAAATAAAACTTAACAGTAAAAACAGAAAATATTAAGCGCAGGTGTAGTTGGTTGTCAACTTGACAATCAAATTAATAATGCACAAACCTGTGTATCATATATCGATCTATGATTTCCCTCTATATAAGGAAAGGTGTATAAACAGTCTGGCAATAAAGTTTTACTGAAGTGTAAAAATATATATAGTGATTTATTAGCACTGTTTGCCATTTAAAATTAAGAACAGGTTATAAGCTAATATTGATATGATGATTAACTATGAGCTATTAAGATTTGCCTTGATGTGTGACATTCTGAGAGAGAGAGAAAGAGTAGTAGTGCTCCCTAAAAGTTGTTCTTCATTTTGTTTCTTTTTTAATCATATGCTATGTGCTAGTTGTATTGACAAGAAAAAAGGATTCATTGCTTTTATGATTAAGCTAGCATCTGTCCCGCTGGAAGTTCACATAGCACTTGACTCTGCCTGTCGTGTCTGTATTGTTTCTTTTAATCAGAGGTACACAGGTTGAGTATAAAAAACTTTTTTAAGACTGCTCAGATAGGACAATTTAAATGCACTGTACAATTTTCCCAGTTTACAGGTCTATACTTTAAAGGGAAAAATTGCAAGATTAATGTTTTTTTAATGAGCATGATCTCATGATAAACATATAAATAATTCTGCCAGCTTGCCATTTTACTTGACTAATGAGTGGGACATAACATTATGGCGCTGTAAATGGGAACAAGTCCTGCAGTTATGTTAAAAAAAAAAAACAAACCCAGAGATTGGTCTTGCTCCTACAGTGCAAAGAAGTGATTATTTTGTACAAAACTTTTAAAAATATAAATGTTCTGATTTTTTTAAAAAAAATTCATTATGTTTAGGGGAAAATGTATTTTAGAATTCATTGTCTTGGTGGTGTACAAGACCTGTTCTTCATTGAAACCCAATAGTTAAAAATCCTATGCCTTGGATATACACACAACATTTCAGGTTGTAAAATAAATACATTGGAAAAAGGTTTAACAATATATACTACTTAAATATAGGAAAATGCACACTCCTGTTGATTCCTATGCTAAGAAGAGGAAAAGCGAACAAATGGAAAAGAAGAAAAACACATTTATGATCTCTTTTTTCTGTAATTTTTAGAATGGTATTTGAATTTAATGTTCACCTAGAGTAGGCACTATAGTATTTATAATGAAGCTTGTATTTTTAACTGTTGCTTGTTTCTCTTTTTTTAAAAAAGGGTATCAGTTACCTTTTTTTGGTAGTGGAAAAACACATACACACAAACAAAAAAACAAATAGGCTGCCACAGTATATTTTTTTTAATTTGGCAGGATAATATAGTGCAAAATACTTGTATGTTTCAAAAAATAACGACAAGGAAAGTGTGACATTGTACAGATAAGAGGCCATATAATGGCTGTTTTGGGGGAGGGGGAACAAAAATCTGTTTGAATGTCGCACTAAATGAGCATCTCTGATGGTTGTACATATCAAAGTTCTTTTGGGGTTTCTTTGTTTTTTGCTGCCATATTGTATGCAGTAATGCAAGGTGATGATGTTGGTTTGTTCTGTAGTGTGCTCTGGTCCTTTTTCTTCTCTTACCCTTTTACATTCCAGCATCTTAAACTTCATATGCAGTAAAAGAAAAAAAAATTAAAATAGAATGAAAGGAAAAAATAAAGTTTTGCAGGCTTTTTTCCCCATTGCCAAAAAGAAAAATAAATTAAAATGGTGCTTTATATATTTAGATTGGAAAGAATTTCATATGCAAAGCATATTAAAGAAAGAGAGAGAGAGAGAGAGAGAGAGAGAGCCCCGCTGGAGTCGATACCTTTTTTGTATATGGCAATGCAAAATATTTTGTTATTATCAGCCTTTTCTATTCCTGTAATGAAAGCTGTTTGTCGTAACCTGAAATTTTATCTTTTACTATGGAAGTCACTATTTATTATTGCTTACACGCTCTGTTGAGAACAGTGGCGTCAAATTTGATCTTTGTTTTTTTGGGTTTTTTATTATTTAGATGACCAAAGGTCATTGACAACCTGGCTTTTTATTGTATTTTTTTCCTTTGTCTTTGTTAAGTTCTATTGGGAAAACCACTGTCTGTGTTTTGGGAGGGAGGGTCTTTTTTTAATTGGGTAGTTGTCTGCATTACCCTGTTCATTCACCCATTTTGTCCCTAAACTGAAAAAAAATAAAAAAAATTGCTTAAAGTACATACCATAAGCTTTGCGTATCCTCATTTGACACACTCTGTAAATTTCCCTCAGTGAGAGAAGCAACTTTTAAGAGAAGCCCAGTGGGTTTTCTTCACAGGGCATTTTAATATATTACTAACCTAAAGACCCAGAAAGCTCCCTATTTATACTACAATAAAATATTTTGCCCCTGAGTAAATGCTTCTTCGGTTTTATATTGCGATGAATTTTTTTAAAGAAATGAGGAGAACTTTATTTTATTTTCCATCTAGATGTTTTCCTTCTCTCCTTTCTGATTTTTCCTAAGAATGCATAGCTAAAGACTAAAAGATGAGCAAGTTGCTGATGCTCATATTTGTCTATGAGAGGATCTATCATCTTGGCCACTCCCATACCCCTTTCTGTTTTACACTGTTGCATACAATCACTAACCTACTGAGTTATAAAACGATATGCAACCCTGTATGGTGACCTCCCATAATTCCTTCTTCTTTTTCCCAACTTTAAAATCAACTGAAGATCCATGTGATAGATGAATTGGAAATATGTGGTCTCTGCTATGCAATCTAATATAGCAAAGGCAGAAACATTTAAGGATGTGCAAGAATGCACATTGAAACATACTGGGGTGTGCATTCTAAACCCTCCCAAGTTTGCATCTTCCAGACTCAACATATTGGGAAATTGCTTTGTGATACTTTCTCCAGTTGGAAAACAGACTGGGATAAGGAGCTGCTCTTTTTATATAGACTGTACAGTTGATAGGTTTTATCAATACATTGTATATATATATTGTCTTTAAATATTTGAACTCTGGTTCTAATTATATATATATATATATAAGTTTTACAAATACTGCATGTTGCAGCATCAATTTGCTTTATTAAAAACACATACCTCTTTGATACTGTCTCTTGCTCTTCCTACACAAATCTCTTGTGTATCTTTTTTAAAGTTTTATTTTAAAGCTTATGTTGGTGTCAGTTCATTAGCAATTTGGTACTAGTTTGAATCCTTGAGATGTTGGTTTTAAAATAACTATTAAAATAATTTCCCTAAAGCTCACACTAGGGATTTTTCATGGATTAATTTAAAACTGCCCATGACCTATGTTTAAAGAACTTTTAAGAACTCTTAATGTCCCAGCTCAGTTGTATTTTGGCAGGTATCACTCTGCTATCAAGCTATTCAAATAACACCAACGAGCAGCACAACATCAAAAACTGGGATTCCTCCACTCTGGGATTCCGAAGTATAAAATAGCTTGCCAACTATTATATTTTTTTCTGATTTGTGCTACTTCAGGGAATCCAACAGCTGCTTTTAATACTAAGAGAGAAACAGAATGTAAGGGTACAGTTTTGAAACAAGGTTCGTGTGTCTCTGTGTGTGTACACACAGATACACACCTATACATGCATACACTCACATATACACTCAGTACATACATGCACACCTTCCCGACATAAACATCTGCCAGAGAGACATAAGTTTTATAGAGAGAAAACAGTTCATGCTGAAATTATCCATCAAAAGTCCAGCCATACATGAACTCTTAGCTTTGAATACATAAGCATGGATCTAACCCTATGGACTTGTGAGATATACTTGAAGCCTAAATTTTTGCTGTTCTTTGTTGGGAAAGGAGAGTTCTTAATGCTTCTATTTTTGGTACAGTATGTTCCCCTGACATGGAAGAGGATGAGAGAGTTTTTATTCCTATTAATGCAGGAGACTGCATTAATGATGGTGATGAAAATTATTATTATTTTCACATCCTGGTGACTCACAGGATGGGCTGATCTTGTCATCTTACAGTAGAATAGAATTGAATTAGAAAAGGTTTACATAAAATTGATAACTGCATGAGTTTCACATGAGGACTTTACCTCTTACAATTTCAACCATCATACTGAACTAGTTTCAGAAATCCATATAAACACCGCAGGCATGTATTGGAGTAATTATATACAGGACTTCAGAAGTTGTGAAAACTGAGAAAGATTGTTGCTAGCAGAAGTACAGAAGAACTACAGATATATTGAGTTACATCTTACTGAAAGACTTGTTAGTTAATACCTTTATTGCTTCCCTTAACATGTTCAACTATCAATTTTCTAAGGCAGGTTTTCAATACAATTTTAATTCAGTGAGTATTATACTGTACATGCATGCTAATGTAAATCATGAGGGATGGCTTAGCACATTATTGTTATTTCATAAACCATAGTTGAGCAAACCATACTTGTCTTCCAGTATCTTAGTTATTTGCTGCTCATTCTTCTATCTCTCTTTTCAAATTTTGGGTCTAAGACCTTCAGGCTCCCACCCTTAGCCGCGCCTCCTTCACCTCCAGCCACCGGCCTCAGCCCACTCACAGCCAGCTTTCCTCCTCTGCTGGCCCTCCCCTGGTGATTCTCCCTGGCCAATGGGCCTCTAGCCCTTTGACCCTTGCCCTTCAGCTTGGCCCATTTGCCGAGTTTAGCTCCATGGGACAAAAAGCTGCCAGCCAATCATGGGCTGGTGACAACCATGGGGCTGGGAAGGGTGACTGAAGGGGCTGGAAGGGGGATGTGATTGGTGACAGGTTACAGAAGAGAGCAAGCAAGGGCAGGCAGGCAAATCCTGCCTGTGCACGGCTCGTGCTGGTGCTGGGAGCAGGAAATAAGCAAATGCTTGTGCACTGTTCCGGGGGGGGGGGCAGGCTGGTGGTGGGAGGAGGAAGCAGGCAAATGCTTGTGCGCTGCTCCTGGGGGGGGGGGTCGGCGACAGAACATTGAGGGTAAACATGGCTGCTGGCATGTGTGGGGTGCGTGTGAAATGGTCTGCACAAGGGGGGGTGGGGAATGACCTGCCAGTTCGGTATTAAGCCAGAGTCCAGGCTTTTGCCTGCTTCCTTTTCCCAGGAGCAACACAAGCCGTGCACAGGCAGCATTTGCCTGTTTCCTCTTCCCAGCATAGCCATATGCAGACAATGTTTGCCTTCACTCCCCCCAGCCCCCCAGGAGCAGTGCGTAAGCAGCATTTGCTTGCCTGCCCCCACTTGCTCTCTTCCATAACCTGTCACCAATCACATCTCACTTCCAGCTCCCTCAGTCATCCTTCCCAGCCCCATTGTTACCGTCTGCCACCCAATTGACTGGTGACTTTTTGTCCCGTGGAACAAAACTCCTGGCACAAATGGTGTCTCAGTGAATGGGCTGAGCCAAAGGGCCAGAGGCGGAGGAGGAAAACTAGCTGTGAATGGGATGAGGTGGGTGGCTGGAGGCAAAGGAGCAGCGGCCAAGGGTGGGAGCCTAAAGGTCCCATTCTGCAAATTTCAACTTTTCTCTAGTGTTCCCTTCACTTCCCTGATATCCTAAATTTGATCGATCTTTCTATTTTCAATTTCAGTATACCATTATTGCCATTTTAGGGTGGAAGGCTAAGCTTTTCTAATTTCATGCTATCTTGTTTTTTCCCCTCACCTTTACAGCATGGTAGCTAAAGGTTGATTAGAATGTGTCAGAGAGGTAAATAAAATTGAGCTGTTATTGATTCAAAATTTGAGCATATATTATAGAAATGAAGGACACTTTTGATGATGTCAACAAGAGTCACCAGAGCAGTCCCTTGTATTGGATTGCTGGTTGCTTTGACATGCAGGATCTGAAAATTAAATTTTTTAGGTGGTACTAAACTGAAGCCATGAATTTTCCTATTCCTACTTTCCCTTTTCTGATCTGGCAAGCAAACATCATTTGGTGTGCACAAAATTCTTCACAGATACTTGTAATAGCCTAAGACACTTTGGTGCTGCTAAATCATATGTCATGCAGTTAGGAGCACTTCTTAGAGGATTAATAACAAGCATAATTCCTGATATGTTTTCTTCATCATATATTACTTAGTTTCAACTCTTACATTAATTAAAACATGTTCAAAGCTATATTAACCTTTAAAAAAAATAAAATGATCTTATTTACTGTTGCTTAATATCCTATTTTAATTTTTTTCAAGGTCTTCAAGTGGAAAGTGATCAATGTAATGCTCACCAGCAACTATTGACATCCCTAGTTCGTGGCCAAATTATCTGAATTAAAAGTAACTCGGCAAGCGAACAGAACAATATCCTCATACATTGTGTATCTTCCCAACCACTAAACATTGATATAGGCTGAGGTCAAAGTAGACATAAAGTGACAGTCTTGATTGACATAGTAAATTGTACTAAGTAACACAATGTTTACACAGGGAAGCCAATTCCCCAAACCAGGTTATTGTTTAGTCACTGAACCAGGTTCTCCGTCAATTCATCTTCAAGCCCTACAGGTTTTCAGAAATGTATTCTATATTCTCCCCTTGTCTGGGCATTAATCCGGTTCAAGGTACCCCATTCTCTTCCTGTTGCTGGTTTATTGGGCTTCTGGCTGATTAGGCTCTCTGACTTTCTTACCTATTTTGTCTTTTCTAATTGGGCTTTACATTTGAATTCCTAAAACTACTTTTAGGTGGCTAAAAAGGAATTCTCTTTTCTTTTTTCTTGCTTTTCTCATTTCAAGCCAATCAACCTCTGTTCTTCCTCATTTTTCTAACTTTCAAAGTTATACAAATTTTGTAACCTTACACCCATCTCAAATCTCTAGGCTAATATTTCTTTCCAGTTATCTTGTCACTATGCTAGATCAAGTCTATTGAATTTTCCCCCTCTGCTAGGACAACTTTCAGTAGTTTTATTTTTCCCTGACTTTTAGGATGATGCATAGTTTCCCTTCACCTTCTTGACATTTTCAGACTTTATTTTTATGTCTACTTTTGCAGCAGAATCTTAGGATTTATCTTTGTACTTCCATATGTATCATTAATGCAGAATTAACCCAGTTCTGTGATCCAAACAAATAATACAGATTTGATCCAAACACGGGTATAAAAAACACTAGTCTTACATTAGTCTCTATTCTGATTGAGACATCTTTTGCAGGATTTGGGGATGGGAATATCTTTATTATTCTTTTCAGGTGTTGTCCATAAAAGTTCTTTCTAGGATCTATATGTGATGTTGAATCATCAGCTCATGTTCCTGCAGTGCCCTATGGTGCTTGTTCCTGCATTGTGTGTTACATCATGCATTTGTTAGAACCTATGGATCTTCCACACTATTCACTGAAGATTATTCAAAATCTTTACTCCAAAAATGATGGAAAAATGTTTTTGTATCCTTTTGGTTCCAGTACAAATTGCCTTTAATCCTGCAGACCAGACAAACCTTTAGAAACTTGAGGATGAGCAACAAAGGAGAAAATGATGGAGAAGTAAGGGAGGATTAAAAATTGGAAGTAATTGCATATGATTTATTTTATGGAGTTAAGCCTTCTGCTAGCTTAACTGTCATGATGGTGTTAAAGTGAGCCTGATGAATTTGAAACTGACAAGACCAGAAACTTTCAGAAGACTGGAGAACCAGTGGATTGGATCATTAAATGAAGACATGGATATGGTGACCTGCTTGCTGTTTTAGCCTTGCAAAGGCGTACAAATGTTTCTAGATCCCTTGCTTATATTTTTTTCCTTGTATTATTTATTTATTTGTAGCTCACAGAGAGCCTGAAGAAAAGAGGCTGGAGATTAATAGTGCTGCAATTTACTTATGTTTAGTGATTAGACACTTAGTAAACTGTATGAAAGCCATAGGGAATATATGTGACTGGCTGTCTCTTAACCTGGGCTTTACAAAATAGGTAGGTAATATTGTGTGTAATCCTGACATGGAAAAATAGGCCTTTACTGCAGCACAAGGTTAATGCAAGAGTAACATCCTGTTTTCCTTCACTACATGTATAAGGTATGTTAGTACAGACTCCCTGCAGAATTTAATACAGAGATTAATTCTGCATAATTTCCTTACTTTATGAGGAAGAAGTGTTGGTCAGGTTTCAGTATGGAATATCTGTCTCAGACTTTACCACAGAACCATGTATTTAGCTTCACCTCAAAAAGAAAATAATCTCAGTGCTAGCAGATTACTGAAATCAAAATGGCAATGCTGTTTGAAGACTTCAGTACTGATCATTTCAATTATTCTTTTTAGTACTAGTATTAAACATTTCAGTAATATGCTGTTGTACTGGCTTTTATGAATGTCTGTAAAGATTTTAGAAGTCCTTTTCATTGGTCATCTGCTGTGAAACAGCCATTATTTCAGTTTCCATTACCTTGCACATTGCATATGTACAGAATGTGATACAGAAAACTGTCAAACTGTATGTCTTGTCTTCATTTCTGAGGCTAATTGATGTATGTATGTATGTATAGCATATATTTTAAAACTATCTGTAAACATGATGCCTTGAAATAATTAATCAATCATATTTTCTCCAAATAGGAGAATTGGCTTGGACCATCTGAGAATATAGACAGATCTTAAATACCCTGAAATTTAATTATAGCATCCACATTTGCTCTATAGTTTTGCTATTATAATAATTTTCCAAGCCAAGTGAATTACGATAACATCTCAATGATACCTGCTTTTGTATCATTGATGCAGGCAGAGTTAAAACCATTAAGTTCAGAATTCAGACCTTCCACAAGAGTTAATTCATGTAGGTTCTCGTCTCATCCATCACACGCTAACTTGGCTGCATGGAACAAGGCACTTTCCTCCTCCTTCACCATTGTTTTCTATGTTGTTTAACAAAATAAGTCTTCCCAAAGGTTTTCTTACAAAGACTTCGTTAAATCAGAATTCCAAGGGCCTTTCAGATTTCTCATACTTAACCTTAACAAAATGACTCCCATTCTTGTATTTTAGCTTGCACAGGGAAATAGAAAGCCCAGGGCCATACAGCAATTTAAGGACAACCTGACAAATTCACAATGTACCTAAGGGTAAAGAACCTGCTGTTTTCATGTGGAATATGTAAGTACAGCAGGTGACAACACCTAGCGCCCTTGGCTGATTCAGTGAAAGCTAAGTAGGGACAACTCTAGTTACTACTATAAAGGAGAAATCACTGGGAAAGCACTGTAGGCTGTTCTGGGAAGTAAAAGTATTCCAGAAGGTGATAGTAAATAACTTTCCTATTGCTGGAAGGACAACTGCATGAATATCTTCATAGTTAACTAGGAGTAAAATGTAATTTGAAGGAGCCTTTACCATTCTTAATAGATGAATGAAGCCCAGTCATTTCAGTTTGACTACATGATAGAGCTTTTAAGAACAAGAAGTAGAACCTTCACTCCAAAGTAAAATCATGGAATTTGTTTCTTCAAGTCATATATTACTATTATTTAGGTTGTGAGCCCTTGTTGGGTAGGATACTAATATCTACACACCTGAATCATAACAACACTGCTCAAACACTGAATGTGATTAAAATGATTTTTTAAAAATTTTCAGTCATACTTTTTATGCTATTATATTTGAGTACATCACAATCTGAAAATACGGTTACTATGACAGTTGTGAATTACTTTAATGATGTAGAGGGTTAGGTCTGTTGGGGACAATAAGACAATAGTGGAAAACAACAGCACGATGCCACCTAAACATAGAATGAAACAGCTGTGAGCCTTCAATGTTTTTCTGCAAATCTCAGCTTCCTTAATCATTAGCTGTGTTGGCTAAAATTGTGAGAATTTTAGTTCAGCAATATCTAGAAATCTACAGTTTTAAAGAGTTAAAGAACAATTCATATCTGGCATGGAATTTCTGTACTGCGACTTTGCTTCCCATGTATAAGCTGCGTGGAAATTAAGTCCACATTTTCAAGATCTCATAGTATTGTTTAAGTAACCAGAAAAGATAAGGAAGCTGATCTACAGGAACCAAGCAGAGTAGAATAATAAAAGTTTTTGTAAAACAAAGTATTGTGGCCTGAAAGCCAAAGCAAAAAAACAAAAAAATAGCCATGTGAAATGTGGCATTTTCTAGAAGTGTGATAAATTAATGGCATTATAAAAGCATTAACTATATAGGCCACTTAATATTTGTTAGATTCCTGAAAGCGAATTCTAATGGTAGTCATAATGCATTCTGAAGTTGTGCCAACATTCTATACAAGCTTGACTGGCAGATTTAAGAAACCTTTTGATATTTATTTCTGGTGGGGGGGAAACACTAAATAATGAACAATGTGGTTCAAGTGGGTGGAACATATAATAATGTCACTTGTGAACATTTGAAAACCATTAAATCTCAGAAAGGGAAGCAATTTCTCAGAAAAATTGTCACAATCCTACTGTAATTTTCAAATGAAAGAAGACCCTGAAAACATTTTATGTCCTGATTCCCACAGATATATTCCAGTTGGGCTATATGACTTCAGGTTGCAGAGTAGCAGTCATATTTGTCTGATCCTATATACAAAATGCATATCAATGTTTGCATAACATTACTGCTGAAGTAATTTTTTTTCTGTGCAGAAATGATAACATATCATTATCAACTATCAGAATTAGATCACTGAAATTTCATGCTAGAAATGATCTTGAAGAGCTCCTTAAAATCATAACGAAATGGCTTGTCTTTATCAGAGCTACCAAAGTTTTTCATGTATTTGATCGGAATCATATCCTGTATAATAGACACTAACACATTGCTGTGATTAACTTTGGGATATGAGAATGTATCATAAGATTGCTCTTTTAATTAAGGAACTGCTATGTGATGTTTAATAAGGGAAGCAGCACACGTGATCAGCTATGTCTTTCTGGTGCAGTTCTTGGTATATTCCAGCATTATGAGTGGAGAACATCCCATGTTTCCAACACATCCAATACATAACCAAGTATCCATCTCAGTGCAATCAGTCGGATGATCTTTATGGACAAAGCATCAGATTACAACAGTGTCGTTGGATAAAACCAATCTAGTGGGTGGGGGAAACAGTAAAAGCTTCATCATTTACAAGAACCATAATAATGGACGGAATTCTCCAAATCTGGATTCTACATTCACAGCTTCTACTAAAGTCAGCAAAGTTTGAAGGGCACAAGCATGTAAGCCCATGTCTCACATCATGGGAGCTGCTAATGGGCTTGGATGTCAGCATTTCTCAAGGAAAAAGTACTGATTTGATGACAATTTGTGTTGTCATGAGATTATGCTATGTGTTAGGGTAGACTTAAAAGCCCTGATCCAGCAAAGGAGATTCAGGTATGAATAGCAATAGCACTTAGACTTATATACCACTTTATAGTCCTTTATAGCACTTTTTAAGAGGTTTACAAAGTCAGCAGATTGTCCCCAACAATATGGGCTCTCATTTTACTCTCCTTGGAAGGATGGAAGGCTGAGTCAACCTTGAACTGGTTGGGATTGAACTGGCAAAAGTTAGGGCACTTAGCCTGGAACTCTGTATAACTGTGCCACCATCACTCCATGAATGCAGGCTTCTTTGTGATGAATCCATATGCATAAACCACAAAATACACTCTGGCCCATAAAAGTGGTTGAATGTGTCTCTTTACAAAATTGACCAATGACTATATTGATCTGTGATCTTTTGTTGTGAGTGACTAGGTACATATGCTGGATTGGGGCGCCGTAATTTTCAGTTTAGGTAATATAGGAGATTGTTAACTTGGGAGATGCAAGGTGATCAAGTAAAGTGTGCTGCATCCTCTTAATTGTAAACACAAATGCTTTGACTTTCGGTCCATATTACACCTTTCTTTTTTCCCTCCTCTGTCCCCATTTTTTTTTCTAGGTTGGCGTAGCGCCCAGGGAACTCCCGATGTGTGGCAAATTCCGGATGGAAGCTCAAGGACGCTTAAATTCTGAGAGAATTTGAAACGCAATGGGGATTTGCGCCACGTATGCGACATCCAAGTGGGGTTGGCTGTTTGGTTAGTTTCATGATGCTACCTGACTGAACAGCATCAAAAGCAGGATCTTTCCAGACACCCCTCTGCCGCCTGTCCAGAAGACTTTCTATTTATATATTTTTAACAAAATAGCAAAACCACATCATTGGGGGAAAAATCTTTCATCAAGGGCTTTCTTATATATATCTATATTCCTTTTATTTGACAATCTTGTATGCCATTTTGTTTCTAGAATGGCAATGGGAAAGCCACCTAAAAATAATAGAGTGATCCAATAAACAAGGAGTTATTAAATCAAAACCTTTACTCAGGCACATCTACATTTCTCATTTATGATGTCCAAAGCCTGAAAGAACACACATTTTAAAAACCTTTAAAGTTCAGGAAAGCTTTTTCCCTGGACCTTTGAACTTCTACATGAGTCACAGAGCAGACTAGTTGAGTTGGGGTGGGCACCCTATGGGTTGCATGTGACTCCTGAGTCCACTTTTTGCAATTCACTGAGTCTGTCAAGATCATACAATCAACATTTGGTGGGAACTACCAAATAATGATGGTGCCAATTCTCAATGAGAAATACATGAAAATAGGTGTATTAATTTCTGATGGATTTAATGCACTGATTAAATTTTATCCTTCCCAGCCCCTCCCACCAACAGAAAATCTTTCTTCTCTGGTGATGCTATTATGTTATTGCACAATCCACTGCAGGTGTAGCAACCACGGTCCTTGGCCATGGAAAAGTTGCAAGACTTGGACAGATTAATTTTATGAGGTCTGGTTCAATATAAAAGAATTTATTTGGCTTTACTTACTACAGCATAAAGAGATAGCTCTCTTTTTAAAGTATATGCTGAATATTTCAAGGCCAATTTTAGGAATATCTGACTGAAACTTTTTATCCACTTTGTTTAACATCTATTCTTCACTAATGGAGAATACAGAAGGGAGAGCACAGTAAACAGGAACTCTTGTGGCAACATCTAACATAGCCAATGCTTGCAATGACATAATGGTGTGCCAGCTGATGTCACACGTGAAACAACTGCTCCCACTGATTTCTGCTGGTTTATTTTGTGCATACTAGTAGCCAAAACTCAATGTAAAAGCAACAGATGTCATAGTGCAACATGTCTTCCCTAACTAGTAGAAGTGGAATACTATTATTTAGCCCTTTGGAAGTTTTAATCAAGTGCCTGTTAGTTAAATATGATCAAACATGAAGTCCAATCATGGAAATGGCCATTTTCTTTTCACAGAATACGTCCCAGTGATTCTTAAGGGAATATTGAAATAGTAGCTCCCTTTAGAGTGCTTTTCCTCCTTCCAGTGAAGCCCCATAGCTTTGCTTTTCTCATAAGATACATGCTATAAGTTGTTTGAACAAGAAGAGATTTAAAAAGAAGCAGAGAGCTGGCAGAAGCAGCCACTGCAGTGGCACAAGTCCTGAATATCTGGGGCCTGAAATACATTTGGAGCCTGATATTTTCTTATGGAAGCGGGTTCTTTGCATGAATTGGTATGGGCAGACAACTAGTGTCCTCTAAATATTTTTTATTATAATTCCCACCGTTGTTTGCTGATAGGAAGTTCCAAAACATTTGGCAGAAGCAATTTGCCTACCCTTGTTGAAAAATTAATAGATGGACAGAAATGAAAGGGGCTTGGAATCTGAGAATTTGAAGGGAGACTTCTAAACAACTAATTCAATTCCCTGCGATGTAAGAAATTAAGAGCCAAAGTAATGCCTGCAGATTATTTTCCCCTCCTCTATCTGGAGGCCTCCAATGAAGCAGAACCACTAACCTTCCGGATGTTTGGTTCCGTTATCAAGCTTCTCTTGAAGACAAGAAGTTTTTACTAGTGTAGAACTGAAAGCTGTCATTCTCCATGATAAGTCTGTTGTGCTGCCTTGACCAGCATGAAATATAACTTTTCTATCTTCTTTTGATAGTCCTTAAGCTTTGAATTCCAGTGATTAATTACAAATCATTGATCCCTATCATTGATCCAGTAATTTTGGTATCCTATGCTATATTGACAGGCAACATTTCTTAGCATTTCAGAGGAAGTCTCTCTTAACTTTATCTGGAGATGCTCCCAAATTACGACTTCAAAATAAGTTTTGCTTGCTCTTGGTTATAGCCGCTTGGTACATGTTTACTCCATGCCTAGGATCTACAAAGAATCTGGATTGAGTACTGGAGGAAGAAGCAAGGAATTTTGTATCCTCAAATCTTATTTTCCTGCAACTAATTTTTCCACAGAGGGCAACTCTTTTTCAAAGGACAAGTGAAGCTGGGTCACTACTACTATTTTTTCCTGCAACATAAATTAATTGGGGAAAGGATAGTTCTGACAGATGATAAAATAGCACATGGGGTCTAGAGAAGGATAGACATAATTCTTTTCATCTCGAAAAACTATTAGGACTTTCTATGCTTTCTCTGTACCAGTTCCAAACTGACACACAATTTGTCTTGGGATAGGGATTTGTGCGCAAAACAGATTTACAGCAATCCATACCATTGCTAAATTTGTGGTTGCTTTTAAAAAAAAGGTAGGAGAAAGAGGTTAATCATTGCTGATGCCATTCTCCTGATTTGACGAGGGCCATTGGCAGTTGTTCTTTATATTAGGAGATTCCCATTGGTAACAGAGAGTTCTCTGCTGATGCAAATAGTAGCACCAGGGATTTGCTATTCAACCTTGTGCTGATTCAAACTTCTTACGTCTAAAAGGTCAAATAGATTGGATTCAAACTTTTAAACCAATTGAAAAATGAATTTGAGTCAACTGTGGTATTCAATTTCAAAGTTAAATTTATAGAACCATTTCCAAATTAAATCTCTGGATTAAATACACTCTGGATAGTGTATTTGCACAGCTCCAATAGCTGTGTTTTGGGAGCCAGTTACATTGGTTGATAACCTGGTGAACCTCAACATAATTGTCTACAACATAGGCTTAAAAGACACTCTGTAGTTTAAAAAAATTCTGGAGAGAAGAAAATTCTCTAAAAATACATCTGGCACAAATATTGCCCTCTCTGGAAGTGATTTTTTTGAGCCCATCCACTGTTTTTTGAACCAAACTTGTAGAGAGAACGGAGATGAAATTTTAACAGTCCTCCAACACAAGATCTATAAGTTAGGAGTGATATACGAGTGTTAGGATATGTGAACACAGAGTATGCTGG
Source organism: Ptyas mucosa (assembly GCA_012654045.1). Lineage (NCBI taxonomy): Eukaryota > Metazoa > Chordata > Lepidosauria > Squamata > Colubridae > Ptyas > Ptyas mucosa. The sequence continues at coordinate 20,621,733 of WNWU01000018.1, read as the reverse complement.
GAAAAGATACTGTGCCCCCACCCTCCATCATCAACAGTCTCCAGTATGTATATCTGAAAAATCTGAAATGGATGTGTTAGGTATTCAGCTGAACATGTTTACAGTGTCTGCATGATCAGGAACTTTCTTTATCAAAATTTCTGCTAGTGAAAGCTTTATAATTAAGTTCAGCTAATGTGCTACACCTCCATTTCAGATCATCCAGATAAATAAAGGGATGTCACAGCAGAGAAAATGAGGCTGCAATATGTTTCTTGTTATCATCCATGCTTGTAAGTTTTTAGTGTCAGAGGAGGGCTTGGGATGTGCACAGGATTTATATATGCCCTCCCTCAAAAATTTGTATATGCATGGGTTGCTAAGCCAGGTTTGTGAATGTAACTGATCGTTGCCCCAATTGGGGGGAGGTAAAGGAGTCTGGTTGGTTTATACTGAGCCAGCTCATTGGTTTATGTTGATTACTGTCAATGCTATGCTAAGTGGCTGTGTTTCTCCTCCAGAGGTCCAATCTGCTAACCCTTTTAACTGAAAGTACCAAGAACTGGACTATGAGCCATGTGACTAGCCATGTGACTCTAAATTATCATAAGTTTTAAAATCTACTTTTCCAGATCAAACCAGAAATAACTTATATTTTCACATCCTACAATTTACAGCTCGAGACAGCATATGTTTGCAGAAGTATTGAAAATCATTATTACAATTCCATATTCTAGTCATCACATTGATATTCTTGCCTAATTCTGTGTGGGATTTCCAACTGTCTTAATTTATTATTTGTGTGCAACTAAGTGATGCTTATTGTGATGTATTGCTTTTCTGTTGCTTAAGTATGTATTTTGGGGGACAATGGGGTGGGAGGGCTACTTTGTTTGGAAAAATAACAAACAAAATGAAATCTAAGAGGTGTTTGTGTCAGACTGTGATTGTACAACTTGTTCTTTGGGGGAAAATAAGTGACAAGAAAATTAATATACTTCTTAGAGTCCCTCTCTATTTTATCAAGGAAGCTAAAACTATTCAAGGAAAATAAATACTAAAGTAGCAAAAAGTTTTCACTGAGATAAATACTAGTTTAGACACTCTCATATGGAAATTTGATTATATTAGTAACCTAAAACCTTGGCGTTTGAATAGAGGGATGAAAGGAAACAATCACATAATTTTTATGAGCCTGAATGAAACTGGACAACATGGAAGGAATAGTCTAGAAAATGAAACTATTGGTGCTGGAATGACCTACATACTTTAATTGATGCCAATTGACTTACATATTTTGGACCAAATCATTGATGTAGCTGGAGAGATACTGCGACACCCAAAGTTACTTTTAAATATTTGGAATAAGCCAAGTCATATGCTACAGAGAGGACAACTTCCCTTTCCTGATTTAATGCCCCATTTGCCTTAAGTAAGGTTTTTAATCACTGCCTTAGAAATGAATTGAATCCTGTTTTAGGAGAGCAATGTGGGCAACAGTTCCCAATAGGTTTTTCCCACATAGACCACTACATTAGCAGAATTCCATTAAAAAATAAAGGTGAGTGGAAATCACATGGGAAGGAATATACCAAGGCAGTTTCCAGATCCACTTTCTCATACAAGCATGGTTTTCTCCACGTTACTTTACCTACACAACTTTACTTTACCTACACAACTAGCTAACTAGAGCAATGTGGAATGAAGCTATAGAACTCTAATCCAAGTCAATTCTAAATTTAGAAAAATCCATGAGAAATTTAATGAGACACATCGGTCTTGCAACATGTATCAAGGCATGGTTAAGCTCATCAAGTTAAAAGAGCGGAAACACAATTTAACAAGTTACACTGAACATTATTGAAAGGTTTTGTTTTCATTTGAAAATCAGTTTGGTACACAACTGCCCAAACAAGAAAAAGCACAGTAAATATGCAAAAAGAAGAAAAAAGAAAGAAGTACTTTAACATTGACAAGATTTTATTACATGTCAAGTTCTTAAGTCATGTTTTCTCTTTTTAATAGCAATCACATATTGTTGCATCTTAGGCCCTAAATATCTATTTCATTTCCCCAAAATTGGTCAGTTTGCAAAAAGGTTCAGAAAGATTAAATAAAAATAAATTGGAAGCCCCTCCATCCCCCAATATACCACCACACTGTATGTCTTTGATTAAATTACCTTGGTTCTAGAATCCTTGTCTCTACATGCAGTAACTGAGTCTCTTAGCAATAAAATATAGCAAAGGTTAACCTGTTTGTGACACTTTCCTTTCCCACCCCCGACCTTAAAAATTGCATTGATTAAGTCATCACAAGCTGTTGGCAGGTTGATATAATTTTTATAGGATGCTAATAGAACAGAGCAGACCGCTCATTAAAGCACACTGATTTCAGTTGCTCACAAGGAATTGCCAGAACGAGAACTTGAAAGATACACAACCACATACAGTCTTCTGCCAGCTTCACATTGGAACTTGTTGGATAACCTGAATACCTAATAAGTCTTGAAGCCTGGTGGTTAGAATATTTAGTTCTGAATGTGCTGAGTGATCATTAACATCAGGGAAAATTGAAATGAGTTCCTTCCTTGGGTTTTTTTTTAATATTCTCCTTAACTTGCCATTTATCAAGCACTCATGGATTTTAAAGTGAGTCCTTGCTTTGTTAGAATTTGGCATGCTAGAATTTTATGGCAGGTACTTTTCCCCAATGAGAGAGAGGCCTCTTCCCTTGAGGGATGTTTTGCAACTTCAGAAATATAAAGACTGCCACTACCTTTCGCATCATTCAAGTGGATAACATCCATGCCATTGGCCCTCATTACATGCCATAATCTCTCCAATTTATAGATCCAATAGACCACAGTGGAAGCCACTTCCATGCTTCTGCAACTCCACCCTAAAGTAGCCTTGCTGGGACTTGTCACATGTGAGAAGGAACCATAACACCTTAAAAACCATGCATCTTATTGCACAGAAACACAGGACATCACTCTGAGGACTTCAGCTAACATGGTTTTGCAACAAGTACTTTTCTGAGGTCGCAACAAACTCGGGTACCACGAACTGGCCAGGTGGACCTGAAGGTATTGGTCCCAGTTTCCAGAAGAGCACATAAGAATCACAAGGTCTCAAATCCATGCATACCACAAATATGCAATATTTGCAATAGTTCATAAGCAGACAGAACAGGAACTAGAGTTTTTGCACCACAGTCTGACCTGGAATGACAAGGAAGTCCCAGAGTAGAAATAAGGACTGATACATAGATACTGGTGTTTCAGGGTTCATTTGACTAGTTGCTTGGGCTGTGTAGTATCATGAATTGTTAAATGTCCATATTGATTGGAACTACTGAGATGTATAGCTCAGCAACATCTACAACTGTCCATACTTTACTGATTTTAAAGGTGGGACAGCATATTCTTGAAATATGACTGTCCGAAGACAAAGACATACATTTATAATCTCTAAGTAACATTTCATGCTTTGGAATAAAGGTTCCATATGTGAAATACTTATAAAAGCTTTTCCCTGCCTAAATTATAGATGTTGCAGAGGATGGAACAGAGAAGCTGGCAGTTTTGAGGATGAAGCCAAGAAACCACCTCCCGCAGTTCTTTTGTATGTTTCTTTTTTTTTTCTCCAGGAGATCATAATGCAAAGCCACAAACCATCCAAATGAAAATCTAAAATGCAAACACTTCTATAACATTGCAAAATGCATTCACCCATTGTGTAAAGCCTAATATTGTTTGAGTAATAAGCCCTAGTTTTACTCATTATAATGAACACAGTTCATTACAATTTTTTCCCAAGATTTTCTTGATGAAAAGTGTTTTATTTGAAATGCTTTTCAATCTGAGAAACTGTCTCCTCCTTGTGGGAAATGTCCTCTTATTTTTTGTTGAGCTTAGAGGCTCCAGTCAGTGCATCTGATTCTACAAGAACTTTATCAGAAACATTAAAAAGGAACAATGATAAAAAGAACCACCTGCCAGCTTAACCAATAACTCTGTAGTCTTGCAAACTAACAATCAAAGCTATTACTAGAGGGATGAAAACAATAGGAAGGGGAGAATGGTTGCATGGATGCCATAGGGACTTTTCATCTTACTCACTTGTCCTGCTCTCAATCCTGAACTATTCCAGGAATGGTTTCCCCTCCACTTTTTGACATTTTTTTTTATCTATAGTAAGGGGACAAAGACCTTTGTCCTGTTTGTTCAGAAGCCAGACCTTAGATGCAGGACTCCCATGAATTAATGACAGTTGGCGTGCAAATCTAAAGCTTGTATATTAACATACCTTTATTGAATAGGATTCAATAATCCAATAGTTTTTGAATGAGAATATTGTGTGCTTGCTCAATAAACGTGTCTCCAGAATCTTCCAGAATGTCTGTCTGCTTGTTAGGTTTGTAGGAAAAATTTCTGTGAGAGACACGAGCATTGAGATTCATTAGACAAAGTTCTACATCACCAGCAGCAGTATTGACAATACAAGACCACACGGGGACCAATACTGGCATCAGTATCTCCTTTGGCATCACCAATTCTTTTGCTCCTCTGCAGTTACTTTCTTTTGTAGATCCTTTCTGTAAAAGGGTGGTCATGCTGAAAATGAGGCACTGGTCTCCCAACATAACATTTGTTTCCAAACTGACCCTTGAATGCTTTTTTTTTTGCCATTATTCCCACCTGCCCCAGGGGTGGAAGGAACAAGGGAGCAAGCTTCCTCACCAGATGCCTTTTGGGAAATGGGTGGTTTGTGACAGTACACAGGTCCACATGGAATCCAATCAATACATTTCAGTGAAGTACATCAATCAGTTCATAATGGCAAAAGAGGTAGTGGAGGCAAGTCACTGATCAGATTGGCTGCTTCATTTTTACAGAAGCAGCTTCTGTAAAATTCACTTTTGCCAAAACAAAGCAGCACAAGTGCCACATTCAACCAACAAGAAATAGAATGCTGCAACTATTAGCGAAGGTGCTTTGGTGAACATTGGGCCGAAACTTTCACTGAAACAAATAGATGGGGAACTCATTAAATTTGCAGATGGCACAAAGCTTTCAGGAATAGCCAACACTCCAGAAAATTGGCTTAAGACCCAGAAGGGTCTTGACAGACTTGAACATTGGGCGCTATCTAACAACATGAAATTCAATGGTGAAAAAAGTAAGGTTCTACATTTAGGCAAGAAAAAACAAATGCACAGGTACAGTATAGGTCCACGATGGCGAACCTATGGCATGTGTGCCAGAGGTGGCACGCAGATCCCTCTCTCTGGGCAGGCATGCCATTGCCAGCTGCTCTCTTCTGGGTTCCGGTGCATGCATGCGTGCCAGCCAGTTGATCTTCTCACATGTATGTAATGGAACCCGGAAGAGCAGCTGGCCATTGCGCACATGTGCATTGACCAGCTGCTCTCTTTCGGATTCTGGTGCTTCAGCACACACATGTGCGCTCCAGTTTTGGTACTTGGTACCGAAAAGGTTAGCTGTCACTGGTATATAGTAATAACTCTCAATAGTAATAACTGTGAGAGAAATCTTGGAATCCTAGTGAATAATGACTTAAATATGAGCCAGCAGTGTGCTACAGTTGCCAAAAAAGCCAACACAGTTCTAGGCTGAATAAACAGGGATAGAATCAAGATCACATGAAGCAGGGGTGGGTTCTACTTACCTTTACTATCGGTTCGCAACGGGAACACGTGGAAGCTTCTGCGTATGTACAGATAGTCAATTATGATGTCTGGGCAGGTGGGTGGAGCCTACCGCCGCTTTTACTACCAGTTTGCAAGAACCGGACAGAACTGGGAGCAACCCACCACTAACGTGAAGTGTTAATACCACTTTATAATGCCTTGGTAAGGCCACACTTGGAATACTGCATCCAGTTTTGGTCACCATGATGTAAAAAAGATGTTGAGACTCTAGAACAGTGGTTCTCAACCTGTGGGTTGTGACCCCTTTGGAGGTCAAACGACCCTTTCACAGGGGTCGCCTAAAACCATCGGAAAACATCGATAGAGTCTAAAGGTTGAGCAATGCTGATGTAACCCAACCCTGCCTTGGACCTTTAACATACGAATCTTCCATTCAGCTTGAAGCTGGGAAGGCCGTACCATTCTTCGCAGGCGTGGGGAGGCTACTGAAAGGCAGTGGGAACATTTGTCTTCCCGAGAACGGATGCAGATGGAACTGCTGGGTTGGATCTGGGCACAGGATATATTTAAAAAGTCACCCTTCAGGAGAGGGAGGAATTTGCCCGGGATAAATTCTTAGCCCTTCCCCCCTCCCCATGTTGCTGAGTGACAGAGTCCATTCTCCACCCCTTCTTTCTGTCTGGGCTTTTGGGAGGAGAGCTGCTGCTCCAGTTGTTGCCACTGCAATTGGCCATCGTTTTCCTTCCACTTGGGACTGTCAGTGGGTGAGTGAGTTTGGGGGCGATAGAGCTCAGTCTGAAGATCCCCAAATGTCAAAGGGAAGAACTGGGGCTGGGATCCTCTCTTGAGTTCCTCTGGTTTGCTTGAAACGGAGGGCAATGTAGAGGCCAAATTTCTGGGTTCTTGCTTGCTTTAGAAGAGGAAGGGACCAGTTAGGAGTAGGAAGTAGGGAAAAGTTTGCTTAACGCATTGTAAGCCACCCTGAGTCTCCAGAGAAAGGCAGCATATAAATCAAATTAAAAAAAAAAGTTGAGAGTTTTAGATCTTATGATAACGAGAGATTGCAAAAAAAGAAGAGAAAAAGGCAAAATGGCATTGTGTGGCATCCCAGGTTCTGGGCCTAGGAAATACTGAGGTTTCCTATTCGAAAAAGGTTCAGTTCCAGGAGATCGCTTGTCAGCTTTGGATGGATTATTTTAAAAAGTTTAAAAATTAAAATAAAATTGTAGAATTTTAAAGAGAAGAAGTTAGGTGGCTATAAAATCAGGGCATCCTGTTTCATTGGGAAAGAGTGGATGGGGTCCATGTTGGTTCCTTGGCATGATAGGTTTTTTTAAAAAGAAAAGAAAATGAAATCAATGTCTTTTATCCATAATATTGGCATAAACATCTCTTTTTGGACACTTCCATTTTTCTTCCTTTCAAAAGTTTTGTGTTTCAGAATGAACTCTGAATGCCAGCCAGGCTGAGACCTTGCATTGCATTATGGGTGCTGGCACACGAGTGTGCGAGAGCGCGACAGCGCTTGCACGCTCAGACTTTTGGCATGCAACGCCAAAAAGGTTCACCATCGCTGACATATACACACATAGCAACAAAAATAATTTTATGGTTGGGGGTCACCACAACATGAGGAACTGTATTAAAGGTTCGCAGCATTAGAAAGGTTGAGAACCACTGCTCTAGAAAGAGTGCAGAAAAGAACAACAAAGATGATTAGGGGATAGGAGGCTAAAACATATAAAGAACGATTGCTGGAATTGGGTACGTCTAGTTTAATACAAAGAAGGATTAGGGATGACATGACAGCAGTATTCCGATATCTCAAGGGCTGCCACAAAGAAGAGGGGTCAAGCTATTCTCCAAAGCACCTGAGGATAAGACAAGAAGCAATGGATGGAAACTAATCAAGGAGAGAAGCGACCTAGAACTAAGAAGAAATTTCCTGACAGAACAATTAACCAGTGGAACAACTTGCTTCCAGAAGTTATGAATTTTCCAACACTGGAAGTTTTTAAGAAGAGATTGGACAACCATTTGTCTGAAATGGTATAGGGTTTCCTGCCTGTGCACGGGGTTGGACTAGAAGACCTCCAAGTTCCCTTCCAACTCTGTTGTATTCTATTCTATTCTATTCTGTTCTGTTCTGTTCTGTTCTGTTCTGTTCTACTCTACTCTACTCTACTCTACTCTACTCTACTCTACTCTACTCTACTCTACTCTA
>WNWU01000018.1:20600229-20610879 GCA_012654045.1 Ptyas mucosa | reverse complement strand
TCTTCTTCTTCTTCTTCTTCTTCTTCTTCTTCTTCTTCTTCTTCTTCTTCTTCTTCTTCTTCTTCCTCTTCCTCTTCCTCTTCCTCTTCCTCCTCCTCCTCCTCCTCCTCCTCCCCTTCCCCTTCCCCTTCCCCTTCCCCTTCCCCTTCTCCTTCTTCTTCTTCTTTTTACTTCTGTTGAACTTGACACACCCCAAACATGCAGGAAACACCATGGGCCAATTGGTGTTCACTGTTAGCTGAATATCAGGAGATGGCAAAGGGAATTCAATCCCTTTAAGAAGGCAAAGGGAATTCAATCAATGTCCTACCCTTACTGCTATCATTCATCCAAGAGTAACAAAAATTACTTAAAACACAAAAGGTTACTGAAATAAACTGCTATTTCCCCCTCAGTCCATGGTTTCCATTCATGGTATTTGGATAATTGGGGAAATTACTGAATGGCTGCTGCAATGTGAATTTGGAGCTCATTTTGTACTAGCACACAGTGTGATTTTCTGCAGTGTTAATAAGGGATGAGTTAACTCCATTGCCTGTCCAGATACCCATCACAAGTACTTAAGTTTCCTCCTCAATTATTTTGAAGCTGGAATATCAGGATTGTAAGTTGCACAAGATGAAGTCTAAGTAAGTCCAGCATTCGGCTCCCATCCACATCATTCAACGGGGGAGTAGCCAGGTGACGGCAGGGGATGAGGGATATAGGCCAAGAAGTTGGAGCAGAGGTTCTGATCCCTATTTCTCCACACAATACTGGTTATATAGAAAGACAAATGCCTGTAACTTTTGAAATAACTTTTGAAAGTAGATGTTTTGCAACTAAGCACACCATCAGGATGTTCACATAAACAGCCTTCATACAAAGAGTTGTATATATTATTGATCTATCTGGTCTCATGGAGCACACATGAGAATCACTCTGTCATACTTAATAAAGAATTAAATCTGTGTACATGCAGGGGACACGGTGGCTCAGTGGCTAAGATGCTGAGCTTGTCGATCGAAAGGTCAGCAGTTCAGCAGTTCGAATCATTAGTGCTGCGTAATGGGGTGAGCTCCTGTTACTTGTCCCAGCTTCTGCCAACCTAGCAGTTCGAAAGCACATAAAAAAATGCCAGTAGAAAAATAGGGACCACCTTTGGTGGGAAGGTAACAGCGTTCTGTGCACCTTTGGTGTTTAGTCATGTCGGCCACATAACCACAGAGACTTTGGACAGTGCTGGCTCTTCGGCTTTGAAATGGAGATGAGCACCGCCCCCTAGAGTCGGGAACGACTAGCACATATGTGCAAGGGGAACCTTTACCTTTACCTTTTACATGCAGGGGAGCCCATTAACAGAACTTTGTGCACCTATGTCACCGTGTGCCCAGGATACTGAATGAACAGGACATAGGAGCAACAGGAGGTGGAGGATGGAGCGAATTATGAAACAGCATGGGAGGAAAGGCTAAATCTCCTCTATTAAAGCCTTGACTCCAGAAGGGCTAGGTATAATAGCTTGAAATGTGTCTTATCAATTTCTAAATAGTTTATGAGCCCATTCCCAAACATAATTCAAACTACTGAAATGTATCTTTAAAACTCTTTACCTGTTGGGATTTGGTTATCCAAAAAGTGTTTACTTCCATGGAATAGGTCCTCCTCCCAAGAAACACAACAGGTAATGACAAAGTTTCAGGGGCAACTGTTTAGTGGTGCCACCTTATTTATAGAATCCTAGACTCTGGCAAATTCCTTTATATTTTCCCAAGCTTTTAGTTGTTAACATCATGTTGATTTTATCACAGCTGTTTTATGTACTATGTAATATTGTTGGAAATACTATTAGAATTGTTTTTAATTGTGTAACTTTGCATGAATTTTGGGAATGCTTGTACTGAAGGGTGACCCAGTAATTTAATAAGCAAATATAGTTCTTTATTTAGATGACAATATTGTTGGTGATGATAGTAATATGTATCTTATTGCACCCTATCATCTTCTCTCAAACACTTGTCTTTCTATTCACTTTCAGAAGAACTCTTTGAGGCAGGTCATTTATTTATCATTCCCAGAAATAAATGCACCTATTGACTTTGTGGTCATGATTTAAGGATTTAAGAATAGCTAGTTAGATTTAATCACCATTAGAGCTTAACAGCTTCTCATACATTACACAAAGGTACATTTTTCACAATCACGGGAGGGACATGTTCTGCTATTCACCATAGAGGCTAATCCAGGGATGAAATTCAGCAGGTTCTGACAGGTTCTGGAGAACCGGTAGTAGAAATTTTGAGTAGTTCGGAGAACCAGCAATTACTACCTCTGGCTGGCCCCAGAGTGGAGTGGAATGGAGATTTTGCAATATCCTTCCCCCAGGAGTGGGGAAGGAATGGGGATTTTGCAGTATCATTTACCTGGAGTGGGGTGGGAATGGAGATTTTGTAGTATTCTTCCCCTGCCACACCCACCAAGCCACGCCTACCAAGCCACACCAAGCCCACCAAGCCACACCCACAGAACCTGTAGTTTAAAAAAATTGGATTTCACCACTGGGCTAATCTGTTTCCTTTGTGATCAAGGTAGGCTTTAAATCAACAGGTTTCAAAGTAAACTTCAGCCAAGTTCACAATTAGGTGGGGGTGGGAGGAGGAGGAGGATGGGTCAGGGAGAACAGCTTTTGATAGATGTTTTGGAGATTTTACGTTAAAAAAAATTGGAATGAGACTATGAGGAGATCTGTCACAATTTCACTGAATATTCATTATTTTCCTGAATATTCATTTGGAATATTTAACCTGACTCATTGAAAGCTTGGGTTTCTAAAAAAAAGAAAGAAAGAAAGAAAGAAAAGAAAGAGAGCGAGAGAGCAAGAGTTGAACGCTCAATGCAGATCCTATTGGATGCTCATGGCCCCTTTTCTCTCTGAAAGGTCATGTTCTTGGGCTCCATTATTATTATTACTATTATTCTTATTTTGCCAAGGTGATTATTCTTAGAGAAGAGGAGCGGTGGATGTTGGGAAGGGAGAATAACCTTTCTGCATGATTTCCCTTTCATGGGTTAGTTATTCTTGAATTTACCACCTCTGCTGGTACGGAGACAATATACATACACTTCAGGTAGATGTGGCCTTGGGCATTTTCAAAGGGAAAAGCCCTTTATTCAAAGTGCCATTGAAAGAATGGTTATGAAACATAAATGCAGGAAGAAAATAAACTTGAAGCCAATATTGCATGCAACTGGTGAAACAGGTCATGGGGCCAAAATGATACATTCTTTTTCCACCCCCATCCCTTCCTTTCCTTTATTCCCTTTTGTGTATTAAACATCATTTTAATATCCTAGTGACAAGGTTTTATAATTAATCTAAATGTAAGAGACTGAGCACGCTGGAGATTATGGCTCAGCGTAAAGAGGTGAAAAGGGTTTCTCAGCTCGTAGCTGGCTCACACAGCGCGTCTGCTGAATGAGGGTGGTACGACCAAGTCCATTATCTGGTGGGCTCGCTCCGGAATAGCAAAACACCTTGTACACCTTGGAAAAGTGAAAAACCTTTAACTCATCAGAGCTGTAATGTTAATATGGAAGGAAAGTGCTTTCAAAAGATTACATTTCGTTCACAGACAGATATTGAACTCTGGAGGAGCAATCTAAGCCCCCGAGAGATAGCAACTAAAGAGCTGAGCTATAAACTAGAATGATAACATCCTTATTATAAGATGCAAATGAAGGGGGTGGGTGGGCGCAATTCACTTCAAAAAAGCATTAGGAGTGTTTAATTTTTCTTGTGGGAATAACACTCAAGCTGGCCTGGGTATGGTTTTTGTGCATATGTGCATGCCATATATGGAGGGTTTGTCTTCAGACAGCCGTTTGGGTTTGCAGCGAGGAGAAACACATCCCTGTCCTCTCCCATCCGAAGACACTGTTCTACCAGACTTTATCCTTTCTAAAAGTTCCCGTAATTAGGCTGTGCTCCGATATCCGTTTTGTTCTTGGTAATTGCGAGACAGACTAGCTGCTTTGCTTTAAAACAATGGTGATTCTGCACCAACGTGCTTCAGATTCTGGAAAGGAAAGAAACAGAATCTTGCGAGCTGTGGAAATTATGGAAATTACATAAAGTTGCACAGGATATGCAAGAGCAGAAGGATTATATAAAAGTAATTGCTGTCATTTATTGCCATTATTCTTATTATTTTAATCTGCCAAAGTAGTAATGGTGGGGAGTGAGGGGAGTGGATACTTCAGTCTACAGTACATTTCCCCAGGTGTTTGGATCACAGTTCCCATCAGCCCCAGCCAGTGAATGTTGTCATCTTAAACATCTGGAGTTCACAAATTAAGAGAAATCTGAGCTAGAGGATCTGCTTGGTAAGAACTCTCAATATTCTAGCAGCTGTTTGTATTATTCATTGGGATGGGATGGAATGGCTTTGAGTAGTGCAAAATTGCAGCTGTTTCTGGAACGTGATTCAGGAAGCCTGAAGAAGAGGGAAAATATCATGATTTTACTGAAAGTCGTATTGGTGCTTGCTAGCATTTAACTTCATCAGGGATAGTCTGTAATTAAGAAGGAAGCTATAGTAGGAGGTAAGGCAGTGGTCCTTCTTAGAGTTGACCAGTAATTTTTTTTTTTAAAAAAAGAAAAAAACATTATAAAACAACATAATCCCATCTCTTGCATTTGACCTTGATTGTTTGCCAAACAGTGAAGGCCAAAGTCGGAAGGGAAAGGATACAAGGTGTAGAGTGTTGAAATAAAGAGAGTATGAAATTGTTTGGTTTAATGGTCTGTGTCACGGGTGTCAAACTTGTGGTGTCATGTTGCCATCATGTGATGTATTGTGACGGTTTTTCCCTTCGTGAAGCTGGGGTGGGCGTTGCCTGCGCATGACGCATCCGTGGGCTGCCAGTTTAACCTGGACTCTATGTAGAGTTGAAAAGCCAAGAATTGCTCTAAAAGAGCACTGGGGAAAAGGGAAAAACTTAGGTCCCTCACATAGTTAGGGACAAAAGACAAATAACTGGTTGCTTTAGAGCACAGGTATCAATGTTGCGGTATTACATTGCCGTCACGTTACATTCAGGGGTGTGTTTTAAATTTTTTTACTGCCGGTTCTGTGGACGTGGCTTGATGGTCATATGACAATTATTTAGGATTTAACAAAGGTACTCGTCTACCAGGCCTTTAACTGCTTGCACAGCTGTACCGATCTACCCATTTATTTTTGCAGGCACTGATCTACTCATGTATTTTTGCAGGCACTGGCCTACTCATGTATTTTTGCAGGCACTGGTCTACCCATTTATTTTTGCAGGCACTGATCTACTCATGTATTTTTGCAGGCACTGATCTACTCATGTATTTTTGCAGGCACTGGTCTACCAATTTATTTTTGCAGGCACTGATCTACTCATGTATTTTTTCAGGCACTGATCTACTCTACTACTACCCTTTGAAGCCCTGGCAAGAGTTTAAACAGGTTTTTTTCCCTCTAGCCATCAGCTGGGACTCAGGAGGCAGCAATAGATTGGGGGGGGGGGGGCAAATAAAAGGTAAGAATAACGCGGGCAGAACTGGTTCGGTGACATCATATCGTCACCGCTACCAGCTCGGTGGAACCGGGCAGAACCGGGAAGAACCCACCACTGGTTACGTTGACGTTTTTTCCCTTCATGGAGCTGGGGTGGGTGTGGCCTGCGCAGGATGCATCTGGTCTGCAGGGCTCCAGTTTGACACCCCTGCTAGAGATTAAGAAACTCACATTTCTCTAATAAGTTTTTTTTTATTTAAAAAAGGACATCTTTGATGTGGAAGGGAGATTGTTGAAAAGAGGAGAAATCCTCAACTTTTTGCCTGAAAGGCAGATATCAGGGATCCTATTTCAAACTGAGATTTGGTTTGTTTGTGGACTCATGCCCAACTCATATAACCAAAGATGTAATTTACAAACCTGATTTGCCTTATTTTTCTAATTTTGGAGATAATTTCTATTCAAACCTTAGGACTGGTGACCTGTTAAACAGCTACTGTGAGGAAGCCATTTTAAGTTGTTGGTTGCACAAATCCCACATTTTCTCCACACCAGCAAAGATGTCTGTCTCTCTTTTCCTTTATTATGAGGGCATGGAAAAATCACCCACTCCTGAACTAAAGTTCTGGCACGCACAGACCATTTGGTCTGGTGGCAGTCAGTATGTTGAATGCTGCCTAGAAAAAGTGAGCTGACTGCCCTGGAGTATATTCATGCAGAATAACTGGGGGATATTTTCACACTGTAGTTATGGGTTTCTAAGAGGCAGCACCCAATTGGCACTGTGGAAACAAGTGAGAAGGCCTTTGCCCACTTTGAGTTTCTCAATGCAATAAGACTCTTCCAAGTGAACTGCTTACTATGATGATGATGATCTTGATGTTATCCATTTGATGGTATGCAGCCATCATGTTTTTTGGTAGCCTGAATTCCTTTTACCACTAACTTTTCCCAACACAATTGCATTCTCCCACATGACATGGCCAAAGTAAGTGAGACACAGTTTTGTGATTGCCTAGGAAAGAAAATTGATAAAAGTCAATCTTGTGTTTGTTTTTTTTTTAAACGTTAGCTCCTTTAAGTAGCAGAACACACAAACACAAACACATTTCTGCCAAGAAAACTGATACTCAAATGTAGACACAATTACATCTCCCATATGGCCTTTACCAACCAGGAGAACACAGATCTAATAAGTGGTCTGGTTGGCAGATCCAAGAATCCTGTTTAGCTCTTCATGAGTTACTGCCTTAAATTTATGCTAGTTAATCATACAAATATTCTTTTTCTATCTCAATAGGACTTCCCCAGTTGGCAAATTGCAGCCACTTCATTTGCCAGATGCTAGAATATTCCTCCCAATGGCCCTTCTGACTTTGCAGAAAGGTACAGATCATTTTAAAAAGGGCCATTAGCCAGCTATATGTGCACACAATAAAACTACATAACAAATACTATGCCATGATGGCTAACCTTTTTGCCATTGTGTGCCAAAAGTGGGGGGAGTGCGGGGTGTGTGTGTCATGCGTGCCCACACCCATAATTCATTGCACCCCAGCCCCCCCCACATGTGCCGGTAGGTCCATTTTTCACCCTCCCCAGGCTCCAGAGGCTTTCTTGGAGGCTGGAAATGGTCCGTTTTCAATTTCTGGTGGCCCGGAAGGCCTGGAAATCAGCTGGCTGGTGTGCACATGTGCACTGGAGCTGAGCTAGGGCAACGCTCACGTGCCCACAGATATGGCTCCGTGTGCCACCTGTGGCATGTGTGTCATAGGTTCGCCATCACGGTTCTATGCTCTCTAAGCATAGACAATCAAGGAGCAAATTAGAATCAGAGCACAGTGGGACTCCATATGGTAGCAGTCCTGTCCAAGGCTCCATCACTTGCCTATTACAGGCTGAGACCAAGACTTCTGCCAAACCACCCATCAGAACTTCAGAAGAAGTTCCTTCTGGAATCTAACAGAATCTATTAGTCACCTGGAGCAAAACAATCTAGTGCAATAGGTTTTCCCTGCAGGGAAAGGTGGCACCATTAAGATTAAAAGCAATTAGAGAGTAATTTGTCAAGCAATGGATTAATGGTAATATTTTCAACATCCATATCATGTCGCAATTGCCTCGAGATAAAAACCAGATCTAGAATGTAACTTCTAGTATGTTTTGAGCTCTCAGTTACTTGACTCAGGTCCATGGTCACCATATTGGATATGAACTCTTCAGCTGATCAAAACTCAATGCCACGTAGGAGAGACTGAAGAGCCCAAGAACCATAAGCCTCAGCTCTTCCATCACCAACCAGGTAATGAGGCTTAGTAGCTCAGCAAGGATATCTCTGCACAACAAGGAGACCAATACAACAGCAACAAGTCCAACTACTCGCTAGAACCCAATTTCAACTTGGGTTTCACATCCATATGCCTGTGGTGCAGGACCTCAAAAGTTCTCAAGGTCTCCTGGATGGGAACTGCCCCACTCTGAAGTTGTCGCTGATGCCAAACTTGAAACTGAGGCAGACAATTCTTTGAACTATCCAGGTGTTTGTTATGCATGTCAGGTTAACTGTCTCATCCATAATTAAATCATGGATAAGGAAGGTATTATTACATACCAACCTGGCACTTAAGAGCAATCCTTCCTTCAGGCTGTTCAAACATCTTGGATTCTAAGATAGAATTGGGCAATTACTGAGTTCAAGAACCCAGTACTGGCTGCTGATGCTCATTCTCTGAATCGGAGTCCTCTTAAATGATCTAAAATTGCTGCCCTCTAGTGAGCATCCAGGGATGTGGTGGCTCAGTGACTAAGACACTGAGCTTGTCAATTGAAAAGTTGGCAGTTCAGTGGTTCAAATCCCTAGTGCCGTGTAACAGGGTGAGTTTCCATTACTTGCCCCAGCTTCTGCCAACCTAGCAGTTCAAAAGCACATAAAAAATGCAAGTAGAAAAATAGGGACTACCTTTGGTGGGAAGCTAACCGCGTTCCGTGTGCCTTTGGCATTTAGTCATGCCAGTCACATGGCTGCGGAGTCATCGTCAGACAGCGCTGGCTCTTCGGCTTTGAAACGGAGATGAGCACTGCCCCCTAGAGTCATTCCCGAGGAGAACCTTTACCTTTTAGTGAGCATCCAGGATTTTGCAGTTCGTTCAATGGCAACCACAGATCAGGTAAAATATCTTAGCCAGAGACTCCTGCCTGCTGTATGATGAGATTCTGATCTGCTTTACAAGACTGTTGTATCATTCAGTAATAGGTCAAACACTGCAGTTCCTTGGCTTCGTTGAGGATTATCTATGCATCTATACTAAGAAATAGCAGTAAGCAAAAGGCTGAAAGAAAGCACAATCTCTCATTATTCTTAACATATTACATATTCCATATTCTCCAAATAATTTTATTTATACATACTACTGTACTGAATTGAAACAGCAATGTTTATTACAGCCAAACATCTGGGAATGGTAAGAGGAAAATTCTCAGGTTATCTCTGGTATAACAAGGTTGGGCAGAGAAGCACAAATAAGTTGCATTTCCTCTTGCTTATGGTGAAACTACATGAAACCTGCAAAAAGTAATTTGTAAAACATGCATCAAATCACTGTTGTGAACACAGTTTCTGAAATCAATGCCTTTTTTATTCTCAAAGTACAAGAAGAAATGAGGAAAAAGAGTAAGGAAAACATTTATATGGTTGGGAAGAATCATAAATATAAGATGTAATAGGTTAGTGAACTAGCTGGGCTGCTATAGGGAGTCAAAGGTTAATTAGGCCAGCAGTATTTATGATGAAGGGTTTACTGGGGTTCCTGGCAGTTAATTCTTAGCAGAGAGATATTGCAACTCTGGCATTAGCAAAATATACTGTATTTTCTGCTCTTCTAAATATCAGTTATCCCATAAAACTATCTTCCAACACACTAGAGCTTATATCCACCAAAAATTCATGTAACAATCAACGCTTTCAAGAATGGCAAAAAGAGAAGTATACTTGAACATAAGATTACTCTCTCAATATCAGTAACTGGGACCATGAGCAGGAGTATATTAAAACATTCATTCCCTGCTTACTATATCAGGTTGATCACTGTAGGAGACAGAATGTGGACAAATTAGTTCATAGGTCTGATCCAGTGTGTGGCCAGACCACTTAACCAGCTATTTTAGTCCTTATTTGTACTGACAATAGCTCTCAACAAGGTCCACTGTTCTATTCTCTGCCTTTTGGACCAGTGGTGAAATCCAAATTTTTTTACTACCGGTTCTGTGGGCGTGGTGTAACTTGGTGGGCGTGGCTTGGTGGGTGTGGCAGGGGAAGGATACTGCAAAATCTCCATTTCCATCCCACTCCAGGGGAAGGATATTGCAAAATCCCCATTCCCACCCCACTCCAGGGGAAGGATATTGCAAAATCTCCATTCCCACCCCACTTCAGGGGAAGGATATTGCAAAATCTCCATTCCCACCCCACTCCAGGGGAAGGATATTGCAAAATCCCCATTCCCACCCCACTCCAGGGCCAACTAGAGGTGGTATTTGCCGGTTCTTTGAACTACTCAAAATTTCCTCTACTGGTTCTCCAGAACCTGTCAGAACCTGATAGATTTCACCCATGCTTTGGACCATAGAGAACAGGGAGAGAGATGGTCATATTAGTCTTAGCAAGAGAAACCAAGTTAAAAATAATACAAGGAACAAGCGCTACTGTTGCATCTTGTCACTGAGTCATCTAGTTTAACACAGTCTTCAAAATATTAACATGGCTTTTTTCATAGATTGGTATCTATTTTTTTCATTGATTGGTATCAATTCATAGATTGGTATCTATGATTTATCACTATATAATAATGTATGTTTAATGCTTATAATTATGATATATGATATATGACCTATCACTTTGTTGTTTGTATGTATACTGAGAGCTTATGCACTGGAGACAAATTCCTTGTGTGTCCAATCACACCTGGTCAATAAAGAATTCTATTCTATTCTATTCTATTCTATTCTATTCTATTCTATTCTATTCTATTCTATTCTATTCTATTCTATTCTATTCTATTCTATTCTATTCTATTCTATTCCATTCCATTCCATTCCATTCCATTCCATTCCATTCCATTCCATTCCA
>WNWU01000018.1:20543488-20600219 GCA_012654045.1 Ptyas mucosa | reverse complement strand
CATTCCATTCCATTCCATTCCATTCCATTCCATTCCATTCCATTCCACGCAACTCCACGCAACTCCACGCAACTCCACGCAACTCCACGCAACTCAGAAATACTGTCCAAAGACAATACCCACTAATTTATTCCAGAAGTTAATATTCAGAAAATTGCTACCAACAGATCTCCATTCCACTTCAGATTACAATTACATCAAATTATATCAAAACAGCACATTTATGGTATTATAGAAATGATGCAATTATATATTTACACTAATTATATATAGTATATACTTACACCATTTTAAGTTTTACATTTAAGTTGTAGCATTTGTGTGATGATGACATCATGTACGTATTATTATTTGCCTGTTCTTGTCTCCCATGTTGTTGCTGCTGAACCTGGAGGATCCACTGAGTTATGCATAGACTCTGTTCTCAATATCTGCTAAATACTGTATATTAGTTATAAAAGAGCAAATATACAGAGGCTAAATCACTCCTTTCAGCACTATAGCTTTGTTTACACAAAACACTTAACCCAGTTGTATTCATGCAACATGGTTATTGAATAGCTTTTGTGATTTAGTGTGTTTGCACCCAGTCTGACAATTTGTGGACACAGAAAAAGGGTGAATGCAGCCCATGTTTCTGTAAGTTGAACTCGTTCCCCCTCTATACATATTTGGACAGACAGCTAATTTTCTGTTACACTACTCAGTCACACTAGAACATGACTCATTGCAGACTTCCCCTTGTTTCAGGATCTGAGTTCAGGTAGTATAGTTAAGGGAAGGAGGGTAACTCCTGTACATTCCATGCGCCCAACCAATCCTATCTCCCCAGCAAGTAAGATTGTTCTAATTACATGTGTGCAATAATGGCTGGTTATAAGAACGTTTTATATTCTTAGTGTAGATTTCCAAGAAAGCTTAACATGTAAGAATCTCTCTCCCTCCCTCCCTCCTTCCTCTTATGAAACAGGAAGACTTTTGTGGTTTGCCATAGGTTGGGGGGAAGGAAGTTAGCCTTCATTACAGTTCAGCATCATAAGAAAGAAAAGTTTAACAGAATATTTACCAACCCACTTCTTTCACAACTTTTTTAGCCCTTCCTTTCATTTCAACTCTTGACTACTGGAAGTGCATTCAGCGATTGCAATCTATCCTGAAAAGCTAAACTAGGAATGGAATCAGAAATGGGGTGCTGTGTGATCCCCAGGCAAGGAATTGGTGTACATTTGAGTCATCTGCTGGCGATGGGGCTGACAAACAGCTTATAATGGTGTTTAGAAAGAGAAAGTCTGTGTTATGTCTAGGGGGCCTGTGTGTTTTGTGTTACGCTGACCCCAAGATTGTACCGTTTTCAATTCAGAACTGCTATGCAAACTTTTCAGTCCTGACTCACCGACGGGAGTTTGTATCCCAGCCAAATCTCCATTTCAGATTTGAAAAAGGGGGCAAAGGTCAGTGTTCGCAGGTTTGAGATCATGTTTAATATCACATGACACCTTTGTCAAACAGGGATGTGTTTTCAAAAAAGAAAGGGAGGGAGGGAGGAAAGGGGGGCGGGGAAGAGAGAGGCTGTCTGGATTTCAGTCATTGGGGAACCTAATGCCCCGAACACCAGACTTCATTCATGTCAGCATTTAACCCATTGAAATGTCCATTCCTACCTCTTCTGCAGTTTGCATCAGAGGTTGCATTTTAGAAACATTCCAGGTGCTGATTCTTAGATTTGTAGACTCAGGTGCTTGCCCATCTTTCTTTAAGAACAGAAAAGAAGTGCTAATGAAGCTGAACCACTCCTCCTGTAGGGCTTCCTGTCCTGCAGTCTGTCATTAGGGCTCCTTTCTCCTCTAGTCAGGTTTCAGTGATGGATGTGAGCCCTTCATGGAGAAAAAAATACACACTGGAAAGGGAGAGTCCAGATCCATTGCAACCACAATCATCTTTTCTTAACGCTGATCCTTAAAGCTCAGCTACGGTTGTCTAAAGAAAGAGAAGCATGGATCTGCTGGTAGGGTGAGCAGGAAAATTGAGCTTTCACTGACCTAAAGAACAAAACTGTTTCTTGAGATCAGGAACGGCCTCATTGTTGGTCTTCCAGGTGTGCTGGGACTACCATGCCAGCATTCTTACTTATAAGTTGAGAATCAATGGGATATAAAAGTGGCCATTGATGCTGGTGATGGTGAGTTAGTTAATTATAACTTGTCCTTCCTTAGTGGGAAGGCAGATTTTCACAGTTCCACTTCAAGGAGTCTTATATAACTTCTGCATAAGAAGCATGAATATATTCCATTTCATTTACTCTCTTATATAAAAATGTCTTCACAAAATGCCTTGCCTTATAAAAGTAGTATAAATATACTTTGTTAACAGTGAAGCGAATCAATGTAATATAAACAAACAGTGCAATAAAAGCAGTGAAATAAAATGGCAAGCAGAACAATCCTAAGTGTTGCTTGGAGCTCTCCAGTAATGGCGTCCTCCAGCATTTCCAAATACCTGCCGCAAATGGAATTTCGGATTGGAAGGAGGAGAAGGAGGCACGTTGTGGTTTATGGGGGAACTGTCACATTCCTTGCAGGATCTTCTCCTTGTCAGGGATTCCAACCCAATCAAAGAGGTGAATACTTCCCCTCCCAAGATGAGGTTGTATCTATGTCTTTGAAATATTTGCTTTTGCAAAGGATTTCAGAAAAAGGAAAAGCTCTGAAGCACCTCTAAAAACTGGCCTAAGATATGATAAGAGCTGATACTACTCAGTTCTTTATTGAGAAGTTTAAAATACTGGAGCTATCACAGGGAGTGACCCATTCTTTGTCTTTCTAAATCAGAACGTGGGGGTGGGGGATAAGAATATGGCCTCAAATGGCAACCTCAGGGTTCAGATAACTTCATGTGAATGTGTGGAAGTCCAAAGATAACAAAAGTCTCATATTAATTAAGGCAGGAAGGAAGAGATTTGCGATCTTTTAGACTGTGTTGGGTTTTCATTTTCAGCATTAGCCAGGGCTAATGAGAGAGAGAATCTGGATGGTCTGGAGTTTCCAGTGTTGATTCAAAGATTGAAAGATCCTTGTCCCTACTAATCCTAGGATCTATGTCAATGCAACTGATAGAGAATGAGAAAAATATATGTATATGTGCAGTGAAGAAAGACAGTTCATGTTTCATATTCCTTTTGAATCCACCACTAGTGTTCTTCTCCATAACAATATCCCAAATGAAATTGGAGTTCCTTCCATTTTACTTGTTCACAGAAGTCACTAAAACTAAATTTAAAAACAGAAGCAAAAGCTGAAATTGAATATCACGATTTCAATTTTGAAATGATATTAGATATTTTTACCTGGTCCAACTCTTTTTAGTTTTAGAAAATATGTGCAGGTTACTCTGACCGAAGTTAGTCAGACAGTCTGATTATATCCCTTATTTAAGCATATAATGAATATGGTTATCCTTTTGCTGATTAAATCAGTACAGGAAAACGGACAGCCATGAGAATTAAGTGGGTCACAGAGAACAGTATTCTTCTCCCTCATGTTTAGGCTGATATCTGTTGTAGCATGCTCAGATGAGGATGAAAAATAGCTGCTTTTCTTAATAACCAGTTCAGGATAATTAAATGTGCCACAATGGGAGAGTCTGAAATGGCAAAATCAGATCTACAGGAATACGTAGGAGGGACCGTATACAAAGATTTTACAAGAAATTTGGTACAGCTTTGGCCACTACACATCCCAAACAATATTGCAAAACTAGAAACAATGCATAAAAAGACAATAGAGTGGTCATTGGAAACTCTCAATAGACTATTTTGACTTAGAAAAAATGTGGATAATAGGAAGATGGTAGAGGTACATAAAATCTGCCTAGCTAAGCTGTCATAAAAATGGGAAGAAGTTTCTTTTTTATCGCAGAATATTAGAATATGAGATTAACAGTTAAAGCTAAATCTGAGTAGTCTTAGGTTAGAGCAAAGGAAATATTTCTTTTACTCCAAATGTGTAAAGTCTCTTTTATGTCAAGCTTGATTCCTGTTTTCTTTCAAAAACAATTATATGGTCTCAAGCTTTCATCAGTGGTCCTCTAAAAATGTTGACTAATCACTGAGAAGAGTGAAGTATGAGATACAAATTAAAACCCAGCTGTTATCCAAAATTTGCTTTGGCCATCTACTATCCCCAGAAAAACCACTAATAGATAACCGTTAGAAGCTCGAAAAGAAGCCCAAAACTTGTGCTTGTTCCTAGAAGTGAGAGCCATTAAACAATCTGGAAACACAAAAGGGGCTACCATTTCCCCACATCCAGACAGTATGAAAAGAGAGTCCTCTTTGTCCTTTGTGGTCCTAGAGAGTGTAATAGTCAGCCAAGCTGAAAGAAGGTAGTCCAGATCCTTAAAATACTGTCAGGAAAGAAACTGAAAATGACAGTTTCAATGGTTCATCTCATGGAACAACTATTGTACCGGAGGTTGTTCAGTCATCTGCACTCTACTGAAATATGACAAAGCATTAGTTAATGATATTAAGAAATGTTGTAACAGAACTTGCAGTCCATCATGGACAGGCTAACTCTAGGACCCCCATTCTAATTTTCTTCAATGGCGGCAAAAAAGTGTCATGCAATATTCTCATGTTATCAAAGCCAAGGATTCCTGATCTCCAATAGATCCTCAGGGAGAACCTAAAAGGTTAAGATTCCTTATTTAATATGGGTGAATATTATGATGTAGTCTTCCACATTTTAAAATGACACATTTATCTGTCACATTTATGAAATATGAGAATGGTAGAATAGTAATAACAATAGCACTTAGATTTATATACCGCACCATAGTGCTTTACAGCACTCTCTGAACAGTTTACAATGTCAGCATATTTCCCTTAACAATCTAGGTCCTCATTTTACTGACCTTGGAAGGATGGAAGGCTGAGTCAACTCTGAACCCATCAGGATCGAACTCCAGACTGTGGGTAGCCTGCAATACTACATTGTAACCACAGTGTCACCAAATCTCCTATTCCTACTTCCCTTAATAAAAGCAGAAAATCAACAATCTGTTTCTCGCCAGCAAATGGACCATATTGATCAGGTGACAAGGAATGAAAATGGGTGGAGTTCCATGGCTCTACGACTGGCACGCTTTGAGTTCTTTCATACAATGTCTGCTGACTTCCCCCTTGGCAGCCTGTGGAGATATGATACACAATCAAAGCAACAAAGTTGTCCTGGGTATGTAGGAAGATCAGTGATAGCTGGAATTTATTTTACCTCACGAGTGAGAATGATAGCATCAGTAGCCATCCTGGATCTTAGCAGCTGCTGGAAGATATCTGCCTGATGCTTTCAAGGATGATTGCAGTAGGGTTGCCCAGGACCTTCTGTATAGAAAGCAGGCATTCCAGGACTGAAAAATGACCTAGTTTTACCTGCATGCCAACTTTCCTCCCAAAGCAAAGGCTGCTTTGTGTCAAGTTAATCCAGGGGAAAAAATACTAAAGGGCCAGTGACAAGAAAGCTGTAATAATTAAAAAACCATCAGAAAGAGAATGATTAAGCGGGCTGGTTTCTGCACTGCATATTTTATTAGTGCTAGACTAATTCCATAAAGACTGTGAGCTCCACAGCTTAGGGGAAGAGATGATAAATAATAAATAGTAATTAAATTAAAGATGTACATACTACATTGCTCCAGATTTCCTGGAAGTTTGGAAATGGACTCATGTATAATCATAATAATTAAGATCTCTTTGCACACAGTCCACTGGGCGCCACATCACACAGAACCTTGAAGTCAGTTTGCACACCAAGGCTGCTGGAGAAACTGTCAGACTTTTCGTTCTGTTGGATTGATTATATTTTTAAATGGGGGAAAATGAGAAATGCCATTGGCTATAGCTTCTCTTTATTTCCAGCAATAGAATGAAGAAGAAAAATAAAGAACATCAATATATCCCTATCATTTTAACCACTTATGGTAGGGTTTCTACTCTGGTTTAGGTTTGTGTGAGATGGGGAATTAATTACTTTATGCCCCAACAAGTGAAAATGGAGATATTCTGAGCTCTTGAATGAAAGGAAGAATTGAAGAAATGATTTCATAAAATAATATCTGCGTCCACCCCAGGCATTACTCAGTCCTTAAACCAGGGGCATCCACAGTGATAGTTATTGTCATGATTGAGTGATCAGAACCCCACCTTCTCTTGTAACTATAGTTATGTATGTGCACTACACATACATAAAAAGGACTGGGAGTTTGATTGCACCCATCGTTTTGGAGCCATTGCACTCATAACCTAAAATTCAGCTATAGATCTCCCAAGTCTTTACAGGAAGATTTCTATCTAGAATTCCCTTGGTAAAGGGAAGGAAGTAAGGAAGTGTGTCTGACATCTGGCAGACATATTTCCATGTCCACATGGATGAACAAACAACCCTTACAACAGTTTGTCAGTTTGGGTGACCTTAAGATCGTAAGAACTCATTGATAGCCAGATCCTCTAGGAATTTCTTTTCAAACCATCCGCACTATAGCTGTCAACACATCTGATGGCAGCAAATTCCACAGTTTTATGTGTTGCATAAAGAAGTATGATTGTATCCATAAATGCACATTGGGAAGGATGCAAAAGGAGACAAGCGATAGTCGATTCATCATGACATCACGGTGCAAATAACATGAATTATGATTGATGGAAATTATATAACATGATGTCAAAACAGATGACATCATGATGCAATCTTTGTGTTTTCTACCCAATGGCCAGATCAGAATTATCTTTTGATCCAGATTTTCAAGTATTAGCCAATAAGAGTACCTTATATATTTTTTAAAAATTATTGTTTATATTAAAATAATCATGACAGGTGATTGTCGATCATGAGAAGGGTGGAGATGAATAGGGTTTCCTTAATACATCTGTGTTCTTTAATGCAGATGTGTTGGAATCCATAAATCTGATCATGTTGAAACTCCCAAAACTGAAGAGTCCTGGATTGCTAGTAGTCTGTCTATCATCTGCCTATCTCTTGTGCTTTAAGAAACCAACATTAACTCTCAGAGCAAAACAGAAATAAATAAATAAAATAAAAAAGTGCAGGGAGGGGAGGCAAAAAAACCCTTGCCTGATACATGAGCATGCCACATTGTAATTGAAAACTTCATATAGCAGCTTTTTCATCCTTGTACTTTAAAAAGGAAGTTTTTATTACTGATAATCTTTCCTTTTTATACACAATATTATTGGACGCTGATTATAAAATTGAGAGGAAGGTCAAGTAAGCAAAGAACTGATTGAATTTATTCTTATTTGCATTTAACATACTTTCATCAATTACCCTCATAAAAGATATCATTGGATGGATATAAGTTGATATGAGAATTTTCAGTCCTTTTAGATGTTATTTGGAGAGCTCTAGAGCCAGCTATTCAGGGGAAAATAAAGCTGATTTCATATGACCTTTTATTGATACTGGGTGTGTGTCAACATTTTGAAATCTCATTGTTCTTCCTTTATGCTTGTATTGTTTTTTTTACATAACAAGATAAATATTTTTATTATTGCCAATTTGCTTAAAGTACTCTGGTTCATGGCAGGCAAGTAAGGAAGGGAAAACCCAAAAACATTTTTTTAAAAGACAGAGCTAACACAACATTTTGGCCACTTTTAAACATAGAGTTTCGAGGCCATACATGGCTTCAGTGCAGAGGTGGGTTTCAGCAGGTTCTGACCAGTTTTGGAGAACCAGTAGTGGAAATTTTGAGTAGTTCGGAGAACCGGTAAATACCACCTCTGACTGGCCCTGCCCCGATCTATTCTCTGTCTCCCGAGTCCCAGTTGATCGGGAGGAAATGTGGATTTTGCAGTAACCTTCCCCTAGAGTGGGGTGGGAATGGAGATTTTACAGTATCCTTCCCCTGCCACGCCCACCAAGCCATGCCACGCCCACCAAGCAGCCATGCTACGCCCACCAAGCCACACCCACAGAACCAGTAGTAAAAATGTTGAAACCCACCACTGCTTCAATGGTATCTGCAGGAATGGCGTCTATCAAGAAGCTGGCCACCACTAGATGGCTGAAGCCATGTACCTTTATCTGTCTGTGTTGTACATGCAACACAAGTTAAAAAGAAGGGGGAGGGGGCAGGCCCTTGATCATATATTTGCCACCACCATTTTGCCTTTTTCATACTTCCTTGTGGTTTAGACCGCCATTCTAAGATTTGATATTTCTCTCATCGTAGTCATTGCAATAAATATTTAATTTTAGATTTAGATTTAGAGTTCAACTTAGATAATTTAAACATCTGGCTGTATGACCAACCATAATAATAGAATAGTACATGCTAGTGGGACCTACAAGAAAACGATGCAGTATGCAATTGTAGAATCATAAGATCATAGAATATAAAGTGTAGGAGGGACTTGATATATCATCTAGTTCAATCTCCTGCCCACTTTTATAGCACACCTATATCCAACATTATCTATACTGGCCTTTGTTTAGCTTAGCTTAGCTTAGTTTACTTTATTGTCATTGCACCTCATACAATGAAATTAAATACCATCTTCAGTGTACATCATACCTAAGAATATTATAAAAAAGAAAACAAAAAGACACATCCTTCACATTCTATATAATTGAATTGAAACCCTTGATACTGCATTAATATTACACTAAACAGTAGAATTCAATATAGTTACTGCTCTGGGATAGAAGCTTTTTTTCAGCCTATTTGTCCTTGTTTTTATTGTCCTGTACCGTCTGCCAGATGGTAATAGTTCAAAAAAAGGGTGCCAGGATAAGATGGATCTTTAATAATGTTTTGAAGTTTCTTAAGGCAGAGGGAGCTATGAAGCTCTTCCAAAGAGGGAAAAGGGCAACCAATGATCCTCTGGGTAATGATGTTAACCCTCTGGAGCGTTGTCCTACCTGCCACTGTGCAATTAGCAAACCATACACAGGTGCAGTAAGTTAAAATAGTCTTTTGGGGGTTCTATTCCTTGCTATCACCACTCTCCAATAAGTAATCCATGCTCATGATATCCAATCTCTTTAGGCTATTGTCCTCCTTGCCTGTATGGAGGACAATGGACCAGAGGGCCCTTGGCCTGACCTAGCATCTCATTTCTTATGTTCTTATTGTTACTCGAGGATCCCTCATTTTTCTTCAACTGATGCTTGTTTGTAATGTATTGCATGCAGTGATGGCATTGAATATCAGCTTTCTGTAACCTAGTGCCTTTCAGATTCATTTGTCTACAATTCCCACCATCCTACATGGCTGATGGATGTATATTTCAGAAGTAATTGCTATTCAAGGCAACTTTAAGTGCATTTATGGCTCACTGAAGAGAACGGGACATGATTCCTTGGGAATGATAGAAAGGGGCATGTTTCTAGAAGAAGAAAGAAGAAAGAGGAGGAGGAGGAGGAGGAGAAGGAAAAATATTAAATCTGGAATTTTATAGTTCTCTAATCTTCCCTTTCTTAGTTTACTACTGTGGCAAGTTGCAATAGTTATTTCTCAATCAGGAGGAATAAATTGTCTGTATCTCAGACTATAATTATGTTGATAATCTAGTGCAAGCCCGACACCCCATCCTAAGGGCAAAAAGATTAGATCTATGTCGGGTTTTCGTTTTTTAAAAAATAATAATTTCATTTGTCTGCCATCCTGAGTTCCATAGAAATGACATTTACACACACACACACACACACACACACACACACACAGACACACTGGAGGTTTCTACAAAGTTGAAATGGGCCAAAGTCTGAACAAATGTGAGATCTTATGTTGATATGGTAACTTGTATTTAACAATGACATGTCATACATGTATCTTGGTGAAAACATGGGGAGAGATAGTACTGGATTTCATACTGGGAGTATGAAAAGTACAAGAAGAAATGATCCATAACTTTATGTAACATATTTCAATGGTACCCCATAATTAATGGGCATGAAATTTATCGTTACTTTCTCTGAGCACTGAAAAGCTCTAAGAGCAGCTGGATTTGTTTTCCTTGTGAAGAAAATCACTGGAGTCTTAACATTATTTTGAAACATATTAACTCACTTGCAAATATACAGGCTGCGGGATGCACACAGTGAACGTAAAGATTACAATATCTAGCAGACAGACAATTCATATGCCCGCAAAAGATCGACCAATAGAGCACACAGCTTCCTCCAAATGGTATTGGTTTAATGATCCTCAACTAAGATCCCAGTGATAGAATCACATGTTGTGTGTGACCACGGTGAATAATAGCCTGAAATTTGAGCAACAGACTGCAAATGGACCTAGATGAAAGAAAACACAGAGACTGAGTTACACATTGTGCTAAGCCATGGTTTAACTAAGGCATTGAATAAACCACAATGGCTCAGTTGACTCTAAGCTCTATACCAATCCTATTGTTATATTATGACTTAGACCTATATATGAATCATAGAATATGGTTTACTATATTTACTATATTTAAACTAGTGTGGCTTTTTTCAGTAGATCATGTTTAAACACATCATGGCTTAACCCTTGGTGTAAATCTAGTATGTGTGTTTTCCTCCGTCCCCAATGTCGTTCTGATCTCTGGATCAAACTCTAGTCTATGTATCTCAAATCATAGCCTACCTCACCATCCTTCTGGCTAGGATGAACCATTTGATGTTCACCTAGTATTTTTGGCCCATCTACCTGTAAGGTGCCCCAAATAAGAGAGGAATTTCACTATTAAGAAGTATTTCTCAGCCTTCTGGAATCATTAACTTCCAAGCTCTTGGTCTCATTATAATATGAAATGCTGACTGGTTATTTTTGTCAATTAAATTGTTGTTTCAGCCTTCTGTCACCTGTTGCCCTCTGGGGTGTGTTAGGTGATAAGGAAGGATAAGATATAGGATTTCAAAATAATTTTATGTTTTTTCTCAAATACACCCTATTGATTTTAACCAGGTTAACTTTCAAGTCAACAGTTTACCATGAATTATGGCACTTTCAAGTATGATATTTGAGTAGAGCCTCTTTGTTTAGAGGTTGTGCAGGTAGTCCTTGCTTACTGACTATCTTGTTTATCAACTGTTTGAAGTTATAATTGTTGAAAAAACCACCTTTGCGACCGATCCTTACATTTACAACCATTGCCGTATCCCAAGATCACGTGATTGTCATTTGTCAGCTTCACAACTGGCTTCCAATGAATACAATTAACGGTGAACACAAATTGAAATAGTAAGTCACAGATACGTGATGTCTCACTTAATGACTGTAGTGATTTGCCTAATGGTGAAAGTGAAGTATCATCAGGTCACATGGTTTTTTGCTTTGTAACCGTGGTGCTTAGTGACAGAACTGCCAGTCCCAAGTATGGTCAGTGAGCGAAAACTACCCGTATACCTTCTGAATATCAAATACTGAAAATAAGATAGATTTGTTGCCTTTATATAACACTATGGGTTTTTAAACAACCCGGGCTGTTTAAGTCAGGTTACTGAAATGGTATAGGGTCTCCTGCTTGAGCAGAGGGTTGGACTAGAAGACCTCCAAGGTCCTTTCTAACTCAGTTATTCTATGCTGTTCTGTTAAGGTTAAATGCTGAGCCAGATGGATTTTTGACATGATTTAGCAGGACTCTTTCTACATTCTTACAGGAGACAAATGGGTTTTTTTCCCATCATCTGGAAAGACCTTTAATAAAGGAAGCTGGCCCAAAGTGAATAAACACAGCCAACTTCCTTCCCCTGCAGAATTCCACCTTTGAAAAAAAAGAGCCTTTTTTTCACTTCAGTTCCCACTGCATATAAACTAATGAGGCAACTAGCTTATCCTCTCCTCATCTACGGGTCTCCTTAACAGCTAATATATCATGCCATCACCCTGAGGGAGAAGGCAAAGCAATGTAACTTAATTGCAGGCCTCAGATACCAGAGGTACTGCTGCCTTTTTTGCTAGTGCATCTCGAGGTTCTGCTACATAGGATGCCACTTATTTGATCGTAAACTTCAGCTCGCTGGCTAACCTCCAATTTGGGCAGGCATGTAAGTAAGGCAGCAAAAGCTGTTATAAATGTAACTTGTTTTAATTCAATATTCATACAAAGAGGAGAAGATGGGGATAGGTAGGGCATTTCACACGCTTAAAATTTTCTGCAAGATTTTGGAGTAGAATTCCTTCCATAATGTTTTGCTTTGCCACAAAATACAGTAGGAGGAGCTAACAACAATTGACTGTTGGACTAAATATAAAAATGACTGTCTAGCTGCTGGAGACAAACAGAAGTAGAAGGCCCTGGTGAGGGGTGAAATGTAAAATCTGTTACTACCGGTTCTGTGGGCGTGGCTTAGTGGTGGTGGGGTAATGTGACTGGGTGGGCGTGGCCAACTTTTTTTTTTCTCTTTTCAAAGCATTTTTTCTAATGCTTTGAAAAGCCTCTGCCGATCAGGCAACTCAGCTGGGATCGTCAGAGAGGCTTTTTAAAAGATACCTCTCTGCGGATCAGGCAACTCAGCTGGGATTGTCAGAGACTTTTCAAAGCATTTTTTTTTTACCACCTCTTTGGCCAAGAGGTTGCAAGAAAAAATGCTTTGAAAAGCCTCTGATGATCCCAGCTGAGCTGTGCGATCATCAGAGCCTTTTTTTTTTACTTTTAAAAGCATTTTTTCGTCAGAAGAGGTTGTAGAAAAAAAGCTCTTAAAAGTAAAAAAAAAAGCCTTTGATGATCGTGTGGCTCAGCTGGGCATTGCTACCAGTTCTCCGAACCACCTGCCGCCATTGCTACTGGATTGGGCGATCCGGTCCGAACCGGGAGCATTTCATCCCTGGCCCTGGTACTTTTTTTGAAGGAAACCTTTGGTTGCCTTCTTGAAAAGTGTGGTCTGGTGCAGGGGATCTCACACACTTTTGGAAGTATATATGGCTATGAATGAGTAGATGCTATTTTTGGATGTTCAGGTTATATGTCTATCATGAGCGTTCTCTAGGGGGCATCCTTTTAGGTAGTGGGTGGTGGGAGATAAACTGTATTCAGTCATTCATGTTCTGCAACCCTGCAGATAAGATCATGGAAACAGCCTGTCCATGGTTTTGCTTTCTAGGTTTGTAATTATCATAGGTTTAAGATATTAGAGTACTCATTTAGACTGGGCTTTATGATAATATTATTATGAGATTGTTTATAGGGATCATTTAAGTTGCTGGTTGTGACTTTTAAATCCTTTATTGTTTAATGTCACAATACTTAAGGCACAGCCCACTACATAAGTGCCCATTTTCTAGAAGGCTGTTCATGCCTAGCCATTCCCTTTCTAGGTAAATGGGTGCCAGAAAATAAATCTGCTCAGGACTGATGACCTTGTGGTTTCTTCCCAAGCAGTTGTCCTTTCAATAGCCATTTCTCTAAACCAATGTTTCTCAACCTTGGTCATTTGAAGATGTTTCCCCATGCTGCCAGGCCCAGGGGAATTCTGGGAGTTGAAGTCAACACATCTTCAAGGCGCCAACGTTGAGAAACATTGATTTAAAGATATACCTAGATAAGAACTTTTCCAGGTATCCAGGGGGACAAAGCTCACGGAGAAATATCTTGGGTGGAAAGTAGATAGCACAAACGCATAAATAGAAAAGACATGTCCCTTCCTCATGACTGTCACAGAGATAAAACTCAAGCTAGACTTTCTGCTGGCATGACCTGCTTCAATGGTTCTCCTTGTTATCATCCCAGAATCACAGATCTGAAAGGGATACCTAAAGGTCATCCAGTGGAATCTCCCCAAATTGTAACACTAATTGCAATAGTTTGCTATGACAAGTTCACATTTGCCATTTTGAATAATCAGAAACCTGCATAATATAACCTTCACAAATGAGGTAATTATTTTTGCAATTTAATACATTGATTGGGATCTATCTTGAAAAACAGAATATATTTGCATATATTTGATTTTATTTACTTGTATACCACTCAGATACCTGTATATAAAAATACAGAATTCTTTTGTACAATTTATTGTTTCCAAAAGCTAAATAGAGAATTAACAAGATGTGGAGATCATGAAAGTTGATTCCACTAAAAAGCATTGGTTCTGCTGTCTTCTCTAGTTTTCAGTGTTTGGCCAGGCATTGCTCAATCTGAAGCTTATCTAACAGCAACAAGGACTAGATGCTTAGCTTTTAAACAACAACAACAACAACAACAACAACAACAAGTCCTTTGGTACTCTGCAGCTGAGCTATCCTGGAAGTATATATAAACCAGTATATATAAACCTCTGAATTTAAATCTGTTTCATCTCTATTTATTGAACCTAACATAATTTATTGCATCCCCGAAACACTATTAAGGATATTTGGGTTCAAACCTTTGTTCAACAATGCAGTTCAGGATTTGTATTGTAAGTTTAGTTAAGTTACTTCATAGGGTTGTTATGAAGATAGAACCCTTAACTGTGTTTCAAGGAGAAATAATAGAATAGTAACAAAATGAAAAAAAAAGTAATTTCAAATGTGGATACATACAAAACTCCTTCTAGTTTTTTATGACTACTAGAGGAAGGTCAATTCATAAAGGCAGTTGAAGTGCTGTCTAGACTGCTTTTTCAAATAAAATCTGTTTAAATGTTTAAAAACACTGCAGGTAATGTCGTATAACAGGCCACAGTTTCTTAGACGATTGCAAGCAGAAAGTCACATTCCCTTGTACAAACACCCCTAAAAGTCGAGTGGGGGGGAGGGGTGGTCGGTCTGCAGGATGAGGTCAAAAAGTGGAGATGACGGCCAGCACTATACGATCGAAGCTCTGTTTTTAAATGTGTGTTGCAACATGCTTGCTAAAAGTAGAAGCTGAATACCACAAGGACGATGCGTAGCTCTCTGATGTGTTAATTTTCTTCTTGCAGTGAGCATCTTTTAAATGTTTAAAATACAAACAAACATAAAGAAATGGCATGACAAAATAGACCGGCTGGCCATGCTACAGCTCAGTCGCTGAGATCAAGGTTTTACCCCCTGAGGCGGCTGCTTGTTTAGGCTGGGTGTCTGAACGCAGCAGTTGTTCCCAACTTCGTTCCCAGCCCTCCCCCCTCCCTCCCCCTCCCTCCCCCCTCTCTTTCTCACTCACTCTCTCTCTCTCTCTCTCTCTCTCACACACACACACACACATTTCAAATGCTCATTTGGTGCCTTGGCAGATTAGGACATGAAAGACTTTATATTATCCATTGAAAGCAAACACTTCTGCCAAAAAAACATAAAATAAAAGGGAGAAAGACAAGTACACCATCCCAACCTGCAAAGCTTCGGGGTTTCCCACCTCAGTTCTAGATTAGCAGTGAGAGAGAGAGCTCGGGGCCCAACGGTTCTGGCGGTCGTTCAACTCTTTCATGCCTGTAATTGTGCAAAGAGAAAGGATACTCTGGGATCTGACCGGTTCTTCTGGACTCGACCAAATCATAATTCAGCCTCAGGTAAAACAAACGAAAAATAAAACTCTTCACCTAAAGATTTGTTCCCCCTTAAGGGTGAAGTAAGTAGAGTGATGTGTGATTTCACTCTTACTCTTCCCCTTCATCCCCTTGCTTTAGCAAATCCCAACTGTTTCTTAGCCCCAATATAAACAACACAGCTGCAAAATCATTGTGGCATTTTTTTAAAACAGCTACTGTGCTAAAATGTAATCTTAGAATGGGTCTTGATTGGAATGCCCTCCTTAAGCCTTTTCTCTTTAAATTGTGAAACGGGCCTTAGGAATCAAGGTTCATACTGCATTGATAAAAAGTTTATTTATTTATTGATTGATTGATTGATTGGTTCGATTTATATGCCGCCCTTCTCCGGAGACTCAGGGCAGCTTACAATGCGTTAAGCAATAGCCTTCATACTTTTGTATATACCTGCTTAGTAGGGCTTTCGGCCCCCCCAAGCGGTGTTCTTTTTTATACAAAGTCAGCTTATTGCCCCCACAATCTGGGTCCTCATTTTACTTACCTCGGAAGGATGGAAGGCTGAGTCAACCTTGAGCCTGGTGAGATTCGAACTTGCAGTAATTGCAGGCAGTTGATTTCAATATTATTATATCAGCACTATAAGATTTACAAGATCTAGTAGATGCTATATATAATTCTAGCATCCACACTGATTTCTAATTTAAGTCAAGGTAACATAGCAAAGGGTTTAGAAGCCATGCCATATTAAGGCAGTAGTTGAATTAATTTAGGGCTCCCCAAACTCTTCAACTTTTGGACCCTTCATGAAGTTTCAGACTATGCATTGACCCCCAAAACATTTATTATATGAAAATAATGTAATAAATACTACTTTAAATAGAGAATTGAAATGTGTCAATGTGTAGATGAGGTGTTGGTGCCAGGAGGAGAGCTTCCTATTTATTTGGCACTGGAGAATGTTTTAGGACTATCTGGACGGGTAAGGGAGAGAATTGAAGGCTTCACTTGAACCAAAATGGGACTAAACTGCTGCTAATTAAAATTAAAAGGACGGCAGAGTAACGATTAAACTGAGGACAGCGGATAGCCTATCAGGAATTGAAGAGCGCCCAATTTGGAAACAATTATTGCTTAGGGAAGGAGTTGAAAAGAATTATGTCTGTTCCAAAGAGCAAATAATAGTAATAAGGAGAGAATAAAATAGTCACATATGATGATTTTTTTCAACAAGACTACATGAAACTAGGGCACAAATCAAAATAATGCAGTGAATGATGCTGTGTATCAGGTTGGTATACAAATGTTAGGAACCTGCCAGCCAAAATGGATGAATTGAATGCTCGGTCTTAGAAAAAGTATGGGTATGGTTGGTGTAACTGAAACTTGGTACACTTGGGCAAATCAGTAGGATACTGTTATTCCTGGTAATAAATTATATAGAAAGGACAGGGATGGGAATGGGATAAGTGCAGGGGTGAAATGCTCCCGGTTCGGATCGGATCGCCTGATCTGGTAGCAATGACGGCGGGTGGTTTGGAGAACCGGTAGCAAAAATCCCTGTGCCCCCACCACCATGCCCAGCTGAGCCGCAGGATCATCAGAGGCTTTTTTTTTTTACTTTTAAAAGCATTTTTTCTACAACCTCTTCCAACGAAAAATGCTTTTAAAAGTAAAAAAAAGCCTCTGATGATCCTGCGGCTCAGCTGGGATAGTCAGAGGCTTTTCAAAGCATTTTTTTCTGCAACTTCTTGGCCGAAGAGGTAGTAAAAAAATGCTTTGAAAAGTCTCTGATGATCCTAGCTGAGTTGTCTGATCGGCAGAGAGGTATTTTTTAAAAAGCCTCTCTGACCATCCCAGCTGAGTTGCCTGATCGGCAGAGGCTTTTCAAAGCATTAGAAAAAATGCTTTGAACAGTTAAAAAAAAAAGTTGGCCACGCCCACCCAGTCACATTAACACCACCACCACCAAGCCACGCCCACAGAACCAGTAGTAACAAATTTTACATTTTGTCCCTGGATAAGTGGTATCACCTTGTATGTAAAAGAGATCATTAAATCAAGTTTTCTTGACATCCCCAAAGGAGCAAATCTGTGATAGAAGAAGATGGACTTCCAGGAGGTATGAGGTGGATTCCAGAAGAATAAGAGGCAACTCAGTCTGGATGTTACGAGTAGGAGAAAGATAGAGACGACAGTCCCTCCCTAATAGTTCACAATATATTTTAGATGCAGACAGTAGAGTCCTCAGTTTGGTAAGAGTTTGTCTATAGGTGTGAAAACAATAAAGAATTCAGCTTGGAAGAACCACTATGTGTTATTCTTGGTTTTGGGTCTGACAAGATCATTCAGCGGAATTGCTCTGGGTAGAAATATCAGTTCTAAAAGTAGGTTAATATTGGTAGTATGCTATCAACTATCTAACCGAGATCCTGAAAGCTACTGGAGATGGAGAGGGAAGTCAGAGAGGAATTCTGGAAAGAAAGTCTTATAAATAAGGGAGATTTCAATTGCCTACCTTGAGTGAGTGAAGACAGAGAGGTAAAAATTCTTAGATGGCACAAATGACAATGTGCTGGAGCAGTTGGTTGTGAAATCAACCAGGAAGGGAGCAATATTAGACCTAATCTTAAATAGTGCTCAGGACTTGGTGAGAGAAATATATATAGTTCAACTGATTAGTAACCATAATGTAAAAAAAAAAAGATCAACATTCAAAGAAATGCATGATTGTTATAACAAATCTCACAGGCCTATTTAATTTCAAGAAGGGGAAGTTCTCAAAATTGAGAAGACTGGTGAAAATGACACTTGAAAGGAAGGTCCAAATGGCAAGGTTATTAAGGGGATTAAAGTTGAGATTAGGGACTTTCTAACTAAAATATAGTTTCTCCACTTGGCCTCTATAGTTGAATACCGGAAGGTGGCCAGTGTAACTCCAATATTT
This sequence comes from Ptyas mucosa, assembly GCA_012654045.1. Classification (NCBI taxonomy): domain Eukaryota; kingdom Metazoa; phylum Chordata; class Lepidosauria; order Squamata; family Colubridae; genus Ptyas; species Ptyas mucosa. Next base: position 20,581,826 of record WNWU01000018.1, on the reverse strand, counting down.
AAGAAGGGCTCATGCAAAGATCTAGGAAATTACAGGACTGTTAGCTTAACGTTTATTCTGGGGAAGATAGGGAAACTGCTATGAAAGAGAAAATTTGGAGACACATGCATTGCTCAAGGATACCCAACACAGCTTCACTAAGGAAGGTCCTATCTAACCTCTGTTTTGGAGGGCATTAATAAACATTTAGATAAGGTGAGCCAGTAGACTAGTTAGATTTTCAAAAACATTTTGATCAAATCCCTTATCAAAGACTTTTTAGTAAGTTTAGCAGCCATGGAATAAAAAGGCAGGTCCTCTTGTGGATAAGAAGCTAGCTAAGGAATAGAAAACAAAGAATAGGAGTAAACAGACATTTCTCACAGTGGAGGAACTAGTCAGGTCCCCCAGGATTCTATCTAGGTCATTTTCGACTGATGATGGGTTGCGTAATGACTGTTCAAAATCCTGATGGACCTTCGGAGTGGGTACTTATGACCTGGATTCAAAGTTCTGATTGATGGCTGAGGGCCCCTAGGGACACAGCAACTGGTCTGCATTTATGGCCCTTTGCAGTTTCCCACAGTCGTATAGCCACATCATCATAGACCCACCCAAAATACTAGAACCAGAAACTGAAATTTGATGAATCAGGACAGACAAAAGGAAATCTTGTGTTATGGTAGTTTGATCAGATAGAGAGAATGAATGGAAGGGAGAATAACTTGAGAAGATGACTGCAAAAGTCATGGTTGGGGGGAAGTCAATAAAATCTTCAAAAATGAGATGAGAAATGTAAAGAATAAAACATAACGAATGAAGCAGTGTATAGATGCCAAAGAAGCAAGGCTGGTTTTAGGCTAAGGCTGAGCATTCACTGGCCTAGGGTGCCCAACACACACGCACGCACGCACACACACACACACACCCCTATATCTCTTTGGGGTGTGCATAGTGAAATATTATGTGGTAAGAAGCCATGCAGTCAGTTTCTGGCATTTGGGCCAATGAAATTTGATGGAAGTTGAGAGATATTTCAGGGGCTTTTAACTTGCCATAAGGATGGCTACAGGCTATTTAAATCCTAAATATTACTTTATTGTTATGAAAGTTGATCCCACCCAATGGAATGAGCTCTAAGAAATGTTTCTGAATATGGTATGTGTGTTCATGTGTATGTATGTTTTATGTAGTGTGTGTGAAAGAGTGAGAGAGCAAGAAAGAGCGAGTGTGTGTGTGTGTGTGTATGCGCATGTCAGTGGTGGGTTGCCCCCCGATTCGCATTGGTTCTATAGAACCAGTAGTAAAACCGGTGGGAGGCTCCGCCCACTGACCCTCATGAAAATACTTCTGTGCATGTGCGCGGCCCCGTTGCAAACCGGTAAAAAAGGTAAATAGAACCCACCCCTGGTGTGTGTGCGTGCATGTGTGTGTGTGTGTGTGTGTGTGTGAGAGAGAGAGAGAGAGAGAGAGAGAGAAACAAAAACATATAAAAATGCAGCTTGTATACGTTATACCAAAAGGGTAGAATTTGCAGAAGCCATTTTACTACACGAATGATGGATGAATTGAAATACTAAGATGGCCAAATGAGGCTGGGGAAATGTTGGAAGCCTAAAAGAAGCATAGTATGAATAAAAAAACAACAACACAAGGTCAGTGGACATGAACAGAGGGAGATGTCAAGAATTGTATGAAATATCAAAATGCTGTAAAGGCCACATCAACACCATGTTTTTGAACCAGCTGATGGACACAGAAAAGAAACTAAACAGAAGTAAAACAGCTGGTGTTGCTGCAGCATGGAACCAATGAGAAGCAAGCTGTCGTCTTTGTCAACAGATATCAGCCTATGAATGGACAATATACATTGTGAAGCTAGGGAATGTAAATTCTGTGCCAGGATGTTATGAAAAAGGGTGGCAGTGAGGCACAAAAAGTTGTCGATGTAGTCATTATAATAAGGAAAGTGTGTGATGTCCTTCTTGGCATGGAACTAATAAGGACAGAACAGATTCTTCCAAGGATAAAAGCATGTGAAAAGGAGAGATAAACAACAACACAGAATAGCTGACTGACTATGCAGTCTTGTCACTCTTGGGCAGCCAAACAACACCAAGATTTTCTGCCTTTTTCTTCAGAAACTAGTTTTGGTATATATGTGGGTGTGGGTATGCATAAGGAGCACCAGTATTATGTAGAATATATGTCTTGTAACTGAAAACATCAGCATGTATTCATGCTAAGCTGTTTTTCATACTGAGAAAATTTCTATCAGTCCTGTAACAATTAAACAAATAAAACTATATTACATCATATTTTACTTGTCTTGATATCCTATTCAAAAGATCCTGAGTAGCAGATCTGAGGTGATAAAAGTAATGGTAAAATCAGTTAAATAAATTGTAAACCTCTTCATTGGTTCATAATATTAATTCTCATTCTGCATTCAGTTTAACATCTTTGCTCGCCGATCTATAGATTCTATTGATGCATGGTGGCATCAGACGTTCTTACTTACCTATAGTAAGAATGTTTCACATTTTCCCATTAATCTCACAGTTTTGCCTGAACAGCAACAGTCTCATACTGAGCTTTAACATATCTTTGGGAAATCTTGAGAACAGACTTGTAAAGTCGGTCACTATTGCCATCTCCATCCTGGGAAGCTGAGACAATTACTGATATGACCATGTCTAGGGAGTAACGATACTCTACTCTTGAAAAGCTTTCTTCATTTCTTTTGCTGTTCCTGCCATAGAGGAAATGAAGAAAGCCATGGATCAATTTTAGGATCACATGATGCATATAGCTAACCCATGATGCATATGGCTAACGTTAGTCTTCACCTTGTTGGATTAAAGAAGCCAGACCAAGCCCTGTTCTTGCACTCTAGTAATAATAAATAATAAATATTTTGCTAATATTATAAGTAATTAAATCCTCAATTTTTTATTTATTGTAATTTATTGTAATTTTTCTTCATTGATTGAAGGAAAAAAAATATCAGATTGGATTTCTGCATGTGCTAGATGCATACTCATTTATATTTGATTTAATTGGTGATGATGTCAAGGACCACATCTTGGATTAAGCCCTGCTTTAATTGCCCGTCCATGAAATGGGAACAAGAATACAGACATCTCTAAAGGAAGGACCTAGCAAACAGGACACAGTTACAGAAATGAACAATAGGAATCTGAAAAGGTATCTTATCTGTTAAACACTGAACTCTGGAATGCAATGGGAAGAAGGAGAGAGAAAGGACATAAAACATAAATAAATAAAATCATCCAGAATGTTGTTTTAAATTAAGGAAATGAAGAACAGAAGCTGCTTTATCTCCACAATCTTGGGTTTTGCTACATAGGGAAGATAAAGAGTTCAAAAAGGGGCAAATAAATACAAAATAAAGTTGACCCTTGCCTTCTCTTGGGCACACAAGAGTTTCATGACCTCTCAGTGATCAAAGCTGCAGATGCCTCATGTAACTGAATCACTGGCTCAGCTGAAGCATTTTGCTGGACAAATGCAGTCTTCAGAGATATCAGCGTCTGCTGGTAAAGTGGACAGTTAGCCCCAGGGGAAACAGCTGAATCACGAAATGAGCAGTGAAGGGTGACCTGCTTTGAGTTCAGCCAGCCAGCCGATCGGTTGCAATGCCCTTGGCATTCAAAGGGCAGCTTTGTCTACAGTAGCAAAGCTTTGGGACTGCTCTACCTTTTCTTTCCAAACCTACAAATGAATAGTACAACATTCTTATTATTGGCAACACTTTTGGGCAGAACTAGTGCATTGTATAGGTGGGCCATGATGAGTTTCATTTCTAAAAGCCAAATTCACACCCCCGCCCCCCCCATTTGTCAGCCAGCCACTTACTGATCAGCCATCAGGTACTCCTTAAAGACATCTACCCCAAGCAAAAACAAAAGGTACATTCTTTAAATAAAAAATGCTGCACACAACTACCCAATATTCAATAACACCCCCAATAACAACATCTTGTTAAAAAATCTCCAACTAATATGTTGTTCAACAGCCTTACATCAAAATGAAGGACATAGAAGATCGCATTATCCTGAGTGTACTAACCATTCTGTCTATATGCTGTTTTTCAGAAGGTAGACCATAAACAAAAAGCCTATTGGATACCATAGGCTAGGAAGCAACAGCTGGAAAAGGCCTTTGATTGTGAACTTCCTGGATGCTTGTGATAGGTCACTGTGGAAAACAGGCATATTAGATTAGGAAGGTTTTCGATCTGATTCAGCAGGACTGCTCAGAATGTGTAAAGCTGCTATCCAACAGTAAGACCACTTGTCCACGTACCTGTTGTGGTCTGCCAGCAGTCTGTGGAGCTGGCAGGGGAGTCGGACAGTGAGGAGGCTGAGGAAGAACATGGGCCAGTCCTGGAGGCCGGGGAAGGCCCGGATGAGGGTCTGCGTCGGAGGCAGAGATGGAGCCAGGATCATCTGGGAGTGATGTGCAGACTCCAGAGCCTCCAGAGGCTGACCTCAGAAAGGCAGAGGAACAGGAGGAGCCTGTTCCTAGTGCACACATGAGAAGAGCTGCCAGAAGGCAAGAGCAGCTAAAGCAAAAAGTACAACTCGGGAGTAAGGCCAAGAGATGATTGGTCCCTCCCATAAGGCTTAAAAGACCAGTAACGGCTCTTGGGCTCTTTTGTCAGAAAACAACGTTGAAAGATTTGTTTCTTGTCTTGCTGCATTTATTTCTTGTTGGCGTCTTCTGCTTCTGAACTTTTGCCAAGAAAAGCCTTTGGCAGGTTGCCTAATTAGACCAAAGTTGGTGATAAGGATGAAGAATTGTGTTATGAAGAATTTGTTTTGAATTAGCTTGGACTACGCTGAGAATGAGTTAATTCTCATCTATTCTAATAAAGTCTGTTTGTTTTTGAACTGATTGCGTCTGATAATACCTACTTGGGCCTATGTCACAACAGTACCTGTGTATTGTCTATACAGGTGAAACTCGAAAAATTAGAATATTGTGCAAAAGTTCATTTATTTCAGTAATGCAACTTAAAAAGTGAAACTAATATATGAGATAGACTCATTACATACAAAGCGAGATAGTTCAAGCCTTGATTTGTCATAATTTTGATGATTATGGCTTACAGATCATGAAAACCCCAAATTCACAATCTCAGAAAATTAGAATATTACATGAAATCAATAAAACAAGGATTGTACATAGAACAATATCGGACCTCTGAAAAGTATAAGCATGCATATGTACTCAGTACTTGGTTTGGGCCCCTTTTGCATCAATTACTACCTCAATGCGGCATGGCATGGATGCTATCAGCCTGTGGCACTGCTGAGGTGTTATGGAAGACCAGGATGCTTCAATAGTGGCCTTCAGCTCTTCTGCATTGTTCGGTCTCATGTTTCTCATCTTTCTCTTGGCAATGCCCCATAGATTCTCTATGGGGTTCAGGTCAGGCAAGTTTGCTGGCCAATCAAGCACAGTAATCCCATGGTCATTGAACCAGGTTTTGGTACTTTTGGCAGTGTGGGCAGGTGCCAAGTTCTACTGGAAAATGAAGTCAGCATCCCCATAAAGCTCGTCTGCGGAAGGAAGCATGAAGTGCTCCAAAATCTCCTGGTAGATGGCTGCATTGACCCTGGACTTAATGAAGCAGAGTGGACCAACACCAGCAGATGACACGGCTCCCCAAATCAACACAGACTGTGGAAACTTCACACTGGACTTCAAGCATCTTGCAGTGTGTGCCTCTCCATTCTTCTTCCAGACTCTGGGTCCTTGGTTTCCAAATGAGATGCAAAAGTTGCTCTCATCAGAAAAGAGGACTTTGGGCCACTGAGCAACAGACCAGTTCTTTTTGTCTTTAGCCCAGGTAAGACGCTTCTGATGTTGTTTGTTGTTCAGGAGCGGCTTGACAAGGGGAATACAACATTTGAAGGCCATGTCCAGGATCCATCTCTGTGTGGTGGCTCTTGATGCACTGATTCCAGCCTCAGTCCACTCCTTGTGAAAGTCCCCAACACTTTTGAATGGCCTTTTCCTGACAATCCTCTCCAGGCTGTGGTCATCCCTGCTGCTTGTGCACCTTTTTCTTCCACACTTTTCCCTTCCACATAACTTTCTATTAATGTGCTTTGATACAGCACTTTGGGAACATCCAACTTCTTTTGCAATTACCTTTGGAGGCTTTCCCTCCTTATGGAGGGTGTCAATGATGGTTTTCTGCACAACTGTCAGGTCAGCAGTCTTTCCCATGATTATGATTCCTATTGAACCAGACTGAGAGACCATTTAAAGGCTCAGGAACCCTTTGCAGGTGTTATGGCTTAATTAGCTGATTAGAGTGGGACACTTTGAGCCTAGAATATTGAACCTTTTCACAATATTCTAATTTTCTGAGATTGTGAATTTGGGGTTTTCATGAGCTGTAAACCATAATCATCAAAATTATGACAAATCAAGGCTTGAACTATCTCGCTTTGCATGTAATGAATCTATCTCATATATTAGTTTCACCTTTTAAGTTGCATTACTGAAATAAATGAACTTTTGCACTATATTCTAATTTTTCGAGTTTCACCTGTATATCCCTTCCTGAAATAATTCTGGAAGTTGTACTCCCAAGCTATCTGGAAAGCTGTTCAGAATTTTGTACTCTTATTACAGAATCCTGCCTGAAAATAAAAAGGATTGAAATGTGAAAACATGCTTCTGTGCTAACGACGATGGCATCTGGTTTAACCTTGGAGGCTCTTGAGTCCCATTGTGGCATGTCACAAAAGCAAATTATTTACTTCATATTTTCCATAGGATAAATGAACACACACACAAAGATATTCTCTAGCCCAAGGGAAGGGAAGGCTATTCTCCTTCTCACAATAGGCTTTGCAAAGAAGGCAGGTAGAATATTTCTGAAGACGCAGAATTGCAGATCAGAGATTAGCACCTTTGAGGGTGTTTTAATATTTCTTAATGCTCCAAAATGAGCATTTCCAAAAAGACAGCGCTCCATGCAAGAGAAGTCTTGGGACTGGGACTGACTTCTCTTTCCAATAAATCATACTAACAGAAGAAGGAGCACCAAATTATGGCACAGATGGGAAGAGCTTCTTTATCCAAATCCTTCTCTCATCCAGAGATCCATACAACCCCCACCTTGACGATGTTTAAAAAGCCTCTGAAATCCTGGCTGTTTCCCACAAGTGGCACGCAGTGCCCTCTCTGTGGGCACGCAAGCCATCGCCCCAGTTCAGTTCTGCTGCGCATGCGTGCGTGCCTCCCGTTGGCCATCTGGTCATAGGGTCTTGGCCGCGCATGCATGGGGGCAGGGTGCATGGGGGGGGACAGTGCGTGCATGCACAGGGGTAGGGCACCCGTGGGAGGCTGCACGCGCATGTGGGGGGCCCGCATGCACATGCATGAGGGGCGTGCATAGGGGGGCGCATGTGTGGAGGGCGGGGCGCATGCGTGGGGGGTGCACTTGCATTGCATTTTGGGGGTTTGTACGTGCGCTTTGGGCACTTGATCCAGAAAAGGTTAGCCATCACTGGTTTAGAGTGTGTGATAAGCTCTTTATAAGACATTACCTTTTTTGAATAATTTCTCTTCCAGATGTACAATGTTCTTTTCTTTGTTTTTACTGTTTTGAAGTTGTACACTGAGCAGACACTTCATGAAACTGGACAGCCTTCTATATTGACTAATAAATAAGTAAATAATTCAGTTTGCTGAGGCTTTAGTTGAGGACAAGCTAGCCTTTTTTATATTCAGCTAGCATTTGGGGTTAACAGGGAAGGACAAATTAAATGCCTTTGTTTTTAACTGAGTTTTGAGTAGGCACACCTTCAAAGGCTTCAAACAGACGTCTGCAGCAGTCCTCCATACAGGGGATTAACCTCTGAAAAATAAAACATATTAACCATCTTAGGTATACAAGTTATACATTTTTAAATTAGACAACCAAACAAACATTCTAAGACTATAATCATTTCTGCATTTCAGTATCTTGTCTTTTTATGGTAGATCCTTCTATGGACTATAATTATGATTCTGTGACTGAATTCTGTTCTGTAAAATTATTTTCCATTTGCAGAAAATAATCCTCACACCTCCCTCCCTCCCTCCCTCCCTCCCTCCCTCCCTCCCCTATCTATCTATCTATCTATCTATCTATCTATCTATCTATCTATCTATCTATCCACCTATCATCTATCTCTCTATCATCTCTCTATCATCTCTCTATCTTTATCCATCTATCCATCCCCCCCATCTATATATCATCTATCTTATCATTTATGTATCATCTATGTATCATCTCCCCACCTCAAAACTCCAAGTATGATTCTCATAACTCTGGCCTGCGGGATTCCTTCTGTAAAAATGAAAAATGAATGAATTATTTTATGTATTGATATAGTGCCAAGCATCAATCGATGCAAAAAGCAGCAGTGCGATTCTTCACTCTCCCAAGTGTTACAAGAGCCAGATTGGGCCTCACAGTTTGGCCAGTGTTTGGCTTTATTTCCCCAACATTCAGATTCCCCCCCCCCTCCCGCTCTGTTCCTCTGACTCTCTGACAGCCAGCCATTAATTATGATCATCCGAGTCTAATTCATTCATCCCTTTCTCTTCTCATATGGAAGGACAGCTAGGGCTGAGGGCACTCGGGAAATGTAGGCACGATTCCATATTCTTTATGCAGAGTGCACTGTCTGCTACTTTGCTGGGTTGCACTGGCTTTAATTGAATTGGCTTGCTAATAAAGCTGTTGCCATTCAGTAAGTGGAGTGTTGTAGTACTCACACTACAGCTGCAGCATACAAGCAGGCATTTCCTGAAGGCGAGCCAAGCGTCCACTCTCCCGAGTTGCCCATTTCCGCCTCCCTCAATTGATCCATAAATGTGCCACATAATAATGTGGGGCACTGTTTTTTTTCCTTGCAAAGTCTATATTCCATTTAGGAAGACCAAGCAGTTATTCTTTCTGAGTTCATTTAAAATGGAGCAAAAGAGACTCTTGAGGATATTCAGAACTTTGGCATTTTCAAAACTCTTCTCTCTTGTGTCCTTTTATTACCTGCTTTCCTATTTTATTTCGTAATATTTCCAAACCACTCCAATCAGAAAGGCTGTTGGACTAATTAAATGTGGCCCTTGGCTTTCACCAACCGGTCGTCCTCTAGATGTGATGGAATTATTTGGGAATGGCAGGGACAACTCATCTGGTTGGAAAGGCTGGCTAGACTCAGTGTGGAATGAAAGGCTGACAGATAGATGGGATGTTACAGAGAAGGAAATGAAGTGATGGGATCCAGCAAATGCCACTCACTTTCCTCTCTTTTATCATTGAGGCAGTCATTTGCCTGATGTTTACCAGGGGCCTTTCATAGGACCAACCGCCTCCTGTTTTTTTGTGAAAACTTGACATTTTGGACAGTTGGGCTAGATCCCACATCCTCATGACCAGTTATCTTCTGTCAGTTTTTGGCCATAGTGGGCATCCAAGGAGACTCAAAAAGATCTAATTCAGACATAAAGCTATGAAAGGATAAGAAATAGAATAATTTGGTCTTTTTTTACTTCTTTCATCCTCTTTCACGCTTAGACTTGACAGAAAACGGTAGTTGGTTACTTCAGCTATTGATGATGTGCAAACTGGGGTATGTAATTCACACACTATGTATAATTCCAATTTGCAGTCCAGTCAATGGCAAAATTCACACAGTACTTGTACGACATCTAGTAACAACTTAAATGATATATTAGCAAAACACATGACGTATGGTTAGTGTTAAACTTTGATTTTTTTTTCCTGGGGTTTAGCAGGTTGTGTGAACTTTGCTCTCTGATTAGTTTATGGTTCAATATGTGTGTTTCTCAGCCTCAGCAACTTCAAGAAGTGTGGAGTTCAATTCCCAGAATTCCCCAGCCAGCATACAGTCCTGATTTGTTGGCAATGTTTCTAAAATACATTCAACAGCAAAACAAAATAATGGTAAAACATATCTTTTTAAAAAAAGAACATGCCATTTTGTGTGGCTGGCTACATTCAGTGGCAAATTGATGCTGGCACGTGCCATGTAATTTGACACAGCAATTTATTGGACAAAACCTCAGGTAATTGAAAAGGCTTCCCCTCAAGCAGAAAGCAAAGAGGTATCAGATATTTGGGAAGGTTTCTTAGACTTAAGAGATTCCTTTGCCAGTAGACTTTGGAACTAACTTCTCTACAGCAGAAGAGAGTTTAGATAACAGGCTGAGTCTCATATACATCAGCTGATACATCAGGCTAAGAATATTTATTCAATATGTTACAAAAACCCTTATTTTTAATAAAATATCATTTTCCCTCAAACCTCTCTCTCTCCCATGTGTTCTGTCTTTTGAGCCCTAAATGGATTAATTCTACATATGATATTAATAACTGCAGCTCAGGCAGACTTTGCCACTGACCTTAAGCTCAAACCAAGAAGTGTATCTAAGTAATATGTAAGAACCAACAGACTGCCAATTTATTGAATTGGCAAATTATGATCCAGCAATATGTGTCTATGTCTGAAAATGTAGTTTTGCATTTGCTGCTCAATTGCTGGATTGAGCAGATTGGCCTAAGAGCTTGTCAGAGCTCTGGAGGATTTTAAATTATTTTGACTTTCTGCCTTTGTCTTATGTTTTACAGTCTCAATTTACAACCATTCATTTAATGACTGTTCAAAGTTACAACAACACTGAAAAATGTGATTTATGACCATTCCTTGCAATTATGACCATCCCAAAGACCCTGCGATCGTGTGATAAAGGTTTGAATGCTTGGTAACCAGCATGTATTTGTTATGATTGCAGTTTCCTGAGTCCCGAAATACATGACTGTATTTATCATCTTTGCAGGGGGCTTTCGACAAGCGAAGTCAATGGGGAAAGATAGATTTGTTTTATGATTATGTGTTTTGCTTAACAACTCTTGTGATTCACTTAGCAACCATAGCAAAAAAGCTCACAAAATTGGATGCAACTCACTTCATAATCCTATCGCTTAGCAATGGAAGTTGTAGGTCCAGTTATGATCAAAAGTTGAGGACTGCCTATATCTGTCTTTTCATTTTATTAATCCCAACATGGGATATGGAAAAGCCAATGACATGATTAACAAAAGGCATATAGGTTTCCTTTTCTGGATGGGTTTATAAGTACCCTGTCTTGTACAGAATATGAGACATTGAAGCAGCTTCATGGTTTGCTTGGGTTTCTTTGGCTGAGTAATGCAGCAGTACGATTTTAGAAGTGAGCCCACTTCAGTTAGAAAAGGAATACATTGGCTTATGTGGTTAGGATGCTGAGTCAGAAGATCATTGAAAGGTTGACAACTCGGCAGTTTGTATCCCAATAGTGAGCCGGGTGAAAGAATGAGGTCCCATCAATTTATCCTAGCTCCTGCCCACCTAGCGGTTCAAAAGCATGAACCATCAAATAAATAGATAGGTACCACTTTGGTGGGAAAAATAATTACTTGGGCATCCCCTGAGTAATGGTGATGTCCTTTCAACCCAGAAGCATCTTGGTAGGTGCTTCCAACAGGAATGTAGTAGTACCTGGAGTGGTGTAATAAGCAGTTTTTGAAAATAACAACTCTGTTCACTGTCAGGAAAAGCCCCAGTCTGTAGTTATAAACAGGTTTTTTTCGAAATAAAAGCTCTCTATAACAATAATGAACTTTTGGAAATCAAATCCTATGCAGAAAAAGGCCCTTGACTTCACTCTTCTAAAATTATCTATCCAAACTCCACTGGTATCTTCTGGTTGTATATCGTGTTGGCTACTCTCACATGCAACCCAGGGCTGGGTTCTAAATTTTTTTACTACTGGTTCTGTGGGTGTGGCTTATTTTGTCGGCATGGCTTGATGGTCATGTGACAATTATTTAGGATTTAGCAGAGGTACTGGTCTACCAGGCTTTTTTATTTTTATTTTTATTTTATTTTATTTTATTTTTATTTTTTATTTCATTTATTTTTGCAGACACTGATCTACTCATTTGTTTTCTTTTAACACTGATCAGCTGTAGGGCGGCCGTTTGAAGCCCCACCGCAAGAGTTTAAACAGTTTTTTTCCCTGTAGGCATCAGCTGGGACTCAGGAGGCAGCAATAGATTGGGGGTGGGGCCAAATAAAAGGTAAGAATAACCCGGAGGGTGGGGGGGCAGGGGGGGGCAGAACCAGTTCGGTGATGTCATATCGTCACTGCTATCGGCTCGGGAGAACCGGGCTGAACTGGGAGGAACCCACCACTCATGCAACCTTTCTCCAGTTCTTCTTGATTCACTACCAAAGTAAGCAGCCAATTAGGGAGGCAAACTTGAGATGAGACAATGGTTGAAGAAACAATCATGATGGCACCCACATTTCCATTTTTTTCATTGCCATAATGCTGTCACCAGCCCACTAGGAACAAAGATCCAAACCAAAGCTATGATTGTCCCAGTCATGTTGGGATATTTGGCAGATACCAGATTGGCCAGTATTGGTGTGATGGTGCAAACAACTTCACTTATGAAGTTCTTCACTCCCTCAATTGCACCTTGTTCCATTGGCAAAACAGAAAAGCAACAGATGGAGCAAAATAAATTTTAACCTGTATACTGGAGCTACTGGGAAATAGCCACAGAAGTAGGCAGTAGGACAGCTTTTCCCTTGCAAGCTTTTAGCTTGATGCCAATGTGTTCTGCTGAAGCCAGTGTGCCTAAGGCCCTCTGCTCCCTCCATTCTTTATTACTGAAAGGCAAGGACAGGAACCCTTCCCTTTCTTGATTCACTGTATGGAACCAATAGCTGTTGTGGCCCGTCAGCGGCCTGTGCAGCTAGTAGCTGATTCCGACAGCGAGGAGACTGGTGGGTGCTGCGCCAGCAGCCTTTGCAGCTGGCACTTGAGTCAGATAATGAGGAGGCTGGAGAAGATGTGGTGCCAGAGGCGGGGATTCAGCCAGGGCCTTCAGAACCTCCAGAAGCTCCCATAAATGAAGAGGAAGAAGAGGAGCGTCTTCTCAATGCACGGGCGCGCAGAGCTGCCAAAAAGCAGGAGTGGCTCCTCAGGAGGTCTCCTTGAGAGTAAGGCTTGGGGCTAATTGGCCACTCCCTTAGCCTATTTAAGGAAGGATGATGACTGAAGCAATTTGCAGGGAACAACTTCGTTCACTCACCTTCGCGTCTTGATCTTAGTTCTCTTATCAGTTTCCTGCAAATTGCTTCTGGGCTTTCTGCCAATCATAATAAGATTATGATTATTTATTCTTTGGATTCTTGTAGGCTGTTAAGAAAGTTAATTAACAGCCTTTGTTTGAAAAAGACTGATTTAATTTAGTAAACTAAGGTTTGTACAGACTTTGTGTGTGCTGCTTTCTTTGGGTCCATAGCTGGGGCAGAACAATAGCCCACTTAACGAAAGCCATCAAAGATAGATATTCAAAGGAGGTGCCAAATTTGTGATGGTCATGTGATCAAAATCCACCTTCTTTTTCATATGCATCACTGATACTACTGACCACCGCCATACTGGCAGTGGCTGCAGCTTTAGGTGTGGACCAGTGGGAACACAGCAGCCTGGGCCTCCTTGGTAGAAGAGCAACTAAGAAAGTGAATATTTTCCAAACATGGAGTCTTGCCAACTAAGGTGTAGATCTTGTAATATTTAATAGAGCAGGCATTCTTTTGGTGGCTGAAGGGGCCAAAATTTAACATTTTGGGGGGAAAGTGGGTACCATAAAAGATGGAGAAAAGGCAAAGAGGAAGAAGCTATCTGATACATGTGGACAGAACCAAGATTTTCGATGAGTTTTTGAGAAATGTTGAATTTTCCTCCCCCACTCCTCTTAATACATTAATTCTGTACCAAGGTATCTTTTACAGGTTCTTTGGTTTCCCCCCTCCCCCCTCCTCACAGACCGGAGGCTGTAAGGTTCTGGCATGAAGAAAACAGGCTGCACTTTAATTTAATTTAATAATTTAATAATTAAATTTATATACCGCCCTTCTCCCGAAGGACTCAGGGCGGTGAACAGCCAGAAGAGAAAAACATGAAATACAAAATTTAAAAACAATTAAAAAATATATTAAACAATTTGACCCAACAGTTAAAATCCCCCATACTTTAGTAAGTGGAGTTGCTTTCTGTATATTGAAGTTCTCCATTGCCACTAGTGTTAATTCTCGATAGGCGGGCACTACCAGTGAAGGAGCAGATCCATGGTTTATAGGCCTTTTGAACTCATGGCTTATGCTTGAATAGAAGGTGAAGGTCAGGGCCAGAATGGTTTATCAGCTTCAACAGGTAGGTCAAGGACCTATGTACAGTAGGACCTTTCTACAGTAACTCAGTCCTTATTAATATTTAAATTGTGCTTCAACCATTGTGGTTAGTGAGGTCCCTGTAAGAAAAATGCTCTGGGCCCATATTAAGCTATAAGTGTTTAAGTTGCCCTTTCCTTTTGTAAATGAGACATTAGCAGCATCCTTTAAAACCCTTAACTTGTCATATAAAGGAGCCAATCCTCTCTCTGTATTCATTATGGAATGTTCAATTGGAAGAAGGAAAATTTTCACATATTTTTCTAGTGCTGAAGGCAGCAATGGCAGTTTGGGCACATAGAGGTGCTACCTCTCCCCTAGTTCTCTAGTTGTGTTTAAATTTCAAAACTCCTACTCTGCTGATAGTGAATTATAGGACCTGCAGTGCAGTCCCACCATTTTTGTAGACCATCAAGCGGGAGAAAATTCTGTTACCTCTCCTTCATTGTATTGTGTTTGTTTACAGTAGAACTCTGTCTTTCATCCACTTAAAAGCCTGGAGTCTGTTTATTCCCCCGATGACATTAGTGAAATAATTGTCTCACAAACCTGTTATTCAGAACAGCTCAAAATGAGACTTACTGGCATGCAAAATGCTGCATTGTAAAGGACATGGCATTTACATATATGTGTGTTAAGAAAAGGTGGCATTCAGAGCTTTAACTGCCAGAGACCTGCCTTGAATTCTGAATAATAGCAACTCTCATAAGTGATACTGAGAACATTTCAGTAAAGTTTAACTGGCAAAAACAAAAGAAAAATGTAAGCTGCAATTGACCATGAAATATATCAGACACTCTTCTGATAAACAGAGACTGCTGGAGCGCATGAAATTGGCCCTCATCAGTTTATCAGTGCAATCTTTAGTTGATTGATCTACCAATTCATCTCCTAGTCAAAATCAGCAGCCCTAAATTAGCAGATTGAAAAATTTGTTTCCCTATTAGTCTTTCACAGGCACAAGTCAATGGCGGGTTCTGCCTTTCGCAATGATACGTTGAAAAGACTGGCAACAGAATTTGCTGGAGTGGAGGAATTATGTGTCCAGCTAGCCAGTATGTTTTTTCAATTAAGAGACAGACTTTGACCCGTCTGCTACTCAGTCCTGGCTCTAATAGAGTATCATTGTTTTCTGTTGCAAAAATAAATACCAACGATGACAGTTAATATATTTCGTTAGCCTGGGATCTTAAAGATCTCATTAAGAAGTCAAGCAGTGTTGATGAAAAGAGGCAACATTAGAGCGTGCATTTGTTATCCAGTCGGCAAAGCTGTTCGGATGGCAAGTTCCTAACTTTTCCTCTGCAGTTTCATAAAATGTTACGGAAGGAAGGCTCTCTTGATTTATGAGTGTTGTAAATTGATAGCAAGACTGGAGTGAAAAGATCTGAAGAAGCATTGCAACCTCCTGCATTTTAATGCATGGCAAAAGGAATAGGGTAAGATGCTTGGCACAAAAGGGGCCGTAACGAGATGGACTGAGTCTGCATTATCAGGAAACCACCAAAATTAATGCACTGTTCTAACCATATATCCTAACCTGCTATAGACTCTCTCTGTTTTTACAGTATTGCAATTAGTGTAACGTGTAAACCTAAAACAGTTTCTGGGTTAAATAATAGTTAAAGAGAACCTCCTTATACATAATTCATTGGCTTATTAACCTAAACCACAATCAATGTTTCCCCTCTCCAGTTACTGGACAGGTAAATGAGAATTCGGGTTAGCTGAAGTGCATCTGCAATGCCTTTTATGCCCCTTCCCTCCAATATCAGCAGGAGTGCAAGTGATGAAAAGGAGTACAGTAAGAATAATTTGCTCCCCCCCTTCCAAAATAGATTGGCCAAATCTGGTGTGGCTTAGGCATGTTTATACACATCTTCACCCATCACTGCTTTTTTAAAAAAAATCATTTGAAAATAATTTCGATTGGAAATATGTGGAAAATAATACTGGTAGGAATGGACTGGCTGATAGCTCTGCCTGCATTCATTAGAGTATCAGAAGGTCAAAGACGTATTGGGACTTCAGCAGCCCATGAAGTATCCAAATAATCTTTGTTCCGTAGATTGCGATTTTTAAGAAATAGGTTTAAATATAGCCTTAAAAATGTTATTATTACTTGAGTAGGTCTCTAGTACCATTTTTTGCTTTGTTACCATAAAGCTTGTGGCTGAAAGAAAAGAAAAAAAAACCCGGCTTCCAAGAGTGGAACTAGAAACATAGTTTGGCCTGTTGAGTTTGTGGGAAAACTCCAGTGTTTTTACAGCCTCAGGCGAGGATGGAAAGCAAAATATAAATGAACTTTTGATCAGTTGTATTTGACTTAGGATGAGGGATCGGGATCCTAAATCTGCTGCTTTAGTTTTCTCCAATTACCCTTAATATTAAATAACTATGTGTTAAAAGTTTGGAAATGTGCTTCCTTATAGTCATTTTGGAATCCAGCTGAATGTGACAGGAAACATCAAGGAGCCGGCCATGACACTCCGTCTGTTCTTTTCTAGCTCATGAGGTAGAGCGCAGGCTAGTTTAACCACACCTTACTTTCTTTCTCTGTTTGATGTGTTAACACTGCTGCCAGTTGCTCTTCTTCAAGTCTCTGCTAGCCACAGGGAAGCTTGGATCCCAAACACCTTATCTAGGGGTAATTATTTGTGTAGGAGGTAGAAACCCCTGAGGCTCCTGGGATTCTCAGCAAGTTTGTATTTTCACATCCTGGTTGTTCAGGTAGCACTGAAATTAAACCCTCTCACACAGACAAACCAACCTTGGGAACTCAAGAGAAATGGCAGAGAAATGCTGATGTGCAGTTTTGAAATCACACAAGATAAGGGTTTATTACAAGTGCTTTCAGTGTTCTGGAAGCCACAGAACCTGACCTACAATAGCAAACAAAGAGGCTACTGATGTTATGACATTTACCCTTAACTGAGCTGTGTCCAGTCCACAAATCACAGAATCTGTGGACGTTCTTCAACCCATCTCTATATAAAAAAGCTTGCATAATTCAAAAACAGATTTCTGCCCTTTATGTGGATGATGGAGATTTGAACTCAAGTTCTAATAACTGCCTTGGGAAATATTGCTAGGAAAGAGGAAGTGACTTTCAGTGTGTAACTTATTTACCTAGGAGTAGGCTGTGCTGTGTGGCCACAACAGGATTTGCTACTGTGTGAATGGAGATAGAATTATGCAGTTAAGAACTGGAACGTTCCTTCCTTTTCTTATTAATTGAACAAATTTGATTCAGGTTAAAGAAAAGTCAGTTACTCTGAACATAGGATCTCTCACTACGGAAGGTCCCCACCATAGCAGTTGCATTGACCTGATACTACTTTGTCCTTCATCCAGTGGGTGCATTTTGTGCTTAAATATTTATTCCCAAAGGCAAAATGGCACAAGTAATGGCCTGTAATTAGGTAATCATTGCCACTGAAGGCAAGATACTAAGGATGAGTAGTGAGAAAAAAAAAACCAAGTAGTTCTGGGAAGCAATTTGACTCAAATACATTTTTTGAGTTTCATTATTTTTTGCTTGAGAGCTTATGAAATTTCATTTCTACTATTGAGCAGTAGCCACTGTGCAGAGGCAAGTCACCATCAAACTCACTTAGTTTGGTGAAATAACAAAATGTGCATACTACAATAAGTTTCTTTGCTACACAAACTCCTGTCAATTGTATTGTATTGTACCTTCTATTCATATTTTTCAGCTTTGGTAGGAATATTTTTCCGGATGTGATGTACGTTTGATGGTTGTTTATTGCTCATCTAATACCTAGAACTATTTGGCAGCTTATTCAGTTTATTCCTGTTGCATAACTTCCTGGTTGTAGGTATCCCTTTCTTTACTATTGTTTGGTTTTCTAAACTTGAGTGAAATACCCTCAATTCTGAGAGCTTTCTTCAGGATCTGTTTGTTTTTCTGCCATAATGAAACCCTTTTCTATTTTAGAAATTTTATTTAAATTTTTATTCATTTATTTCTTATGTTTCTGAGGAAAAGTGACCAGGTGAATGAAGGTAAGATATAGGACAGCCCAACTGGTTGGTTAATATTAAAAGGAAGATGTGAATTAACTTTCATTAAATAACTTAAAATGGTTTATAAGCATGTTGAGGTTGATTCTGTAATATATCTATAACCAATCAATAATTACCTGATTTTCCTTTTTAAAGTTCTATTTATTTTTAAACAAGTTTTACAGAAAAGAATATAAAAAATTACAAAGAACAGTAAAAAGGAAACTACAATATTGATTTATTTCACATGAAATGTCAAACAGCCTGCCTCTAAATGCGTTTCTAACCCTTTCTCCACGACAGAGGGAGGCTTTTCTAGGGTAGGGCTCTTCTCCAGCAACCTGCCTTTCCAAATATAAACTGATGGCCCTTATTACCCTGATTTGATTGACATTTCCCTATCCAATAATCACAGTTCTAGACCAACTTGCCTGTATTCTGTGCCAAGACAAGCTAAGTTCTGCATCTTGCATAAGAAACATATTTATTCTGTGGCGTATCACTGAAGTTACATCATGTTTCTGAAAAAAAATGTGTGGCAATGATAGCATAATTTGCATTATTTCAATTTGCATAACTTTTTGGAACAAAAGTCATAATTTTCATAATGTATTCCAATATTGCTAATCATGAGGAGCAGCAACGTATTATGCAGAACAATAAACACTTGTCCCACACTGCTGGAAATTGTATTCAACCATTCAGTCTAGTTTCTGACATTTTAGGCAGAAATTGTCAATACTGTATATATTCCAGTATATTTCTGCAGCTGTTATGGCTCCAAACTGTCAAATGATGGATGTCAGATTCTTATGAGTCAGGAAAACACAGTGGCTGACCAGCCTCCACTGACTTGTTTTCAATTTATTTTTATTGTTATGAATCTCATATGTAGGATAAGTTTTGCAAAAAAAAAAAAAATTAAATTTGCAAGATAAAAATAATCTTTAAACTTGCTAGATTAGAATAAACCAATCACAGCAAAATACAAGCAATTGGCACTCGTGTTTCCTAAGTGTGCACAAAGCAAAGAAACATCTAAATTTCAGTAGGAATTCAGTAGGAATTTTTGCAAATCTTCTATATAGTGCCAAAATACTATGAGATATCAGTGAAATAGTGCTAGATTTTGGCATTTTCACACAAAAACTCAAACACAATGGCATCTCATGAAATCTGAATGATTTGAGGATCTTACAGGTTTTTGCTGTTCATAGGTGCAACATTGCCAAGGCCATATTAGTTCAAGGAAAGGCTAGGTAGCCAAACTTTTGTGGGCAATCTTAGCATGACATTACTCTTCATCCAGATAAAATTTTCTATTCTGTACCTTTTCTACATCTATAAGCTGCCTGGAGTCCCCATGAGTTGGGTGGCCATATAAATTTTCATAAATAAATAAATAAATAATTTTCTTTGGTTCTCAGGTTTTCAAACAGACTTTGAAGCACCATGCTGTTTTAATCAGCATACTAACAGAACATAACTATGATTTGCAAAGAATAAAAAATTACTGTTTACCATTCATTTTTAGAATGCCTTGTAATTGTTTGAATATAACATCTTTACTAGATTGAAGCAGCATGGTTCTAATCCAGCATGGGATTGGATAATCCAGCACTAGATTAGACTGGATTATCATCCATTATCTTCAATTGCTTGGCTTTTTTTTTCTTACAAAAGGTCAAACAAAGAAGAATGGAGGTGGAATCATGAAGAGAAAGGAAGACTTTGCACCTTTCTCCTGAGATACTTTAGAAGTTGGCATGATTACTGCTGGTGAATCAATTTCACATAAAGAAGAATGGATTGCCCAATGAAGGAGAAACTTTATATCCTAACATTGCCAAAGGGAAAGAAACAGAGTGATGTAATGACATTTTTTGCTGTCTGTCAAGTATTCTTAGTTTGAAAGGAAAATCCTCCTGAAGCACATTAAGAAACAAGCTAACATCTCTGAATTCAAACTGAAGCAGAAACTGCAGATTGAAGCAGAACTAGCTTACCTAGCGGCCAATTCTAAAGTGGCCAATTCTAAATTCAACATAGTGATTAAGCAATGACTACAGATTTAAATTTAACTATAATGCCATTGGATTGGCCAGACCCCCCAAAAATAATAATTGAACAAGAATTCTGGTATTTCTTATGTAACCTCTTTATAGCAAGACAATCTGAATGGGTAGGAGAATCATTAAGACACAGGAAGGAAATATTAGGAACTCTGAGCTTCCAAGGTTTGATGTCTGGACAGCTTTAGTACTCTAATTTAGAACTATATACATAGTTCAGAATTTAGAAATAATTTAAATGGAAATATAATAAGATCACAAGAGCGAACAACTTAATGACAGTAAGACTCAGCCTGGTACACAGATGTTAGCTGACTTCTGGTCATTCATAGAGCTCTTTAACTCAGATTTGGATAGTTTATGAACTATTGTGAACATCTGTTCAGGAAACTCTACTGACGGACATGTCTAACAGACAGCTTTGGAAGAATTTGGTAGTCAGCCTTGGTTGTAGTAAGACAGCTGATCCTTTTTGCATTACTAATAAGAGGAAGAGAAGGAAAGCACCATATTTCATGGCCATCCAAGAAACCATAATTCTGAAATAAAGCTCTCTTATGCTCAGGGATGGTTCTACCATTAAACAATAAAATAGGCTGTCTCAGTTCATAGCAATTCCTGGGTGGCAGTCATAGATTCGCATCCATTCCTTGTGACCCTTTTTGCCATTTTCCTTTATTAAAAAGTAGCTGAGATTTGTCCTCCATCTTCTAAGTGAGTCTGCTGCCCTTAGGTGTGATGGAGGATTTCCCGCAAGTCATATTGAAAAGAGATTCATCTGTCAGTCCTATAGATTTCTGACCAAAGAATAGAAGGTACACCATTTTGCTTCAGCCAGCAATATGTCTAAGGCTGTCACTGTGCGTATTAAGTTAGACCAATTATTCATCTAACCTCGGACTCACAGGCAGGTCTCTTGAATTTCTGAAGTATAGAAATCTCTTTTTTTGATTACCTGCTACTCGCGATCAGCTGCACATGGCAGGACGTAGTCTGGGATCATCTGTATGCAAAGCACATGCTCTGTCATTGAGCAATCAGACCTTCCCCTGCACAGCATTTCACAGGCATGTGGGAGGTTAAGGCTGCAACCATGGAAGGATAGATGCAGCCTTAAATTGTATGCCAACAAATTGTAGAGCAATCATGTGAGAATGTGTGTGAATATTCTCCCCTTCATTGTAAACACCCCTTTGTCTGTCATTATAGCCACCTAATAAATGTGGTTTTTTGATTCTACTTAGCCAACAGGACAGAATAAGTTCTTGTAGGTGGGTTGTGGGATGCTGTAAAGCCATCGTGAATCACCTGTCATACTGAAGAGCTGGGTCAAAAGGGGAAGTTATTTACATAAATTATTGGAGAGCAGTAAATATTATTTCATGATATCACATCATGATTAAGGTAATGAAACTTGATATTAAGGGGCAGGAAGATTTGCTCTTACTCAAAGACAATTAAAGAAGGTGCTTGAGGGTAGAGAAGAGAGCCTACTTAGCACTGTTCTTTTTTTCCCCCTAACACAGAGGGCAAGCAGACCTCTAGCAAAGGTCATTGTGATTTTCCCATTTATATAGAAGATGCTAATTTAACCATGTTCAAGATTTGCTTATGTTTCCAAGAGCCCCTCCTCCCACTTCTTCCCCTCAGTTTCTAATTTCAATTTGCTGATGCAGTATATTTCATTTTAAGAATTAATCATCACATTCTCACCTTTTTGGATTAAATAGATGGAGAGGGAAATGGGATCATATCCATTGGCCCCCATTTCCTGCCTTGTATCATACCCATATGTTCAGCCAGTGAAAACTGGGTCCTAGAGTTATTCAGGCAATCTAGACGTTAAATACGCAGTTAGGAACCCAATTTGCGGGTTAGGGGTTGTTATTCAAACTACCGATAAGTAAAAATGTGTATAAAACCATTATATGTATAAAATGTGTATAAAACCATCATGTGCAAGGTTATATGTGCATATAGCATTATGTGTGTAGAGCACCATTCCAATTTCTGCTAAATGTGCAGTGGTTGGAGGTATGGTCAGTACCTCAAGATAAAATTTAGGAGATTCAATGTCAGAAAAGAATCCAGAAGTAAATTTAGGAGGATTTAAAAAGTTTGCTAAGATTAGTACAAATTAAACCACTGTTGCAAAGCTCCTTTGATTATATGCCATTATTTCTTTTTAGAATATTTCTGTGATGGATTGTAGCAAAAACCATCCAGTCCACTGTTTAGAGTCCAGAGATGCTGATATACAAAGGCAAAAGATAAAGAAGATAGAAGATCTTCACACTGATGTGAAGAAGAAAGCCTCGGATTTTATGTAGCAGGCAATCTTCCTAAAAAAAAAAATCCCACAATTTCAGGGGGAAAGAATTTGCTTTTGGAAATTTTGGGAACTGAAGTCCTCCTCTTGCATGTTTGAAAACACCACACATTGAAATAGGATCCTGTACTATAAACTGCAGAATTTCTTCTGTGCATTGCATTTTTAGCCTACTGATAAATTTCTTATGAACTACCATACAGTTCATTTTCTCATATTTCCTTGACCTTAATGCTAGCTTTATCCATCCTAAACAAACAAGTGATTTCTGAAAGAATAGTGGAAAATATGCCCGGTCAATTGTTTCCTTTAAATCTTAATGTTTTAGGCCTCAGGAACATCCAAGTAACTGTTTAATGAGAAGCTGTCTGGTGGAATGTTGGTAAGGTTTTAAGAAGCTTAATTGCTCCCTGAAGGTGGATGTCAGGGTTAAATAACAGTGTTGAACTTCTATACTAAAACATGGAGTACCAAAGAACAGTATTAAATGGGAAACCAAAGACAGGAACTGAAATATTGAATAACATGTTTCTTCTACTTCATTCACAGCTCTTTAACCCAGGGAGTACCATTCCAGAGACGATTTGATGGTTCCATTGGTAAAATTCTGCTAAGCAACCACTTTCCCTTAGGCCCTTGAGCTCTGAGGTGTCTGTAAACTCTGACTTATGGGCCTGGCCATAGGTAAGCTGAGAGCACAGCCGCTGTTCTCACCAGTAATAGTAAGCAGGCTTCTCTCCCCTGTGGTGATCCAGACACCAGAAACGGAAGGCAGGGCAGCTGGGAGATCTCAGATTTCAAAGCTCTGAAGCCTTATGGTCAAATGGGGGTGGGGGAGTGAAGAAACCAGGGAAGACAAAAAATCTGAGCTAGTTTATAAAGCCTCTCTCATATAGAGCCATAGCATGTAGAAATTGTCTATGATTTGATATGATTTACATACATATCATTCACAGTGAGACGGCTATTTTGAGAATTTGGGGGGAATGGACCCAGAAAAAGGAGGTACAATTGAAAGAGACAGAGGCTTGGCAAGTTTTATACCCTTAATCTAGTCTGGTCTGATGCCTTAGATGCATTTGAGTTTTCTCCACTGCCAGAATTGAAGTGAGCTTTCATTCACAGTTTGGTCGGCTTCTCTGTGTGGAATAATGGGGGTGTTTGAGAAGTGTATGGATGTCAACCAGACATGGGTTTCAGCAGGTTCTGACCAGTTCTGGAGAACCGGTAGCAGAAATTTTGAGTAGTTCGGAGAACCGGTAAATACCACCTC
This sequence comes from Ptyas mucosa, assembly GCA_012654045.1. NCBI lineage: Eukaryota > Metazoa > Chordata > Lepidosauria > Squamata > Colubridae > Ptyas > Ptyas mucosa. Next base: position 20,557,805 of record WNWU01000018.1, on the reverse strand, counting down.
TGACTGGCCCCGCCCCCATCTATTCTCTGCCTCCTGAGTCCCAGCTGATCAGGAGGAAATGGGGATTTTGCAGTAACCTTCCCCTGGAGTGGGGAGGAAATGGAGATTTTACAGTATCCTTCCCCTGCCATGCTCACCAAGCCATGCCCACCAAGCCATGCCACACCCACAGAACCGGTAGTAATTTTTTTTTGAAACCCACCACTGATGTCAACATCAGCTTTGCTTCAGGAAGCAAAGTCTTGAGTCATGTACAGAAACAGACCAGAATGGCTGAAGGTGTGTGGGGGGGGGGGAGGAATTCATTTTAATGTGCATTTCTTTTATATGTTCCCGTAAGCACCCCACCCCCATCTCGCAGAGTTCACATGGCTATGTGCATGTGTGTGTGTATAAGTTGGTGGCAGGGGAGGGGGATGAAATATTTTCCGTTCCTGAACTAGATTTTTATTTAAAGAAAGTTTGTTCTATGGATGGTGATGGAATTCAGAAATGCTGTATTCACATTATAATCCTTGTTTTCCACATTCACATTTTTGTTTAGTGAGTGTAACCTAGAGGACTACAGGACTAATTCAGCAGACTGCCTGAATCTGAGATAACGTATAACCAGGCAAAGATTATGGCCTTCCCAGAATGCTTCCAGAAGCTTCACATTGATTGTTCCAAGGGTGTGAGCTAAAGATACATTTTATTCAGTCTCTGATTGGCAACAGACAGATAGGCTCTTTTCAGTTTGATAAATTGTAAAATGGATGCTATGAATTCTCCACATGTCACATCACCTCTTCCCAGTCTGTACACACTTGCCACAACACCCCTGCCTCACCTCATTCAATAATATTCACCATCTGCCTGGCAGCTTCTGAGGCCCCCAAGACTTATGACTTCCTGCTGGCTTTCCCATTGACTTTGTATGTGGAAAGCTGGCAGGAAGTTTCAAGTTACAGACACTTACATGAAGTCCTTGCTGATCGACCCATGATTCTTGCTTAATGATGGCCTCGTCGATTGCAGGCATCAATGTCATACTTTACAACTGCTGAAACTGCTTTCAGTCCTAATTACTGTTGTTAAGCAAGGATTACCTGTATATGCACAAAAATGGAAAGACCCTGAAATATCCATAATGGAGGAAAGATTGGTGAAGATGACAGAGTAGCAGAGATGGCAACATTAATTTGACTGATTAAAGAAAGATTAACAACTACATTTATTAGTGACTGGAAACCTCTTAGGGACTTTTTGTGTGAAAAAAAAGAGAAAAATAAATTTGTGATTTATTTGCAGATTTTAAAAGGTAGGTCATGGAAAGAAGGAAATTATGATATAACCTGAGACAAGGTAAAATATAAATATATTTATAACCATTGTCAGGATTAAAAGCTACTTCTTTATATTCCTTTATAATCCTTCTCTTTTTTCTTACTATTACCATTTTTTATTCTCTCTATTTTTGCTTTCAGTTTAAATGTATTTATTAAAAACTATGTGTATGTATAAATAGGATGATTATCCATGTTTGTGCTCCAACCACAGAACTTGGTCAAGTTGAATTTGAAATTTACAGAACATGCAAGCAAGATATGCTTCTTGTGGTTGGAGACTGGAATGCCAAAGTGGAAAATATTGAGAAAAACTATTTGGATTTATGATCTAAGAAACCAAAATGAAGCAAGAGAACAACTTATCAGTATCTGCCAATCCAATGATTTCTTCATTGCTCACACAGTTTTCAAGCCACCAGCAAGTTGTCTACCTATGCAGACATCACTAGATGGAGATAAAATAAAATAGGCTATATTATTGGTACAAAGAGGCAGAACAACTCAATCGGAACCGCAAACACATGGTTAGGGGCTCACTGTGGATTGAGATCATGAATTGCTTGGTCAAGCAATTGGTCAAGCTAATAACCAAACCAACTAGTTTCCAAGCTTGACAATATACCCACCATTTTCAAGGAGAAAATCAGAGATGATTTTGAAATTCTGAACCTCATTGATAGGAATAAGAGGAACTGTGGAATGAATTTGAATAAGTTATTAATGATGAGTGTGGAAATGGCTGTTAAAAACAAAGAGAAAAAAAGGTAAACTGGATGGCAGGACAAATAATAGAAATTGTTAAGAAAGGAAGAAACCAAAGCCAGAAAAACAAAACAAAACACCAAAGGTCTCGAGAAGGAACTTAACAAAGAATTTCAGAGAGCTGTTAGAAGAAACAAGAAGTAGTAAAGAAATTGAAGATTGAAACAGGTATGGAAAAACAAGTAAAGATCTCTGAACTCAGAAGAAGGTTGAACCCTTGAATTGCTTTGCTAATAGATGCCAGTGATTAGAGATTAACTGAATCCAAGAAGGTCAAACAAAGATGGAAGGAGTATACTGAAATTCTGTAGGTATTCTGTAGGATGCCAACATTCAAGATTCATTAGAAGATATTGCATATTTATAAGAGCTTCTAATATTAGAAGATGAAGTGAAATCAGCTCTCTGATAATTATGAAGTCAAAAGGCTGTAAGAATTGATGGAATGTCTACAGAAATATGGCAAGCAACAAAGGAATACTCAGAAAGATTCTGTCCAAACTATGCAGACAAATCTGGAGAATGGCATGTGATCAACAGGTTGGAAAATGAAAGTCTCCAAACCAATATCATAGAAAGAGATTTAATAGAGCGTGCAAACTAGAGTGTGCAAACTATCATACAATACCTTTGATTTCATACAGTAACAAAATAAAGTTTAGGATCGTCAAATGCAGATTATTGTCTTATTTGGAAAAGAAAATACCAAATGTTTAGAAAAGCTGAGGAATGAGAAACGTTACTGCTGATGTATGGTGAAAAAATGAAAAAGCCAAAGAATACCACAAACAAGTCAAATTCATTGATTATACAAAAATATTTGATTATATCCATCATGTCCAGTTATGGCATGTCCTTAGGAAACATGGGAATTGCAAATGATCTCATTGTCAGAGACAGAGAGAGGAAGCCATTGTCCAGACAAAACATGGTGGGGGAAAAAAACTGGCTTTAAGTTAGTATAAGGAATGAAACAATGTTATATACTCTTTCCTTATTTATTCAATTTATATACTGAATATATAGGGAGGAAGCTGGACTGGAAGAAATAACCATGGTTTTAAATTTTGGATAGAGCAGAACAGCAAAATACCTTGATTCAATAAATTTGCTTTATGAGTTGATCATCTGGTCCCAAATGATCCATTTAGGCACTTTTTCTGGGGTTTCTGATTAGGATTTTTCAATGATGTTGGGTTTTTTTCTATTTGTTTGGAGGGGTTAGTTGGTTACTGTATACTACCCAGATATGGTGGGTTAAAGAAAATAAAGCAGTTATAAATGTGCAAAAAAAGATTTCCATATGTGCAAGATTATTCCAGCTGATGGACAAAGACTTTCAAAATATAGGCACATGTACACTATATACACTCTCCAATGCATTCCAGATGTATACAGCTTGCAAATTAGAACAAGGAATGCCAATTTACAAATTCCAGTTGAAGGCTTGGGTTTGCCAATCATAGAATTCCAGAATCTCTGAAATGAGTAACAGGCTTCGGACCTAAGCTATTTGTTAGTTCTGTGGCCAGTCATGCCATATTCCCTCCACGTTTTTGTTTGAAGGCAAGGAAGGTTTTTTTGAGCTGTGGCATAAAGAATTGGAACAGATTCAAAGGGTCTTCAGCACAGGCAGGGGACTATAAGAGTAAGGAAAGCGAACATGAATATCGGAGGTTGAAAACCAGAGGTAAGAACAGAGGGCAGAGAAAATTAAACGTTGCTCTTTCTTTGAGTCAAGCTGAAACCAGGAAGCATTTGGTTGATGTTATGGACAGATGAACGTTGAAGACTTTGATGTAATCCTAGACCTCAGGCATGAAACTCTGCTTGACCTTTTCCGTTGGGTTCTTTTGTGCAATGCTACTGGACATTTAGTTGCAAGAAAGGAAGCGGGGAAAGGATATCAGTTCAACCACATGTCAACGTTTGGATGTAAAGTGACAGGGAAAGGAAGGCCTTAGATGTGCAATAACTAACTGGTTAAAATAATAATAAAAGCTGCCACCAAAGATCTCAGGGGAATTCTTACTTCATCGTAAGAGTCTGTTAGTTCAAATCTGACACAGGTTAGCAGGAACCGAAAATGGTGCTTCTTCTCAAGAAGCCGAAATAATAGTCTGTCTTACAGTACTTGTTTCATAAAATATTGATTTTTTTTAATGGTTAGGTCTTAAGGAAATTCCTGGGAGATTTGAAGCTTGCCAAAGCTGCCATTTGGTTTGCCCACAGAAATCATTTGGCGTCGATGATGCATATGGTAGTAATGTAGCAGCCGAACGCTAAGAGAAGAAGCAATTATTACAGTTAATTCTTTTAAAAGCATTTATGTATTCATTTTGATTTACATCCTCCAGTAACTCAAAGTCTCGGGGTAAATGTTGATTCTGAGTTTAAAAATCAAGCCTTAGGAGCCTGGGATCATTCTGTTCATATGCAATGAATTGATACAGGCAGTCTTAAATTTACAACAATTCGTTTAGTAACCATTCAAAGTCACAACAGCACTGGAAAAAGTCACTTATGACCGTTTTTCACACTTACAACTGTTGCAGCATCCCCATGGTCCCATGGTCAAAATTTAGATGCTTGGCAATTGATCATATTTATGGCAGTTGCAGTATCCCAGGGTCATGTGATCGTCTTTTGTAACCTTTTGACAAGCAAAGACAATGGGGAAGCCAGAGTCACTTAACAACCATGTTACTAACCTAACAATTACACTGCAGTGGTGGATTCCTCCCGGTTCAGCCTGGTTCCACCGAGCCAGTAGCAGTGACGATACGATGTCACCGAACTGGTTCTGCCCCCCCATCCCCCCGCGTTATTCTTACTTTTTATTTGGCCCCACCCCCAATCTATTGCTGCCTCCTGAGTCCCAGCTGATGGGCTATAAGGAAAAACTGTTTAAACTCTTGCCGCGGGGCTTCCAAGGGCCGCCCTACAGCTGATCAGTGGTAAAACGCAGTTTGGTGGTAGACTGGTGCCTCCAAAAACAAATGAGTAGACCAGTGCCTGCAAAAATAAATGGATAGACCAGTGCCTGCAAAAATAAATGGGTAGACCAGTACAGCTCTGCGAGCAGTTAAAAGCCTGGTAGACCAGTACCTCTGCTAAATCCTAAAGAATTGTCACATGACCATCAAGCCACACCCACAGAATCGGTAGTAAAAAAATTTAGAACCCACAGTGTTACAGTGATTCACTTAACAACTGTGGCAGGAAATGTCATAAAATGGGCAAAACTCACTTAACAAATACCTCACTTTTCACAGAAATTTTGGACTCAGTTGTGGTTGTAAGCCGAGGACTACTTATGATGGATTTTAGTATATAATTGGTAATGGATAATGGTTGGGGAGATATCTCAAAGAGGTTGCTTAAACTGCCCCACAGTTTTTTCTTTAATGCAATGCCTTCCATTCATCAATCATGGATTCAATTTATTTATTCCCTCTCGTTCATTCACATCACCATTCTGATCTCCACTCATTGGTTCAATCATACTTGCAGGCTGTGTTTGCCTTATAGTCCTATGTGTGCTGTACTCAATTCATTTCTGATTTCTGGATTCTCATAATATCCTGAACCATAAATTAATTGTAAGAGAAAAATGTCATGCAAGCACAGCTACATACTCCATTCATTTTCTTCTACTTTTTTCCTTTTCTCTCTCTTTCTCCAGCTTATTTCCCTTTTATGTATGCATTCTCAGGCTGTCACCACTCCTCATTCTGCAGATAATAACATGTTGCAATGTAGCTCCCATTTGCACCAATGGGGTTTTGTTTTTCTAAGCTTCATTGACACATGGGGAATTTGACACAATACAAGGTGGGCTTGTTTATCCATGTGCCCAAGCCGCTAGAATCCATCCATGTAGTGCTTATTTATGAACCACAAAGATTCCTGAACAATTCTTCCAGCAGCAGCAAGGGTGTAGGCTAGTAGACGTTTGTGCAACTGTGCTTGCCAGGCATGTATCACTTTAAAGCAAAGTCTTTTTCTCAGCTTACACCGAACAGAAACTCTCAGACATTGATTCTGGGGAAAATACTTCCAATAAGGGCCCTAGAGCAGCGAGAGCCATATCCTCTTGCTGCTTCAATGCTGTTATTGGCTATAAACACCCCAAACAACCCCATTTGCCAGCCTGGGAAATACTTCACTTTGCAATGTCTGGATTTCTCTTAGCTATACTACAGCAATGTGCAGCTGGCTGACGACAAGAAGTAGAGTAGATAAAAGGCAAGTTGCAGGCAACATGGAAGACAACATGGAAGAACTTTAGCTTTAATGTTGGGGCAGGCAAGGTGGAGGTCACCTTAACCTACCTAAATGCATCATCAAAAATATTTAATTTGAGTAAATTGGACTCTTAGGTTTTTTAATCTTCTAAGGAAGGAGGTAATGAGCACATGCCACAGGTCAGGTCTCAAGGCATCAAATCACCTGGCTGATGGGCCAGAGAGTTGTCACCACTCTAGTAATCTCTTCCTCTTATCCCTTAGACCAGTGATGGCTAACCTTTTTGCCGTTGTGTGCCAAAAGCGGGGGAAGCGGGGGGCAGTCACGCACTCGTGTGACCACACCATTTAATGCCTCCCCGCCCCCGTGCATGCGCACTCCCCCCGCTTTTGGCACGCAACGACAAAAAAGGTTACCAGTGGGCCCGGTAGGCCTGTTTTTCACCCTCCCCAGGCTTCAGAGGCTTTCTTGGAGCCCGGGGAGGGCAAAAACAGCCTTCCCCATCCCCCTGGAGGCTCTCTGGAGGCCAGAAATAGCCCATTTCCTGACTTCTGGTAGGGCCGGAAGGCCTGAAAATCATCTGGCAGGTGCATGTATGCGTGCTGGAGCTGAGCTAGGGCAACACTTGCGTGCCCACAGATATGGCTCCGCGTGCCAGCTGTGGCACCCATGCCATAGGTTCGCCATCACGGCCTTAGACTTTAGGTGAGAAGGCAATGCTTTGAAAACTTTATTTTTTCCCCAAGTTTTTTTATTTTTTATAAAAAATATCAAATCAATGCATGAACAGTGTGGCACCTGAGTGCCATGCATTCTAATACAAATAAAACTAATCAAGTTTCTTTAAATCATCTACAATATTTTATTTTTAACCATAGAATAAATGCAGATTGAATTAAGGCACCTGCGTTGGAGAGCTGGGGCAACTTTAATCTCTGTAATCTCTCTGAAATTGCAGTGTAGGTGAGAGAAGTTAAGAACGACTCCTTCTAGTTGAGGTTGATTTGGGATGCCTCCCATCTTTATCAAATACCTAAGTCAAAGGACAACAGCTCAAATTTAAAAGTAGTAATATGTTTTAAAACTATAATATGTTTTACCCCTTTTCCCTTTGGTCTGCACAATCACAAAAACACCCAATGTATTTTAAAGCTGTTGCTATTGTTGACTTTTGCTCTTTCTTTCTTCTTCCTTTTGCAGGCACCCAGGACTAGGCCTAGAAGATGTTGTACAAAGAAGTCAGGCATGGATTGAATTCTGAATATTATTTAACCTCCCTTGGGTGCTGAAGATAAAGAGCAATGGCTGCTATTGTTCTTTGATCTTTCCAGATGACCTTTCATACTTTACTGACCATGGGGAAGACTACAAATAGAACAGGGCAATCAAATATAATCTCTTTATTTCCTTCTTGTGTAGAAAGGCATAGGCCTCACCTAAACTATTCTGCAAGTTCTACCAGTATGATCCTTTAATACTGTGCTGAAACAATAGAAATAGGTTACTTACAGTCTACTAATTCTATTTACTACCAGTAATGGATTAACTGGACATTTTCTTATAAGGAAGGCAGAAAGAATGCTAAGAATTTGGAAGAGAAAGGGATTAAAAAAGAAGAGAGAGACTCTTCTTTATCTGGATGTCAGCTGGATAGAGTAGAAGGAGGGAAAGGGAAAGGAGATAATCTAAATAAAGAACAACAGAAGTGACAACAATTGGTAGCTCTATTGGTATCCATTGGTAGCTCTTGGGAAAACTATTGTCTAACTAAGCACTCAGAAGAAGTTTTGTCCACGTATCTACAAAATTGTATTGTTAAATGAAATATTAATTATAATAAAATGGTCCGTGTAAATGAAATGTAGAATATGATAGATACCCCTGCTTAAGTTATTATGGCATCAAGAAATTAACTTTTAAGACAGGAAGTAACATTAAGGTTATCTGTTAATTTCTTAACTCAATTTTTAGAGTTTTATAGTGATGGAAGCATGACCTTAAAGTTTATTTGTCCCTTCATTCATTTCCCCCAAAATTAGGAAGACATTGACTTTTCTAACCAAATCAGAAAGACCAGTTTCACTACAGGTATTCCCTTATGCTGAACCTAGTGTGTTCCTTTTCCTTTATAGTGGAACTTTAGGGAAAATGGAAATGTTGAATTTGGAATCATATGGAATTTTTTGTTTGTTTGAAAGTAATGCCCCCATTCTGGAAATTTGAACTGCTTAACTGAGAATAGGCAACTTGAAGTCCTTAATTTCATATGACTCTTGGCATTTTAAAAGACCTTATGCTCTTGGAAGAAAGATGGGCTATAAACCTAATGAATAAATAATACATAGTCATGGATTTTAACTCAAAGGGATCTCTTACATTCTTGGCAGCTTGATAGTTAGAAAGAAAGAAGAAAAGAGACAAGGTGATGTCAGAACAGAAGTGAGTTAGAAAAAGGAATATCAAAAAGAAACAGAAGAAAGAGAAGGGATCTTTCAGTTTGGATTCAACCCTACAGCCCCCAGATTTTATCCATGACAGACCACCATATTTCTTGGAAAATATGATGATCATTTCCCCATTATCCTTATTGAACTGGAACAGAGAAGATTTTAAGACTCTAACACTCTTCCGGAAGGCACTGAAGATCTGGTTCTGCCAGCAGGCCTGGGGAACCTTGAGTAGCCATGTGCAAATAGGCGGCAATATAAATTTTCTAAATAAATAAATTTATAAATAAAACTGTGTAATCTCAAATTGGGTAGTGGTTGGCATTCTTTTTACTTCTTGATCTTCTTGATTCTGTTAATTTTAATTTCTTTATAAATTGTTTTGGAGGAACAGAAGAAAGTTGAGAGACAGTGATGTAGAAAAAAAAATACACCATGGTTTTTGGGTAGCAATAATAGGACCTATGTACACATATGCCTAGGATGTGGTGGGTTGATCCTTCTCTGATTATGACAAGGGCCTCTAAAACCTTTCTTCCACAGTATCACTTCCCTTTCCTTGCTACCCCTGAAGAGAGCTGGAAAGGCATGCTGCTATCAGTCACTTTGCTCCAGAGAAATACTCTGGTAGCCTCCTCCCCTCCCTTCCTTTTTTCCAAACCTTGTCCCAGCAGAGTAACATCTGCTAAAGCTGGAACCTTTTCTCAGAATGAGCATCCCAGATTCTATAAGAATGTTAAATCTTTATTATGTACAATGAGATCAGAGATCAAACAAAGTAGAAAAGGAAAATAAAAAAGAGAAGGAAATGAACAATTATTTTCTGAAAAGGGTGACCTTTCACAGTTGCTCCCTAAGCCCAAGATCTCCTCCTCTCCCCTCTCTCTCACACACAATTTTGTACAGCCAAAATCTTTCTCCAGAAGAAAACAAAATGCTTTGTGCAACCAACTTCCCTGACCTTAGATTGTTGTCCAGCTTGCTAACTCCAGTCTTGTTCCTCTTGGCTGGGGCTTTTCCCCTTAGTTATCTTCCAGCCAGCCTCTTAGAGGATTAAATTAAATGTGCCAAAGACAAAAGTAAAATGGAGGGTGCCCTGTCCCCAGGGAAAAACCCTCCTGATTACCTTCTCAAGTTTGACTTTCTTGGACTCCAGTTCCCTCTGTCAGCTAGTTCCACACTGTCCCCATTTGAACCTCTTGAGTGGAATTCCCCACATCCTCTACTTCTGCAAAACAACGGTCACCACAGCATGGTGAGATCAAACAGAATCCACTAACAATGATAGTTCAAACATCTCCCACTTTCACTACTCCAAATAAATATTTCTGAAACTTGCATGCATAAATGGGGAACTGCATTTAAGCAAAAACCTGATTTGGGGAAATTTACATTAAAGAACTTTGTATCAGGGAAATAGTTATTGAATAGTCAATTCTCCCACACATGCCATTTGTGCTGTTGCTGGATTAGCCTCATATCTTTTATAACTCTATACTGTCATCTCTGTTGGGGTTGGGCTACTTCCTCACTGGTAATATCTCTTGCTTCATCTCACCTTCTGTTTCTTCATTAGCACGGAGGTAGCTTCCCACTTCATCTGAAGGTGACCATACATTGAAAGGGAGAACATCCTGGCAGCTTGGTCTGTTATTCATCAGCAGGATCATCTTTTATGGTATTTCACTATAGGAAGAACAAAAATTAGCTTGCTTCAAATTGTTTCTGAGAGATTGGGGAGTGAAAATGGAATGTGGAAGTGTCCAAACCACCTGCATCTTCTGAATGCTCTTCAAGTCCCAACCATGTAGAGCACATTGCAATAATCCAAACTGGAAGTGATTAAGGCATGAGTCATCATGACTTCCTGGTGCAGGGACAATGTATTCAGTACACAAGATAAACCTGTGCAAAAGTCTCCTTAGCCATGGCTACCACTCAAACTATTCAAAATGAAGCTGTGAGTCCAAGAGGATTACCAATTTGTGTACTAACTCTGTGCTGCCTGGCAAGATGGAAAATCTTTGGATCTGGGCAGCCTAAAATCCATAGCTGCTCAGTCTTGCCAGAGTTGAGTTCATGCCTGTTCTTTCCTTCCAAAACCTCACAGCCTGGGAAGAAACTTGACCATATCATTTGGCCAGCCAAGGGGAGAGATTAAAAACTGAATATCATCAGCATAATAATGATCGGGTGCTATAGCCATAGATGATCTCACCCAGAGGTTTCATGTAGGATGTTCAATAACAATGTGTGTGTGTGTGTGTGTGTGTGTGTGAAATAAAGCCCTGAGACATCCCACAAAGCCATGAACTCGATTTCTCCCCTTTGCCAACATCAGTTGGAAATGGTTGTGTTTCCCATTCTCAGTTCTCTAAGCTGGCCCAGAAGGATATCATGAAAGCTGCTGAGAGAGATCAAGGAGGGTCAGGATAAACGTACCAGCATCATCCTGAGCCTGCCAAACAGTGTGATTAGTGATTCATGGTACTATGGCAAGGTCTGAAACCTGAATGGAAAGAGTCCAGATAATCTACTTCTTGGAATAAAGAAGGAAAGAGAAGGACTATTCTTCTCCATTCCCCATGCCATCTTTGCAACTATATTTTAAAAAGGTTCTTGTAGGTAAATTGGATTAAATATATGAAAAGCAGGTGAAATGTTGCAGGTTAAAATATCAAAATGTACATCTAGGTGTACTTTTGTACCGTAGTTCATATACAATTGTTGAACAAAATGAAAATATGGAAATATGAAAAATTCTAGTACAATGTTGACTTGGTTGACCGGTGGAACATTGATGTGTTCATTCTGTGCATGTTCTTTCAATGCCGGGAATCATGATACTATCACATACTGTATATTTCCAAGGTATCTGTAATGATTTGAATATTAAATATTGAATTGAAAGGCAAAGAATAACTTTGGTGGATTGGCCTGGTGAGTCTTTAGTTAGATGTTTATGGTCGTTACATTCTTTGCATTCACTTGTCTTCATTTGTTTGTGGAGACATTCAGAAGATGTTAGACTGATCGATCTACTAAACTTAAGAGCATGCTCTCAGTTTCTATTGATGCAGACCATAGCATTTTTTAAAATCAAAGGATATTTGAACATGTTGGATTTACCTATTTACCAGAGTTTTTCTATCCCCCTTGAACTTCAAGTGTGAGAAGAATAGTACTTTTAACTGAATAAGGATCTTCAAATGATTCACAATTAACTTTTTTTCCCTGTTAAATGTAGTTTATATTTAAGATGTAAATGTTGGCAGCCAGGCAGGGATGGACAGTTTTCCAGTATGAGCCTCTCCTCCTCTCTTCTCCCCTCCCTTCCCCTCCCCTCTCCTCGGAAATAGCATTTTTCTTTTGTTTGTTTTTGGTAGCTGAAAAGAAAAGGAGGAAAAAAAAACAATGGCAAATCTGCAGGGCAAATTTGCCAAATGATGAGCAACATTAGACTTAAGTTTACAACATAGGTTTACATTATTTTAAATTAAAACAATGTTGTAAAATGGACTGATTGGAATGTATGGATTGTTTGCAATTTATTTTATGCCAGGATGTCCTATCTGTCCAGGGGAAGTTAATGGTTTAGAGAAAGTTGTACATTGTGTGAAAGAGTAAAAATAAAACAAAACCCTCATCCAGCTCAGTTGTAATCTCTCTCCCATTCCTTTCAGTGATCCTACTCTTATGACGAATCTTATGATTCATGGTACTATGGCAAGGTCTGAAACCTGAATGGAAAGGATCCAGATAATCTAATTCTTGGAATAAAGAAGGAAAAAGAAAGACTATTCTTCTCCATTCCCTATGACATCTTTGCAACTATATTTTAAAAAGGTTCTTGTAGGTAAGTTACTCTTATGAGGAATAAATAACACATTATTATGGATGTATTCAGGGATGAAATGCTACCGGTTCGGGCCAGTTCATCTGAACTAGTAGTAAAAAATGCTACTGCTTCACCGAACTTGTAGTAAAAAAATGTAAAAAAGTTCAGACGATCAGCTGAGCGATGCGCGATCGTCGGAACTTTTTAAAAAAACTTTTTTAAAGCATTTTTTACTACCTATTCACCCGAACCAGTAGTAAAAAAATGCTTTAAAAAGTAAAAAAAGAGGTTCTGATGATCACGTGGCACAGCTGTGATCATCGGAACTTTTTTTTTACTTTTTTAAAGCATTCTTTACTATCTATTCGCCTGAAGTAAAAAATGCTTTAAAAAAGATTTTTAAAAAGGTTCCCAAGATCGCGTGCCACAGCTGATTCCCTCCCCCTGCTGTTCTATTTACTTCCCAAGCCTCCTTTTGGTGCGTACTGTGCATGCACGCGCAGCACGTGTTTGGTGCAAACTGCATAAGCGCCCGCACAGCGTGTGCTTGGCGTGCATGCGCGGCCACCGAACTGGTAGCAAACCAGTTCAGATTTCACCACTGGATGTATTGGAGTTCAAGAAAGGCAGTATAGGAAGAGGAGGATATAACAAATTACTTTCTATCTTTCTGCAAGCCGGCTAGCTGATAGACTCATTATGAACTGTTTCTTCTACCTATTCATGTGATCCTGAGTTAAAAGGAGGAAGTAAAAAGCTTGTTGTTAGTCCCAGTGTTTCCCATGGCAGCTACATTTGAAACAGTTCCAAATTCTGTTTTGACCATTTTGATTCCTTTGAGCTGTGGCCAGTTCAAGGCAGTATGATTAAACTCTTGAGATGGAATATTTTATTTTGAGATGGAAACATTTTCTATATTGTGCATGCCCCTAGAAAAGCAGCATCATCAAACTGGGTGAAAATCAATCAAATCTTTATTCCGGTCATAAACCAGAATAGTGGGTGAGAATTGGCTGAACCCACAAATGGATTGTAAAGATTAGGCTATCTAATGGAGGCCAAGACCTTCAACACTGATAAGTATGTTATTATTTAGTATATATGGCATGTTGAGCAAACAGATAGAAAAGACTTTTTCTAACTCTGTTTGCCCAATATCCTTAATTGTATTGGATCATGTAGACGAATCGTGCAACCACCAAAGCTCAGTTAACTGATCTAGCAGTTAACCTAGAAATTAGTTAACCTCATCTTGTTTGAGGTTAAAGTAATTATCATACCAGTTAGCATCCTCCATGTCATATGGATTACTTACCTGCCCTTTGCTCCATCTGTAATCAAGATAATGTTTTAAGAAAATCATCAATGTGGGGCCTGTCCAGACACTGTATCTGTGACAATTTCATTTCATCCCCTGCAACCAAATCTCCAAAGAAAAATAAGACAGAAAAGGCCTTATTGATGTCTAGGAGGACTTTAAAACATACCTCACAGCTGCTGAATCTAGCCTTTTCAGATCAACTGTTGTTATTGTCTTGACCAGGGGAAAAGATCATTGGGTTGGTCTTGTTGAATGACCAGACTCTCCCACTCTTTCTCCCTTATAGTTTGAAATCAAGTAAAGTGATTGGATAACATTATAGAATCAGGAAGGAAGGAAGGAAGGAAGGAAGGAAGGAAGGAAGGAAGGAAGG
>WNWU01000018.1:20503370-20543478 GCA_012654045.1 Ptyas mucosa | reverse complement strand
AGGAAGGAAGGAAGGAAGGAAGGAAGGAAGGAAGGAAGGAAGGAAGGAAGGAAGGAAGGAAGGGGAAAAAAATCACGTTTCACACAATACAGCATTGTTCCAAGGGGTTTTGTCGTAATCCAATGAAGGACAGGTCTATCAATGATACTTAATCATGATAGCTTTGTGCAGTCTGAATGGGCTTTTCAATTGTTGGAAGGAAGGTGTAGAGGTTTACCAAAGTAATCTTGCAGAAGGAATGCAAGAATCATTAAGTAAAAAATCCTCTGTTCTGGGAAAGAAGAAGGAAACTGAAAGAAACTGAAGATAACTTCACTTTGATTCTGTTTAGTATAAAGGACAAGAGAATATTTGGGGTCATGTCTTGATAATCATACTTTCTCATTTATACCTGTACTTTGGGTTTCTAGGATTGTTTTAGACCAGATCAGTCTAAGATAACATGTTGTATTTGATCTTTTTGTGTACTTCCTGCCCAGAGTTGTTTTAAAGTGGAGAGCTATATAAATATTTTAAATAAATAAACACATAAAACAATACTTTTCTCACATTTCCACAAAAGAGTTGATAATCTTTGTACCTAGAGGATCAAGAGGATTTATCCCAGCAAGAGAAACAATGCAGCTAAAGATAATCCCCCCCCCCCCCAAAATTGAAAAGTAATGTTGGGACAAAGAATAATACTAATGATCTGCCTTTTTTTGGAAAGAAATCTCTGTGTATATTTGCATACTTACATGAATATATTTTAACTGATCTAAGACCTAAAATCATTTTTTTGGTTAATTTGACTCATAACTGCTTAATGGATAAATTAATCCATTAAATACAATAGATCAAGTTTTACATCCCAATATATCCCATTTCAGATGTCTAATATACAACATCTAAGAAAATGTTTCTTATTTTTTCATAATAAAATCCAGAGCATGTTGGGATTTTTTTGTGGGGGTTCTTATTTTTAAAACCTAGTCTAATGCTCATTATAAGAAGAAAAAGCTATTTCATACTGTATTCAGAGCATATCATTTTCCAAACTGACTCCAGAAATAAACACCTTTCTTAATTTTTAGGCCTTGCTTATTGCCTCTCTAATAGCCCCAGCTGATTATCTAAGAAATCTTCATCATATTTAAAAAACAGTATTTTATAAATTTGTTTGTGTGTGTGTGTATGGTTATCACTAGAATTCTCCCTTGCTATTCCAACACCTTTTTAAACAGCCTTGTTGAGTCAGTCCAGAATTATGGCACAATGGCCTAAAAATCTATCGAATTTGGTTGCAAAGAAAGTTAGAGATCCATTGCTTTGTATAATGCATCTCCTTTGTTAATTCCTCTGCCACAAGCCACAGTCCATATCAACATCTTGTCTTACTGGAAACAATGGCAGATCTCTGAATGGCAAAAACTGGACCATATCCATGACAGCTCTATGACTAGCTATAGTGGGAAGGCTATCAGAAATCATTGTAATAGCTCCTACAAAAAAGAACAAGTATTTGAGCTAGGCATTCTGCAATGGCGAACGTAAATTGAAAATGCACAGTGATATGACGTAACTTTTCCAGAGTGAAAAGTGAAAAATAGCCATAAGTTACTTTTTCAGGGCAATTGTCACTTCAAACAGCCACTAAATGAATTCTTTTAAATCAAGGTCTCCCTGTACTGTCATCCATCTATTTTTGGTCAGTCTTCCAGCTTTTAGGAATGATATTCATAAACTTTAATGATCCAAGATTGCATAGTTGAGGGAGAATTTCTCCAACGGTTTATGTGCTGGGTTGGAAAAGATCTGTTTGGGAGGTGGATGTTCATCACTGACAGTGGGAATTTGTGGGACAGGCTTCCTGTGGAAGCCAGGCTAGTGTTGACATTACCTTTCAGCATCAGCTGAAATCTGGCTTTTTCTCATACTTTTAGGAACAATAATCTACAACCTGATCATAACTTGGTCCCTTTGGGGTCAACTGTTTAAGGCTATGGGTTTTATATTGACTATTTATTTTACTTAGAATAACAGATTTGGAAGGGACCTTGGAGGTCTTCTAGTCCAGCCCCCTGCTTAGGCAAGAAACCCTACACCACTTCAAACAAATGGTTATCTAACATCTTCTTAAAAACTTCCAGTGTTGGAGCATTCACATCTTCTGGAGGCAAGTTGTCTCACTGATTAATTGTTCTAACTGTCAGGAAATTTCTCCTTAGTTCTAAGTTGCTTCTCTCCTTGATTAGTTTTCACCCATTGCTTCTTGTCCTACCCTCAAGTGCTTTGGAGAATGGCTTGACTCCCTCTTCTTTGTAGAGGGAGTCCCCTTGGCTTTATTGTTTTGTATTCTTCTTATAGTAGTAACCTACCAGTAGACCTTTTGAATGGCTATATTTAGAATATTTTATTTAGTAAATTAATGTGGTGTTTCATTATGACCAATAAGGTGGTCAGGTTTGCTGACTACACCAAGTTCAACTTCTTCATTAAAATAAAAATAAACAGTAGATCTAGAGGTCTTGTTTTTCTCAAGAGAAATGAACATTAAGGTGGAAAATTCAACTTATGCAAGTGTAAACTGAGTATGTATATACAGGCAAAAATTCTTTGGGGTTTTTTTTTTTGTATTGCCTTATTTATAAGTGTCTGATTGTCACCTGTATTCTACCCCCTCCCACTGCCCCAATTTATCCTTCCGTATTCAACTGTTTGCTTTTTTACTTTTGACAATATTTATTAAGGGAGTTTTGAAGACTTCAGAAACAACTCTTGTTTACCAATATATTTTCTTAGACTGTATTTACAATTTTTGGCAATCAATTTTTTCCATCCATTTAAAGCTTGTTTATTAAATTGTGATGTGATTTGTGATTCTTAATTGTATAGCATGGGAGTGAACAATATGTCCATTATTTTATTAAATATGTGATGAGTTCCCTGCCAATACATGCTTCATCATAATGAAAAGAAAGCTCCTGATTGGTTTTGTTGTGTTCTTATGTTCCAAGCTGCTAACTCAGACCCAGCTCTACCATAGTACTGATAGCATGACGACTGCCAGCTCACGCACCCCTGATCAATATGTCAGGGTTACATGCCTTCCACAGATCAACTACTTTTCCAAAATAAAGGATGATTAAGACCAAATGCGTGCTAGCCAACTGATGCATTACATCACAGAACTTTTTTCAGGATTTTGTTATTTTAAACCTTTGCTTATAGAGCAATAAAAGTGGCATTAAATGGATACCAGTGCTGTTAGAATCTGTAAAAAAGCTTGCCTTGAGTATTAAAAGGAGTATGAATGTTAAAAATAGCACATTTAGAAAAAGCAGAACAAATGACCCCATGTTTACTCACTTCATTGAAAATGTATATTTTGATCTTTGGTGCTCTTTCGTCTCTACAGACACTGGTTTGTCTCAACACCATTCTTCAGCTACCTTGATCTGACTGCTCCCAGGCTCATTTGCCTAGCTACTATTTATAAGCTTATTACCTGTGGCAGCTAACATAATTTTATTCGTCTGCAGCAAGCAGGCTGGTATATTTGGGCTATTTGCATTATGGACAGAAGCACCTTGAGAGTCTGTGGATCCAACAGAAATGTCTCAAATGAACAGCCAGGAGAGCACACTATACCAGACAGGGATGTCTGCAGGGATGCATGTGTGTGCAAAAAAGGCAAGATGGTGGTTGTAAACACAACCACATAATCCAAGCCCCGTCTCTTTTTTTACAGACATTGCATACGCCATGCAGGTTAAAAAGAGAATGGGGCTTCAAGGATGTAGTTGTGTTTGTTATCTTGGCAATTTTTTACATCTCTGTCTCCTCACTGAAAAAGCCCTGGTAACCAGATAGAGAATCTTTCACAAACAAATGAAATAATTTGATTGCTTTTTAAATGTAAATATTTTAATGCAAATTTATTTATTGGAAATGTAATACATGAAATAGTCAAGGAGCACAGTAAGTAATCTGAAAGTAACTAGGCCAAACATGTTATTTGTTAAATGAACAGTCCTTTCATTGTTTCTCACAAAAGAACAAAAAAAAATTTTTTTCGCATAAAAAAATGTTTCAGACAGATAGCTATAATTACCCTTTGAATGCAGGAGTGGGGATCACACTCCAGAAAGATAAGGCCTAGAGAAAAACTAAATTTGGTCTCATTTAAATTGTTCATAGTATCAGTTTGTTCGTACTTAATATTTTCCCACTCCCCCCATTCAAAGATCGCAAATTTTAAAGAGGGAAATTTGATTTTCGGGAAATTCAATGTTATGAACAACAGAGTTATAGCTATTTTATTTATTTATAGTCTACACATCAAGCATGTATTTTGATGTCACCTAATCCTGAAGACTTGTGGACTTCAATTCTCAACGTTCTAAGCAGTGATGGGATTCAAATAATTTAATAACTGGTTCTCTGCCCTAATGACCAGCTGGGTAGTGTGGCTTGGTGGTCATACGACTGTATGGGCGTGGCCAACTCAACATCACTCACGTCGATGGACGCTTTGCCTTAGCTGTTACAATGTAATAAGGGTTAACCAGAGAGGCAGTTTCTGTAAGCAGGGCGATAAAAAGTAGGCTAGAAACAACACCAGAATGTTCCAGTTCCTTACAGGATTAGCCTTTTAAAGTGGAAAAGAAACAAAATAAGATTTCTTTCAACAACCCGTTCTCTGAACTGCTTAGAAAGTTAACAACCGGTTCTCCCAAATAGGTGTGAACTGGCTGAATCCCACCACTGGTTCTAAGTCATGCCCATCTTGACTGGAGAATTTTGGGAATTGATATCCACAGAGCATGTTAAGGGGACTTGTTTTGTCATGTTGTTTTTGTGAAATACTGTAGGAATAAAGTCAACATCGAGCAAACTAAAACTAAAAGCAGCACTAGATTTAACCTCATGCCTGTTTGTCCTTCTATGAAAAGAAAAGTCTCTTTCCCTGTGTGTGTCCCTATTATGCAAATGCTAGGTGTGATGGAATAAATGGAGGATCCTCATAATTTTATCCTGCATTAATAAGCCCTCTATGATTTCCATCATTTCTATCTCCTCTCTACCTCCCTAATCCAAAAAAGTAATAAGAAATAAAAAGAGAAAAAAGTTCAAAAGGAAGAATAATACTTTTGCTTAGTAACATAAGGAACTTGTACTCTAGAAGCATCCTTTTAACTAGCATAACCAATTTATCACCATCTATTGGTTAAAAAGGGAAAGTATATAAAGAGTGAGACAGCAATGCAAATAGTGTTCTTTTAATTACAGTTCAACATAGCATTGATTTGATCTCCACTGCTATCACACTATGTATAAAATAAAATCAATGGGCTAGATTTAAATCACTGATTTAAATGTGCCTCTCTCTCTCTCTCTCTTGCTTATTTAAATTAGATCCATTGAATCTTTTATCTGCTAGGAGTAGATCTTCTATTCTTATGATACAAAAGCTCTCATTTGTAAAATGTCTTTAAGTAAACAAAATTAGTCCACCAGGGAGAAGTGTATCAGAGGGGAATATTTAACACAGGAGAAGTATTCCAAAATGGCTTTCCCCATTGGCAGTCAGAAGTGATACAGGCCATCTGACCACCTCAGAACTGTCCCATCTCATTGCTATCTCAATTCCACAGGCCAAGTTTGATGTGTGGTCTGCAGAGATAAATGTAACCAAACAAAACGAAAGCAAAGCAGGTGATGGAAAAAGAAAGCCAGCCCGTTCTCATCACATGAATATCCAAACCTCTTTCTCAACCTTGTCTCTTCATTCTCAGCTGCCCCCAAAGCTTCATTTGTTGAGACAGATGAGCCTTTTCCATTCTATTTGCAAGAATCTCCCCTGCCTGTGCTCTGACTTCGAGCATGTGTTTGGGAAAGTGTAGGTCTTATGTCCAATAAGCCTTTAGGTTTAGATGCAGCTCCAGATTCTCTGTCTTGTAATGGCTTTGAGGCATGATTGTTGCCTCAGGTCAAAGACAAAAAACAAAACAAAACAGGATGTGGACTGAACACCATAATGGAGAAATATCTATGGAGATTCTCAATCATCCAGGTCATAGTTGTCCCAAAGATACTTTTCAAAAGGCGACTGGACTTTCTTGGTATTTTCCTTGAAAACATTTCGCTTCTCATCGAAGAAGCTTCTTCAGTTCAGAACTGAAAAAGCTTCTTGAATGAGAAGTGAAACATTTTCAAGGAAAAACCCGAAGAAAGTCCAGCTGCCTTTGGAAAGCACCTTTGAGACAACCATAATAGAGAGTGGTTGCCTCTCTCCCAGGCTCAGCTACTCCCATATGGTCAGTAATCTCATGTGGTCCACCCAGGTCAATCAGAATAGAGCTGGAAGGAACCTTGGAAGTCTTCTAGTCCAACCCCCTGCTCAAGCAGGAGACTCTATACCATTTCAGATAGGTGGCTGCCCAGTCTTTTCTTGAAAACCTCCAGTGATGATGAAATACCTACAACTTTTGAAGGCAAGCTAATTGTCCTTGCTGTTAGGAAGTTTCTCCTTAATTCCAGGTTGCTCCTCTCCTTGTGTAGTTTCTATCCATTGTTTCTTGTCTTGCATTCTGGTACTTTGGAAAATAAACTGACCCCCTCTTCTTTGTGGCAGCCCCTCAAATTCTGGAACAGTGCTATCATGTCCCCCCTAGTCCTTCTTTTCTCTAGACTGGCCATACTCAAATCCTGCAACCATTCTCCATATTTGTTTTTGTCTCCAGGCCCTTAATCATTTTAGCTGCTCTTCTTTGCACCTTTTCCAAAGTCTCAACATCTTTTTTTGTAATGTGGTGACCAAAACTGGATGCAGTATTCCAGGTGTGGTCTTATTAAGGATTTATAAAGTGATAGTAATACTTCACGTGATTTTAATTCTAGGCCTCTGTTTATACAAGTGATGATTGTATTGGCTTTTTTGGCTGTTGCTGCACTCTGCTGGCTCATGTTTAATTTATTGTCCACTAGGACTCCAAGGTCCCTCTCACAGTTACTGTTTTTGAGCCTGGTTTCGCCTAATCTGTACTTGTACCTTCATTTTTTCCTACCTAGGTGTAAAACTTTGATTTTCTCCACATTAAATTTCATGTTGTTGGATAGGGCCCATTGTTCAAGTCTGTCAAGATCTTTTTAAATCCTGAGCTTGTCTTATGGGGTGTTGGCTATTCCTGCCAGCTTAGTGTCATCTGCAAATTTGATGAGTTCCCCTTCTATTCCCTTATATAAATCATTTATGAAGATATTAAAGAACTGGGCCTAAGATGGAACTTTGTGGTATCCCACTGCTTCCTTCCTTCCACGTAGATGTAGTTACCATTAAGGACTACTCGTTGAGTACAGTTTGTTAGCCAGTTACAAATCCATCTGGTGGTGATGCTGTCTATCCCACATTTTTCTAGTTTACCAAGAAGTAAGTTGTAGTCTACTTTGTCAAATGCCTTGCTGAAATCTAAGTATACTATGTCCACAGCATTTCGCTGGTCTACTAATTTAGTTAGTCTGTCAAATAATAGCAATAGCAATAGCACTTAGACTTATATACCCCTTTACAGTGCTTTACAGTCCTCTTTAAACAGTTTACAGAGTCAGCATATTGCCTCCAACAATTTGGGTCCTCATTTTACCCTCCTCAGAAGGATGGAAGGCTGAGTCAACCTTGAGCCTGGTGAGATTTGAACTGCCAAATTGCAGTCAGCCAGTAGGCAGCAGAAGTAGCCTGCAGTACTGCACTCTAACCACTGCACCACCGTGGCTCATAATGAAATAAGATTGGTTTGGCATGATCTGTTTTTAATAAACACATGCTGGCTACTCGTTATAACTTATTTTTTCCAGTATCTTCCAAGGTAGGTCTGCAGGATTGTCTGGGATGCTACATATCCTCTTCATGACCTGTTTTCCTTGTTACATATATATATAATCTAGGTATTGAGGTTAGGCTGATTGGTCTATAGTTTACTGGGTCTGTTTTTCTTTCCTTTTTTGGAAGATGGGAACCACATCAGCTCTTTTCCAATCCTCTAGTAGTTTCCCAGTGCTCCAGGACTTTTTAAAGATATGGTACAATGCTTCTGAGATAACATCTGCTAGCTCTTTCAAAACTCTGAGATGTAATCCATCAGGTCCCAGTGATTTATATTCATCAAAATCAGACAGGTGTTCTCTTACCACATTCTTGCTTATTTTAATTTTTGTTTCTAGTCTGCCTTTTACAGTTATGTTTTTGGTAGATTGGGCTGTAGTTTCTTTTTGCATGCAGACCGATGCAAAGAATGAGTTAAGCAGCTCTGCTTTCTTTTTACTGCATGTTACTTCCTTGCCATCTTCTCTCTTTAGTGGACCAACTGTTTCCTTGACTTTTTTCTTGTTATTTATATGTTGAAAGAAACTTTTTTTTTATTATCTCTGATTTTTGTTCAAGTCTTTGTTCATTCTGAGTCTTTGCTTTCCTGACTTCATCTTTGCAAATTTGGACTATCTGCTGATATAGCATATATCATGGTTTTAAATAGCATTAGAGGGATGAACCTGCATAAAAGATATCAAACTTTTTTTTGTGCTGAAAATTGCCCTGGGGTGGGGAGAGGGGGCACAGAAAAAAAAATCAAAATCTACATCCTTAATTCTAGATGCACACTTCTTTTTCAGTGTTTTGGTGGATTCAGTTTCCATTTGAAAATGTTTTATTGTTCAGCTATCACTGCCTTGTTTGATTTTGAGATTTTCTAGGCAATTCTCGCATATGAAATAATCTGCCCTTTGCTAAACCATATCCATTTTCAACTTCTCTGACTATTTTTCTGGTTTTTAATTTTTAATTTTAATCTCCCTGAGGCAGGGAGTTCACTTTTTCATGTATAATGCTGTTTGTATATGAAATAAAATATTTTTCAATCAGTAGAAATCTTCTCTAACCATACATCATCTTACTTGCCATAACATTAAGAACACTGCTTGCTGCCATGTATAATGTTGCTTTAACTATCAGCAACAGCAGAAACTGAGTTAGAATGAGGACTTTCATCTTTTCTATCACAGAGGGATTCTTTTGAACAAAAGAAGTAATAGTTACTGTGGTTCAACCTTCAATTTAAAATAATCAATTCTGTAAATTTCTATGAGGTTGTTCAATTTTTAAGATACCAAGAAAATGGATGTAGCTGTTGGTTAAAAATGACAGCTTGGGTATTTCTGAATCTTGAATTGTATCACTTTGGATGGGTTTCCTCAATATAAATTCTTCCTCCTTGCCTTCTTTCGGAAAATTCATATCTTTAATTGGATTGTGCAGGGTTCAAAATTTAATAGATTAGACATAACTCCTATCACGATTACATCAATTCAACATGGTTGCCTTTTATTTCTGGGAAATTATATTTTGAACCTTCTTATACTAAATTGATGTTATGGCATAATCCAGACCTTAAAATTGGTTTCAAAATAATATATGGAAGATTTGGATGAATTTTACTTCAGGCCAATTAATGAATGATAATGATTATTTGTTTTAATGTTTTCTATGCTAAAACACTAACAGCAATTTTCTTTTGCCGCCCACTGGCAATATTTATAACTACAGCATTTACTGATATTTTGATTGGGACCAGAAGTATCAAATTATTAAAAACGATTGTCTATTTTTTTGTGGCTAAAACCCTCAGTCTTTATAAATACCTGCTTTTGATAAGTCAATTTGTTATGCACATTTTCAAAACTACTGGAACACTAACTGAAGATCCCTGCTTGTCTTAATACAGTGAATAAATAAACTGTCATGTTGTTGGAACTGTAACAAAAGCAAAGCTTTATTTAAACACATGTTTTTGCAGTGTCCTAAAATTATTATATTTTGAAAAGAAGCCATTATTTGAGATAGGTGTTAATACTTTCAAATATCCATATTCTTTTGCAATAACATACCTATTACATAGAAATGACCTCTGGACAATGGAAGTAGATTCTCTGTTCTCTTCCTATTGTTGTGAGAGTGGTTCTTCAACAGTGGAAAACTAAATTTATGAATGAAGACCTGATGTTGCTTGCATTGTATACATGAGTTGCTAATAGACAGAGACTCTATTTGGATGATTATAAAGGAATATGCTCGTGCTATGTAAAACTATATCAGCATAATTTCTCTTTTCTCCCTTTTTGTTTTTTATTGTTCTGTTTACTTAAATAAATAATTAAAATTAATATGCATTAAAAAGACTTTCCAGAATTCTTTTTAGTTTGCCTGCAAAATGCTCTATTTGTTTGTCTGGTTTAATATGATCAAGAACGATCTATTTCCAATCAAATGTTTCTTTGCTTCCTTTCTATATTTTCTATAGATGCCACCCCACCCCCACCCCCGGCATACGCACTGTTGGAATGAGTTATTGGCTTGACTCTGCAATTAAGAAGGAGCTTTAGCAGGACTATGACAGTTCATGGAGATTGCCTGTTTTTCATGGGAAAATATTTTTTGGCCACATCTTCTGTCTCCTGGAATTCACTTTACAGTGCTATTTTCATCTTCCACCTATTTCCACCTTCCAATCAGTGCCCTTTAAGGTTGATTTTGTTTTTCTTGGCAAATACATGAATTGAAGTAGAAGGGCTTTTTGTCACTTCACAATTTGATTCATGGAAATAGGACTGTTGTTGCTTAAAGTTCGTCCAGCTATTGGTTAATCTGGGGGCATTTAGAACAAAACTGATGGATTGACATTTTCTACAAGTTATAGATTCACAAAAATGTGAACCCATTCTCGATTTTCAGCACTATGAATGAAGTTGCATAAAGACACATGTAAAGATAACGCAAAGCATTCTTAATTTGTTCATCCCCACATTATTGAACCAAAAGATGTACTGAGTAGATAGACCAGCCTTTATTCAGTCTAGTACTCTTCCAGTGCATTGGACATAGGGGTGTCAATAGGGGGATTAAAAAGAGCAAGATGGTAGCTATGACTGTGTAACTGAAGCTCTTCCTATTTTTTATGTGTGTTACAATGCACAGAAAAAAGAGGGGGGTTCAATTACACTGCTAGAGATGCCTCTTGACTGTTTTCACACCCCTTCCCCAAGATAACCTGGTTGGAATTCAGTACCCGTAATATAAAGACTTGGGAAATGAAGAATCTCCACTTCTGTAACTACAATTAACTTCCAGGCTTTTCATGACAGCCTTTCTCTGTGATGGGCCATTGGGATGTCAGAAAACAGCTGACAGTCATAGGAGCTATCAGGAGGAGGGAAAACTAATTCATCTTTTACCATTTTAATTAAATATTAGGAGACAAGGATGAAAGAGAAGTTTTAAAATGAATAAATAATTCCTAGGGACATTTGAATTTCTCTGTTTATTTGCAGTTCTAAAACTCAAGAGTCTGTATACTTCAGTACTTGCCCAGTTTGCTCCAATTAAAAATATGATTGGTCTTGAAATACTTTAGTTAGCTCTTCTTTCTCTGAAAGCAGTACAGCAATTCACCATCCATTTATGAATGGATCTTTGCTAAGATTCAAATTCTTGCTTTTTTCACATGAAAAGCATTTCCTTGGTTCCTTAATCCTGAGCAAAAACAGCATATGATCAGGGAGGTCCCAACCAATCATCTGATAGTGCTAGAGAAAGCCAGCATTTCCCTTTCCCTTTTCTCAATCAAAAACAAGTGGAATGTCTCAGGGGTGGGTTCTAAATTTTTTTTACTACCGGTTCTGTGGGCGTGGCTTATTTTGTGGACGTGGCTTGATGGTCATGTGACAATTATTTAGGATTTAGCCGAGGTACTGGTCTATCAGGCTTTTAACTGCTTGCAGAGCTGTACTGATCTACTCATTTATTTTTGCAGGCACTAGTCTACTCATTTGTTTTCTTTTAACACTGATCAGCTGTAGGGCGGCCCTTTGAAGCCCCGCGGCAAGAGTTTAAACAGGTTTTTTCCCTCTAGCCATCAGCTGGGACTCAGGAGGCAGCAATAGATTGGGGGTGGGGCCAAATAAAAGGTAAGAATAACGCGGGGGTGGGTGGGTGGGTGCGGGGGGGGCAGAACCGGTTTCAGTGACATCATATCATCACCACTACCGGCTAGGGAGAACTGGGCCGAACCGGGAGGAACCCACACTGGAATGGCTGCAGCAAAACAAAGATAACTGAACTTATACCTCCTTGCTCTCTTGTTTGCCCTCTTTTTTATACTGTCCATGTGACCATGAGATGATAGAAAAACCAAAATCCCCACAGAGACAGAATGTCATAGCAGACCCATTTTCACAGAGTCTCAGTAGCGCTCTGTCTCTATCATGGAAGGCAGAGGAGTTGATTAAACCTGCCCCTTGTTTAAGTGACACAACTGACCATGGGCTGTCTAGGCTAAAAAGTAACCTCAAGAGTATTTGATTGGTCATTTGGCTGGAAGAAAGGGTTTACATGTTATCTTATCGCCCTATCCTCTATGACAGTGTTAATTTTTTACACAAGTACCCTGTATAGGGCTCCTGGATTGGAGCTGAAAGGTGAAAGAGAAGCAGTATGCTCCCTCCCATATTGGGGTAGACCAGGTGCTTCGATAGAAACACACACACACACACACACACATACACACTTTGAATATATACATACAGCCAAAGAGATTCAATTTTTATAATCTGAGAAGGGAAAGAACGTTTTACTGTGAACAGCCCAGTTCTGATTATCTGAAATGTGACCTGTTTATTCCATGGGTCTCTAACATGAATTACTTCAATTCCTTACCTTCTCGTTAAACATGTTAGAAAAAAGTGGCACTAATATAAGAACTTTATCCATTCCTTGGTCAGAAAGTCAGCTTGACAGAAGCTGCTTGCCGTAAGACACAAAATAGTTCCATTTAGCTGAAGAGTTCAGCAAAGGGTGCCCTTTTCCTTTGATTTTCAGAACTTCTTGGCCTTTTTAACATCTACAGAGCTGAAAGCTCATCTGTTAATTAATACAAAGGGAATTCAGGCAATATATTCTACCAGTGAGCTAGACCAAAAAGCACTATTTCTCTTTTCCACAAGAGTATGTCACCCAGTCATCTGCTTTTGAAGTTCTGTCATGGATCATAAAACCAAGTATGTAGGCCAGCCTTCCCCACTATATTAACCTCCATTTGGCCAGACATCAATTCTTATACCTCTTAGCCAGCACATTCAGGAAATCCTGATATTGGTCATTGCTAGTAGCTGGTAGATTGCATTTACCATGTATACCTCATGTATTATTCAATCTTTGAGTACAATAAAGTTTACTAGATGGACAATTGATCTGACCCTGGATAAGAGGATTCTTTATGCTTTGTCTGCAGATCTTGTGGCTTACAAGATGGATGCAGTTAACCAGTTTTGTACTAAAAGGCCTGAGCCTTTCTGTTCTTCCCCCAAGCCAGTCCTGTTGTTTCTTGGGCAGTAACCAAGACAGGAGGTTTAGTAAGTCCCAGGTGGGCTGTCATGCATGGCTGGTGCACTGTTCCATTCTTCAGCTTCAACAGTCACAAGTTATATCTTTGAAATAGCTTAATTCTTTGCATATTTACTTGTGAGTAAATTTAATTTAACTTTGAGAGACCGCTAAGTAAATTAGTGCTTGTATTTTGCACAATTTGTATGAACAAAACCACTTTTGTTAATTAAAAAAAAGCCAAAAACAAAAGGGAAGTTTCACTTCTATATTATATTTTCAATTCCCTTTTGCCATTGTTTTAACTTCTTTGTTGCTTAATTTTTATTTTCATATTACCTTTCTCTAATATGGAGAGTTATTCTTCTTACTAGCCTTTGTCTTCTATTTTTTTTACTTATGTTTTTGCGTGTTTAGGATTAAAATGAGGTCTATCAAGAACCAAAAAAACTTGTTTTAAAGAGATTTCCAAATAAGTATTATTTACTCAACTTACTTGTTGAAATGTTTTGTTTTGTACATCATTATTTTTCTAAGCAAATTATAGTCTCACAGATCTATGATTCTCTACAATTCTTGCATGTGTTCAGATAAAATGTATTTGTGAGAATAAAAATAGCATTTTGTGTTTGATAAAAGACAGCCATGATGACCAGTCATGATGTTGGATTCCTTCAAATTAGGATTGCTGGTCTTTCTTTCCCCAGCTAGCTGATATTGCTATATTGTGCAGTTCCCAAATTGTATAGGTTTTGTGTATGGAATCTATAATTCCAGGCCCTTTCCTATTTTAATCAAATCATAGTTACATATTAACACGTCTACATTCTAAAAAATATAATTGAATTCACCTTCTCACCTAGAATTCAGTATTTGCAGCACTGATGTAATGGTACTGGTGGTAATGTTGATTTGAATACGAGCTTTGAGTGAGTCTAAAATTATAGGGGTATCACTAGGTTTCAAAAATCCAAACAATTACAAAAAAAAAAAGCATCAAAGACAAAGAAAAGTCTACCTCTTGGCCCTGAAATAATTGTCTGGATTTTTACAGCCTACATCTGATAGTTCCACTGAAGTGATGAAATCCAGGCCTAAGATATTAGCTAAGAACTATGCTTACATGTATGGCTGCTGTTGCTGTTGAAAGCAAGAGTATGGATTGTCCAGCTTTGTATTTGAATCAGTTAGTTATAAAGGTAATAGATTTAATTGCTTATTTCTCTCTCCATCCCTCAAACTAGTATCAAAGATATTTTTTTGTTTGATAATTTCTGCAAGAAAGACATTAAACTCACTTGCCCCTGGGAAATACTCAGTAAATTGGAATGTACTGGGCTAATAACCTATCCACCTCCTAATATCCTTCTTATATATCATTTAACATCCTTTTTTTCCCAATACTAAAAAAGTAAGAAAGTTAAGAAATCTGAACCTCTACTTTCCTTCAGAATGTGTAATAAATAAATGTTGTATGACCATGTTCTCACAAGGCTCAGTAATGGCAAATGGCTTTGGGCCAAAATTTTAAAATTCCCATAATGCTACAATTTAAAATGGCAGGTCCAAAAACGAGTTGTAGGATAGGCCTCAACAACATTTGAGGCTTTGAAATTCAGACAAATGGAACTGAATCCTAAAGCTAACCCTGTGAGTCTTCCGACCCTCTCTCTGAATTATCTGACATTAAGCATGGCAGGTAGATTCATCTCCTAAATTTCTTTCTACTGACAGTGGGAGGAGAGAGTAGGAAAAGGCAACAGAAATGCGTAGGGCAAGAAACAGTGGCAATGAACGGAGCTCTGTAGGAATAAAAGAAATGCACACAAAATCAGACAGTTGTCCATTCGGCTGTGCCCTGCAAATACTCCCAGACTTTTAGACAAGGGCTATCTACAGAACCTCATGTGTACTGAACCTGATATTAGGTATGCGAAACAGTTGTTCTACCACAAAGGGCTACATCCTTTCTCTGATAGCTTCCCTATTCTTTGTTTTGTTTTGTTTTTTTAAAAAAAACAAAGGCTGGTTTAAGAAAATAATCTACTGTATGGACTCTAAGAAACTTGGAATATCGAAGCATGAACCACAGAACAAAGATTTGAAAGCCCATGCTACAGTGAAGATTTAGGCTCCATGTCGCTCCCACTCCTCTGCAATTTGAATGTGTGTGTGCAAGTGTATGTTAAATACAGCTGAAAAAAAATAGTGACCTTTAATAAAGGATTGTATCCGGAGACCATTTTCCCAGACACAGAGTGACCTTTCAAACCAGACTGGGGTGAGGGGTCTGTGTACGCAGAGTTTGGACTTTCAAATGGGCAGTTCCTGCTGGGCTGCTCTGTTTGCCAGGCGAGGTTTCCTTTTTCTTTTTATATGATTATTGAGTCACAAGGGAGCATTCTGTATGCAAAGCAGGCCTTGCTGCTCGCCCTGAACCTTTGCAAATCAATTTGTCTGTGAAGAAGAATGCAAGCGAGTCCACTGGAGTGAAAGATGGCCAGGGAGTGGGACAAAACTATACCTTTCTTTGTGATATCTTGGACTGGAACGCTCCTGTTGTTAATGCAAAAGGGGCCATTTGCACTGATTGTTATATGTGCGATCATCTAGCCTTGGATTTTTTTTCCCTGTGAGGACATTCACTAGTGTTGTAGAAAATGTGGAATTAAAGCCTGATTTCAGAGCTTCTGCAGAAATAATTGTGATTCTAAATTTTTCTTTACCAATTCAAACGTAAGAAATTAACACTGTCATGTTTCAGGCAGCACAGTTTTTGTTATGCCTCTTTAAAGCATGCCCCAAATAGGATCGCAGTATTTTATGTAACAGCCATGAAAGTTAGGTTAATCTCATTTTCTCCATATAAGTAAGAAGACTGCTATAGGATCCTTACAGTGAATTTAGTATTTGAATGGAGGACTTCATGTTAGGTGAAAAAAGACCCAAAGCTTCCTTACATTCATGTAATCTTGGTAAAACTAAGTCCCCAATTATGAGTTGGATTGCTATAAGTGTATATAATGTGTATACTGATGCTGAATCTGTGGATTCTGTGGGATGAGAGGAATTGAGGCTTGAGTGAGATCAGAAATATACAAACATAGAATACCAATGGCAGAAAAAGACCTTGTGGTCTATTGAATTATTTATTTATTTATTTGTTGGATGATGGGCAAGTGTTTGTCCCAAGCATGTTTAAACTTAGTTACTGATGACTGACCTATTTCCTCTGCTGGAAGTTGGTTCCAAGCTTTCTGTAATGTAATACTTTCTAACTTCATTTTTGAGCTTCACTTCTGTCAATTTGAATTTATGACCCTGGCTTATTGATTTTTTCTTAATATTGAAAATATTGCCTTCTAAACCTTATTCATACTCTTAATATATTTAAAAATTTTCCTTTAGAATATAGCCCAAGAGTCACATGAGGCTATCCCAAAGTTGCTTTTCCCAAAAAGCAACTGGACCTTCTTGTTTTTTTCCTTTGAAAACATTTTGCTTCTCATCCAAGAGGTTTCTTCAGAACTGAAAGGTCCAGTTGTCTTTTGGAAAAAGCACCTTTGAGACAACCATAACCTTAATGATTGAGGATCTCCATAGTCACATAGGGCTAGTTACATATCCCTGCTCCCTTCATATCACTCATTTTTTACATTTGGAGAAGGCTTATTCTATTCATCATTTAGATTACCTTTCCTCAGTTTGGAAATCTCTAGATATATTGGACTTCTATTCAACTCCTTACAACTCATCCTCTTTTGGGGGTGAGGTCTGGCAGATTTAGACCAGTGGAAGAAGCAGAAATCAGCATTAATAGTCCACTTAACACTAGACAGCTGGAACAATTCCTCAAAGTGAGACTATACCAGGGAATTAATATATTTCAGAGATACACAGAACAGCAATCTGATTCTGGACATGGGTGGTTAGTCAATGCCTTTATCTGTATGTATCTAAACATATGGATGGCATGGAGGAAAAAAATAAAACATAATGTATTTTAATTCTGTGTTTGTGGGAAAAAGTATTTTACAGTGCTGTAAATATCTGATATAACAATATTTTGTTTTAAATGCTGCCCATTGCCATGATTGTGTTGGAAAAGACAGGATTTCCTTTCTTTTCTTTTAAAACCCAGGATAAATAAATGGTGATAAGAACAGATACAGCCTAAGAATAATTTCAGGGAATCTGCTTTTGTGTGGTAAGGCCTCTTTCCAACACTAAACCATCTCATTTACATGAATAAAATGGTGCTTTTCCATTGTTACAGTAGCCAAACCTTGAATTAAATGTTGGGGCTCATTCTAAACCAGCACTGTAGGGGGCATAGAGCCAGCTGTATATTTATGGCCGGGGCGGAGAAGAAACAGCCCAGCTTTTCTTTGTATTGGAAAGACATGTAATCATGATGCAAAACATTAACATACATAAACACCCCCCCTTTTGTTAAGGGGCAACAGTATTGATCTCTGATAGGTAGACATAGCGTTAATTAGCATCTCTTCCCCCATCCCTGCTCCAATGCCAGGGGAAGATCTGATCAATACAATCATTTTGGTTCCCTCAATTTTAGATTTTTCTCACAACCAGACCTTCCGAAGTGCATAGCTGTGTCCTGTTTGTCTTGGAAAGTGAAGTAGATTAATTCTGACTTGAGCAATTAATCTTTTGAAATAAAAGGGAACAGAACTCAAGCTGATGGACTGAAGTTACTTCACATATAAGTTGCCATATAAGGCCACAGGGATCTTTGCCTAGAAGAGTAAACCTATTCAAGTGCAACTGCAGTATTTCCTGAAGAAGAATTTTATGTGTCCAACATCTTGTCTGATATGGATCATCTTGCTTGTGCCTGAAATCAACATACCAAAGGTCAAAGTCCAGCTATATGCTTTTACACATTGAGAATTCTAGTATTTCAGTTAAAAGGACCTGAAAGGCATCAAGTGGAAGATTTGACTGTATATGAATGAATTATAAAATTATAGAATCATAGGGTTGGAAAAGATCTTGGAAGTCTTGTGGTCCATCCTTATGCCCAGTGCAGGAATTTTCATACCATTCTGTACAAATGACTGTCCAGACTTTTCTTGACAGTGTCTAGTGACAGAGCACTCATAATTTCAGGTGGCAGGCTTTTCCACAACTTAATAGTTGTTGCAGTCAGGAAATTCTCAGTTCAAGTTTGGACTGCTTGTTGTAAATTTTCCACCCATTATTCTTGCTTTAACCTCAAGTGCTAGGAAGAATAAATCTACCCCGTGTTATGGTATTCAGAGCCATATTAATTTTCTAATCCAATGAAAATGCCATTTCTCTATCCAACTGAACAACAAGAAGAACAAAAGAACTCTATTTCTACATGGCTGCATATCAGGAAATGGACCATTTTTCATGATTCTGCTAGTTAGTCAGAAGGAGAGCATGGTTACTTATTGTGAAGCAAGGACTCTAAGTAATGGCCGTGTTAGCTGAAGTCCATTGGCAGCTAATAAATTCAAATTAAAAATACAGTAAATAAAGGAATAATAAAAATAAATTATAACTCCACAAATATCCGTATAATACCAATGTATGGAATGTCCATATAGATTCAGAAGAAAAAGTGAACACTAGTTCCTATAATTATATTCATCCTAGGTTTTATAACCAACTTACACAGTACTCAATGTGACTTTATGTTTTGGATAACATTGTAAGAAACATTGGTAATATTAAAAAGTAGACAAAAATTACTACCTTTGCCAGTTGACTGAAGCAATTTGAAACCAATTAGGCCATTTGATAGAATTTAAATTCTGCAAATTAAACTGAAATGTTTATTATCAGGAGTTCAATTCTCTTCTGTAGTCCTCTTAAGAGACCAGATAAACAACTTCACAAATTTGCTAAGTATAAAGTCATAAAATCTCCTTGCATGTAATTAGGACAAAGTCTGACTTTACAAACTTTGCTGATTCTGGAGCTGTGGAAGCTTTGTTTTCCTGTAAAGTGTTGGAAGCAGAATTTCAATACTAATTTAACACAATACTTAAGTTGCTTCCTGTATAGCACTCGGTAAATTAACAGATAAAATTCTGTAGACGGCAATCTTTCTTTTCTATCCCTGTTTTTCCTAATAAAAACCAAGTTGCTATGTTCTCCATTTGAAATCACATATTGATATTTATGTATGTGTGTATATATGGGACAACAAAGTATTTTTGATTTAAAATGGCAGCACATTTATATCATGGCTACAACTGGCTTGAAAAGAGATGAATAGACTTTATATGATCTCAGTAAGTTTGGCTCTTCTAAAACCTTGTGGAACCTACTTTGTTACTGTCAGGGGCAGAACTGGAAGATATTTAAGGTGACAGCTCTCATTTATAGAAAATTAAATCTCCCAGGATTTCGCCCCCCCCCCTTTGTTAACACAATCTGTTTACTTAGTGAGCTCAGTTCTACGGGGTCTGGTCCCTTTGTGAATATATGTCAAATGAAGAGTCTTCTTTAGTTTACTTTCCTTTTTGGAGTAATTGCTCTTAGGTTGAAGCTTGAACAAAGAACTGTTGAGTAGAACTGTCCTTCCCATATGTGTCTTTCTGAAAACTAGTTTATACTGAATGACTGGATGGCACAGATGCCACATTGTCACTTATCAAAATAGCAGAGAAACTGTTGAAGTATTTTGAATGAATAGGACTGTCCACTTCAAAATGCAGTGCACTATACATGTGAGCAGAATGAGAGGCTGGAACGAACCATAGAATTGTCATGCACAAATGTTAGAAAAATTACAAATATAGGCATGGATATAATTTTCTGGAATACTTCCACAACATTTTTAAAAAAATCAAAAGAGGGGAAGATACAGATTGAACCTGGGTGGGTTTTTTTTTTTTTTTTTGGCTACGTTAGATTTAATTTTGAGGGATTTGTTTCAGGAGAGGAAGTTCTCTTCCACTTTATGTTTTGTCTGATACATAAAACAGTACAATATTTATCAGTTATCTGTATCTGTATTTGTTGCTTTAGCTGCAGTTGCAAACCCAAATTAAATTTGCAGGAATGTGCCCCAATCTACAGTACATGTTTTAATAAAGGCTTGACTACATCTTGTTGGGATAGTGCCTCCCATAAAGTGACCATTCAGCATGCAGAGGAATAACAAGTAAGGTTTTACCAGATTATAATTAATTAATTTACACTTTGTACAAGTATGCAAGTGTAAGAATTGATAGTTTTGTGGCAAAAGGTGTTCATACAAAATGATGATTTGATCTGGATTTCTCTTTTGTTCATTTACTTTCCATTTTGTTAATTGATAAAAATAAACTACTAACACTTCAATTTCTGAAAACATTCTTAATTTACAGCATTTTTGTACAACTGCCTAAAACCGTGATGGTGACCCTATGGCACGTGTGCCAAAGGTGGCACACAGTGCCCTCTTTTTGGGCACACGACCCATCAGCTCAGCTCCACTGTTCATGCGTGCATGTCTCCTGGTGGCCAGCTGGTCTTCGGGTCTCTGCCATGCATGCATGGGGGGTGGGGCACATGCGGGGGCCCGTGCATGCATGCATGCAAGGGGGGGTGGGGCGGGGCAGGGCGGGGCGGGGCAGGGCAGGGCACATGCACATCCCTGTGTGCATGCACAGGGATGGGGCGGACGCACATTTCATTTTGAGGGTTCAGGCACGCACACACGCCCTTTGGGCACTTGGTCCAGAAAAGGTTAGCTATCACTGGCCTAAAACTTTTGCACAATACTGTAGATATATAGGATCATCTTGTTCTTACCCTGAAAGTCAATCAGGGAGAATTAAGCCACAACTTGGTTCCAGATCTGAAGTCAAAGTTTCTGATCACAAAAGCTTCAGGTTTCAGATGCATTGTAGGGTCTCTGGTTAAATTAACACTATTTCCAACATGCAATGTTTTATTTATGCATGTTGAGTATTGGTGAAATCCAAAGTTTTTTACTACTGGTTCTGTGGG
The DNA here is from genome assembly GCA_012654045.1 of Ptyas mucosa. Classification (NCBI taxonomy): domain Eukaryota; kingdom Metazoa; phylum Chordata; class Lepidosauria; order Squamata; family Colubridae; genus Ptyas; species Ptyas mucosa. The sequence continues at coordinate 20,522,075 of WNWU01000018.1, read as the reverse complement.
CATGGCTTGGTGGGCATGACTTGGTGGGCGTGGCAGGGGAAGGATACTGAAAAATCTCCATTCCCATCCCTTTCCAGGGAAATGATATTGCGAAATCTCCATTCCCACCCCACGCTAGAGGTGGTATTTGCCGGTTCTCCGAACTACTCAAAATTTCCGCTGCCGGTTCTCTGAACTGCTCAAAATTTCTGCTACCGGTTCTCCAGAACCTGTCAGAACCTGCTGGATTTCACCCCTGACATTGAGTGTCTCTGAAACTCAAAATAAGGTAAATCAAGCCAGGATATCTCTGAATGAGTCCATGCTCAGTCTTTCTCCTGTGAACCAGAATGTAACTCTGCAGGGCATATAGTAGAATTCTTCTAATAAAAATAACAGAATTTAATAGAATATCAGAGTTAGAGGGGATCTTGGAGGTCTTCTAATCCAACCGCCTGCTCAAGCAGGAAACCCTATACATTTTCAGACAAATGGTTGTCCAATCTCTTCTAAAAACTCTAGTGTTGGTGGGATACAGTAGAACCTTCCTCATAGAGGCATGTCTAGAACAGTGATTTTTATTGGGATCAGGCTTATTATTTTTAGACTATTGACCTTGCTAACTTTAGACAGTGATGTACATTGACTGAATTCAAAACGTGGTAAACCTGACAAGTGTGTGGACCCTCTTGCTTATATTATCACATGGCATGATAGTTTTAATTTATTCCATGAAAGCACCACCTGACAACTATAGTGTAGACAATTATCTTTTTTTTTTTACTTTTCCTCCATTTTGGAGGAAAGGGTTTGAGTAATAAAATAAATGTCAACCCCAAGTCCTTCAAACACCCATTATAATGATGCCATTAATAATTAGTTAAAGCACCTATAGTCCTCAGGAATCCTCCAGCTGAAAGAGTTGGCTATCTGAACCAGCCCAGTGATGCCCTTGACATGATGGCCCAGTGCCTGGAAGTGGTACGGGTCAGGATGGGAAGGAACAGACTTTGACTCAACCTGGCCAAGACCGAGTGGCTGTGGGTACCGGCATCTCGGTCCATAGGAGAGGTTCCATCGCTGGCTATAGGGGGTGAAGTTTTACCCCCTATAGACAGAGCACGCAACTTGGGTGTCCTCCTGGGCTCATGGTTGAGTTTAGAAGACATATAATGACCATGACCAGGGGGGCATATGCCCAGATCCGTCTGGTGCACCAGTTGTGCCCCTACTTGGACCGGGATGCCCTACGCACAGTTACTCATGTGCTAGTCACCTCCCATATTGACTACTGTAACGCTCTCTACATGGGGCTGCCCTTGAGGACCACTCAGAGGCTTCAGCTGGTGTAAAATGCAGCCACGCGGGTTGTGATGGGAGAATCCCAATACTCCCATGTAACACCCCTCCTGTGCGACCTGCATTGGTTGCCGGTTGCCCTCCAGGTGAGATTCAAGGTGCTGATGATGACCTATAAAGCCCTACATGGCTTAGGCCCAGGATATTTGGCGGACCATCTGTAGCCAGCAACAACATCCCATCGCCCGGTTCGTGCCCATAGGGAGGGCCTGCTCAGGGTGTCGTCGGTGAGACAATGTTGGCTGGCAGCACCCAGGGGTAAAGCCTTCTCTGAGGGCACGCCCACTGACTGGAATCAACTCCCCTTGGGGCTTTGGTTGGCCCCTGACCTTTGCACCTTTCGCTGCGAATTAAAAACTTGGTTATTTGAGTCCCCTGGCCTGGACTGATGGGGTTTTATACGGGTTTTTAACTGTATCTGATTTAATTAGGCATTTTAACTTTGTATAATGAATTATTGTGGTTTTTATTGTTGTGAGCCGCCCTGAGTCCGTTGGAGATAGGGTGGCATATAAGCCTAATAAAATAAATAAATAAAATATCCTTCCTTTAAGTTTACAAATTCTAAAAAAGAAGGTTGGATGGGTGAAGACAGGAGAGTGTTCATCCATTTTTAATACAGGGACTCCTTATACCTTGGCTACCTGAAATTCAGGAAACATTGATCTACAAACTTCCTAGTTTGTTTGTTAATCCAGCCTTGGTGTCTGAACTGGACAAGACCTGGGGTCTTCTCTTGGTCAGCCTTTGAAGGAAAGTGCTGTGAGAAACAACATATTTAGCTGTTTTATGATGACCATGTTTATCTATGAGCACAAGTGTCTAATTAGATCTGACTGAAAAGGCATTTGCCTGACATTTATGCCACTGTCCTTCAATCTTTAGAAACATTTAAGTTCTTGTGGGAGGCATAACAAACAATGTCAGACATTACATAAAACCCTCCCTTGCTTGTGACCCATTGCAAGGAGAGAAGGAGGAAATGATCTGGGAGGAGAGTATGGGAGAAGAATGGAGTTATCCCATAAACTTGACGGGTGGGACCATTTAGTTTGAAAGCAGATCTAAGGGGCGGTTCTTTCTATGAATAAGGAACATCTCTACAAAAAAGGAAAGAGGAAAAGTAATCACTTGAACCAGTTAATCACATAGCCCTTCAAAGTGGAGTTGGAAGGGAGCCCACCTAGAATTACTTTAGAAGAAGCTCTGGACAGATTCAGTAAATCCCCATTCATATAGCATATTTATTATATTATTGATGTAAAGAAGGGGAGATTTATTCCAAAAAGTAAAAAGCTTAGGGATGGGATGAGGAACAAAAAGTATGTTTTACATATTTCAAACCTACACATTATCAAAAGTGTAGCATTGTATGTTTTCTTTTTTGAGGTTTTAAAAGTCTGCAAGTGGTGACTTACACTGAAAATAACACAGTTTCATGTATATCTGCTGTAAGTAGTACAGTTTTCCATCATCAAAGGGAAGTCTTTCTCAGCCAGTATTAGTGAGATCTTTTAACTGTAGAGATTTTAAGAAGTAATGTTATTTTAAAATTGTTCTTTGATGTATTTCTAAGAAAGGAACTTTGCATCAGCATTTGTGAAGTGATTAAAAAAGATGTAGCAAATACCAAGAATGAAAAAACATAGTAGTAATTTTAATATAGAAATAATATATATATACTGTATAATGTACACACACACACACTCTAAAGCCACCAGCCATCTAGATAATTGGTTCTGTTGAACCACTTTTGCTAAGATTTTTGGAGGGTATTATGAAGTTGGAAATTGCATTTAAGTAGCTGAAATCCATTACTACATGTCCTGCAGACTGAAGGGTAAGGACCAGATGCTGGTTTTGTTTCAGGGGGCCCTCCTATAAATAGTTATTTGCTAGATATCTTATATGTTGCTTCCTCTAAGATTGAGCAGGATTTACACTGTGATTTCCTTTCCTTAAACACCAACTTTGTATGTAGTTTAGTAGAGAGAGAATGACTACTCCAAACTAATCCAGTAAATTTCCATGGTTTAGGATAGACGTAAACCTGGGTCTCTCTAGTCATAGTCCAACAAGATTAAAATGCATATCAAAATGGTATTCATATTTGAAAAGTCATCCTGAATCTTCTTTTTTCAAGATTAAATTTTCCAAATTCTTTCAGTATCTCTCTATGGGACTATGTCTATCATTGTCCTTGCAATTTGTTCCAGTTTGCCCAAGTCTATTTGAAAAGATAGTGTCAAAAACTAGTTTCATATTTGAGGTATGGTCTGATGAAAACAGAATAAAATGGAATGATTACTTCCCAGGATTTGAAACTCTACCTCTGTTAATGAACCCTAAAATTCACAGCTGTTTTAAAAGCTGACTGGACAGGTTAATTGGGGATGAGGCAATCAATGACTATTAATATTGATGGCTGTTTGCTACTGCTTGAATTGTAAGAAGAATGTCTTAAATACTTGTTGCTGGGAGGCAACAATGGAAGAGGTTTATCATCCTCCACTCCAGGCTTGTAAACTTCCCAAATATATCCAGGCTGTTGTATGACACTGAATACTGAACCAGATGGACCTACAGGATGACCTGATCCAGTAAGGTTATTCTTACATCTAATTGCACCTGTCATTTTGCAGTGATAGCCCACTGCCAACTCATTCACTCATAATCAAGTACTATTCTAAGGTATTTTTTACTGTTGTCAAACCAGAAATATCTCTTCCTATACTGGTGCCATTTGATTTCTGATTTCCAATTACATAATTTTGCATTTGTTCCTGTTAAATTCCACTGTGTAATTTTTAGGCCATTTCACCAACATATCAAGATAAGTTTGCATGTTGTTGCTGTCTTTTAGGTATTGTCTATCCCACTCAATTCTGTGTCATCTGAAAACCTGATGCTTATTTATCTGTTTCTTTATTAAAAGCATTAATAAAAATATTTTGAAAATACAAGATTTTCAAAGTCTTAACTTGCCACTTGATACCTTAGTCAAACTTGATGAGAACCAAAGAACACTCTTTGAATGCAATATCTGTGTCCATTTAATTGTTATGTTTTCTAATCTATATGTAACGAGCTTGCTGATATGCTAATTCATGAAAATCTCTTTATACAGATTTTTTTTTGTTATTATTTTATTTGTATGGCTACCCATCTCATCTAAGTGACACTGGGTGTCACAGATCAAAACAACAATCCAATAAAAACAAGTTTAAAAAACCCTATATGTAAACATATATGAAAACTATCAATAATCAGTTTAAAACAAAAAAATATAATCAGGGATTTTTACAGCAGTTCAACACAGTTATTTTAAATACTCCCCGCTATTGCTGAACCCCAAGGCAATATCTTCAGGGCCTTCCTAAAGGCTGGGAGGATTGAGACTAATCTAAGTTCTGATGGGGGGGGGGAGTAATGTCCCTCGGAGTGGGTACCTGATACCCACCAGATGAACTCTTTCATAGATAGGATTTATAGCATTCCTCTCCTGCTTATCCTGATGTATCTAGGGAGAAAGGTCCCTCAAATAATCTGATTCCTGCTGGCACAGTGGTTAAAGTGCACAATTGCAGGCAATCCCTGCCTCAAGATTGACTCAGCTTTCCATCCTTCCCAGATCAGTAAAATGAGGACTCAGATTGTTGGGGGCAATAAGCAAATAATGCTTACATTGTAAACTGCCCAGAGAATGCTGTAAAGAGCTTTGGGGCAGTATATAAGCCTAAAGACTATTGCTATTGCTATCTCAAGCCATATAGGGCTTGAGATAGCACCTTGAATTGAATCCTCATAATGAGCACCTTGAATTTAATCCTCATAATGAGCACCTTGAATTGAATCGTTTGCACAGTTTTGCCTTGTGCACTAGTTGTGCCTAAAATGGCCTTTATTTGATAATTATTAATTAATTAGATTTATTACATTTTTATTCCCATTATTAATTAATTAGATTTATTACAGATTCTCTACCACTTTAATCTCTTAGCAACGTACAAGTAAAAATTACAAACAAAAACACTACTGAAATCACTGCTATTGATAGGAATATGTTGAGAACGTTCCTTCTTGTAAGAGAACTAGAAAAGGGCATAGACTCAAGAGATATGCAAGTTATGTATTTAGTCATAAATATTTAACTACAATCTTATATTTGATTGGAAATTGTAAAAAGAGGAGTCTTGGTGCTAATATTAATTATCTTCCCTCATCACCCTGCTATTCCCTCCCCCACCTTTCTCAAAAGAACAATCAGCTTTGAATTATTAGGATAGCTGTGTGAGTTGGGGGTTGGGGACTACCTTCCTTGGCTTTGTTGGTTACTCCAGTGGCAAAAAGCAGGCCCAGTGGCATTGGCATTTCGTGCTGACAACACTGTAAAAAGTTTAAAGCTGCAACTGCTTTGAGAAGCCAAAGAGAAGAGAGGAGATGGGAAGTCTAAAAAGGTTAGCCTGAAATGCACTTTACTGTTATTTAGGAGAACAAATGAGTTAAGGAAAAATTTCAAATACCAGAATACCCTACAGGGAGGAGATATAACTATTAAAGGGCTGTTACAGCAGCAATAAATGGAGGAACAATAAAAATAAATTGATGAAGTAAATGTCAGCTCTGGTCCCTTGAGCTGCACCCCCATGCCTTTGTCCAAAAGTAGAACCTCACCAATTACAGGAGGTTGGGATCAGCCTTCAATGACAGCATGACAAGGACAGCACATGGAACACTGACAGAAAGAATACAATTATTCACAGCCTTGAAAAATTGTATCCTACTAGAATGTATGGGGGGGGGGAATCAATTAATGGCACACGGCTTCCACTTCTGTCTAATAATTTGATAAAAGGGGAGCCAGAATAAAATAACAACAATATGCATGTGATCTTTCCTTTGCTTCTGGAAAGGCAACAGGAGGTGGGAGGAGGGTGAGCACATAGAATGTATGACCCACAAGTCAAAGTCAGTGTTATGCTGAGGGTTAACACTGGCATAGTTTTAGAATGTATGCAATTTTCATTATTCTTATTATCTTAAAGAAACCTAGGCGGGCTTTTAAAAAAAGGGGTATTTAAATGAAAATCACCTTTCTTCTTTTTTTGGCTGAGATCCATAGCAAAAGAGAGATTTCTTTGTTAAGCAGGCAGAAAGGAGAATAGTGAAGGCCTCTCTGTTTTATGAAAGGGAGAAGGTAGAAGTTGGTGGTAAACAGGGTAGAGGTGGAAGACGATTTATCTTGTGCAATTTACAACAGGTGCTAAACATTACGAAAAGCAGAGCTATTAAGCAATCAAATTAGGCTATAATTAACAGAAGAAAACCATACAAGAATTCTAATTAACTCATATCAGAACATGGCCATGGTCACCTCCAATAGCCCCACTTAAAGCTAAAAACTGGGGAAAAAACAAATGGGGAAAAATATAACCCTAGCATAATGCTTTTTAAGTGGGTAAGAAATTGCAGCTATTGATGCTTTCATTTCTGATGTTGATTAAATGTTCTATTCTGTGGCATAGAATCTTTTATTTGCAAATACACTGCTTCTATGGGTTGTTGATTGCTTGCATAAGGCTGAGATCCAGAAATCACTTAAGCATGTTGAATATTTTCTCTCTATATATTTCTCTCTTATAATATCCTATAAGCATGCCTCAGTGTGATTCCCTTCTAATACTTAAATTTCCATTCAGTATGAGGAAGTCTGCCTTAAAATGTAATAATAATAATAAGGACTCGATAGGTGGATAATAATGCCAAATCCAGTCTAAACATCTGGCTAACTGTGCAACCAACCATAATAATAATAATATGCAGAATTACCAGTAGTCAGACAGACTGCCAACAATGGCTTACAATAGACATTTAAAAAGGACCTGAAAACTTGCATTTGGCTGTGCAAGAACAAGCTATTGGAACTAATACAATCAAGACCAGGATTGAAAAATCATCAAACAATTCAAAGTGGAGATTGTACAAAGAAGCAGAAGAAACAGCAAAGTACATATTCGACTCATGCAAGAAGGTTGCAAAAATTGATACATGACAACACAACACAGTCACAGAAATAATCCTGTTAAAATTATCATGTATCAGTAATGAAAAATTGGTGGGAACATAGAGTTGAAAAAGTCATTGAAAATGAGCAGGTTAAAATATTGTGGGATTTCAGAACACAGACTGGTAAAGTCTTGGCTCATAACATTCCATATATAATTGTACTTGAAAAGAAGAAAGTGTAGAAAATTCATGTGACAATATCATGGGAACAGTAGAATAGAAGGTGAAGAATTGTAAACGATCATCAAGTATCAAAATCTGAACATTGAAATTGAAAATTATGGCATGGTATGAGTACCACACCAAAAAATCCTGGACAGCACTTAAAAAATCTGTACATTGATAAAATTTCCATCAGTCAATTGCAAAATTGCACTTTGCTTGGATCCGTACATATACTAAGCCGATATACCATAGCATCTTAGATTCTTGGAAAAACTTCATGCATATAAAGGCTAACACCTTACAGAGCCTGTAGTACAGTGGTTTAAAGCACCCTGTTATTAACATCTATTAACATCTGCTGCTTGCAATTACTGCAAGTTTGAATCCCACCAGGCTCAAGGTTGACTCAGCCTTCCATCCTTTCTAAGGTGGGTAAAATGAGGACCCAGATTGTGGGGGCAATAAGCTGACTTTGTATAAATATACAAAAGTATGAAGGCTATTGCTTAACGCACTGTAAGCCGCCCTGAGTCTCCGGAGAAGGACGGCATATAAATCAAATAAAAATAAAATAAATAAATAAAAATAAACACCAGCTAAAGAGCTGACAGCTCTGATGTCACATTGTTGTGAACAGAGAATAATAATATAATCCAGTCTAAACATCTGACTAACTGTGTGCCCAGCCATAATGATATGCCAACATATTATAACATCTTAGGTTCTTCTATGAAAACCAACACTAGCTAAAAAATCAACAGCTGTGATTTCGTGTGTCATCTATATAACAGTAATTCTCTTCTGAATTTATAACTCCATAGTCAGAGTTTGACATTTGTTAGCCTGGATAATTTCTATTCTGCAAATGGAGGGGACAACTGATTCATGTGATATTTCCCCATGGAAGAATTTAGAACATATGTAGTAGATTTGGAAATGGCTATTTAGATCCATTAGAGCAAGCATAACTCCTGGCTACTAAGTATCTAGCAGGGAAAATGGAAAGGAAGATCATCATATCCTTAATTACAGAAAAGAACCACTCTATTGACTATTCTTCCTCCATTTTGGTATTCTTGTACCCACTGTATTAATTCTTGATAAAATTGAATTATGCAGACACATTGTTGGAAGAAAAAAAGGATACAATTTCATTTGGCCATTTATTTTTCTCTCTAGTTCTCTGCTATGAGGATATTGCTAAAATATTAATGGTGACTGGTTATCAGCATCTGCCAAAGTTGATTACCCAGGTCAGCCACTCATGGGATAGGAGTTCCTGTTCCTAGATATCGTCACATCCTTGTTATAACTCTTAAAGCTGCATATACACACATAGTGATGATGCATCCTTTCTCATTATTAAATCATATTGTTATATAATATAATAAATATCTCTGCTAGTTTACAGTTAGAAAAATGAAGATATTAAGGTTAATATTTATTATGCAATGAGCAGAGCCACGTGTTAATTCAACGAAGTAAAATAATAACTATGAATGCTAAACAAAGTTGCGAGAATTTAGTTCATCTTCTGTGGTTTTGTCAGCTCTGAATTGTGATACAAATACTGTGATTTCTCTAACTTTTTTTAGTGAAATTGCTTTTAGATGATATAAAAAATGAAACAGTACGGTGCATTTACTTTAAAACCATATTGCTTTAAAATATTGCATGCCAACTCATGTGTAATTAAGTGATATCAAACTATCTTTATTCTCACTGTTTTAGCTGCAAGAAACAGCTGACATTATCACAGTGACAGTTATAATAACTAAAGATTGAGATTACATATTTAATTTTGGCTTTTCCTAAACTAGAACTCTCCAGGTGTAATGGGACCACAACTCCTAGTATTTATAAATCAGCATGTTCCTAAAAGTAGCCATTTTTGAAAATCTGAAGGTTGTTTTTCTTAATTATGTTGACTAACCCCTTTATCAAGTATTACTGTCTTAAACATATTTATTATATGTTAATCATTTTCATATTGACAATTTTCTTGGAAGCATGTAAGACAGGACAATAGAACACAAATGTTTAAAGTAAATAAATAAAATTAAATAGACAATTATTGCTTTCAGCCTCTTTAGATTGCATACTCAGAACACAATACAACAGGAAATCAAATACAAGCTAAAAATATTTGTGTAGTCTTTCTCTCCCCTAAGCATATTCTGTTAAGTAACATAGTTGAAGCTTATACAATTTGAATTAGCAGCTGGATAGCAATGAAATTCCACTACTCAAACCTGGGAAATAAGTTTGCAAAATGCACTTCTCAAGCATCTTCCACGCACAAAAACCCATTATATGTAGGGATACAAGGGGGGAAAAAGGCTAACTAATTATTTTGTCAAAACTTTTCTGTTCTCCAGAGTTTTAGGACTAGGTGGGTGATAGCAGACATTTTCATCACAGAAGTGTTGCAATATTTCTGTCTCAGCAGCACTTCTGACAACATCTTTCCGTAAGAATGTCCTGCATATGGAACAATGTTTTAGGTGGGGGCAACTCAAGAGTAATTACAATCATGCTCCATGCTGTTGTTATAACTTGTTCATTCACTGCTGACCTCTAAACCAGCCAAAATGTCTTGCCTTGAGGAACTCCTCATAAGGCAGCTTCAGTTCCCTGCATGATTTAACACAGGCAGCCATCACTGACACATCATCCTCAGTGCTGCAGTCTGAAGATCCCCTCAGGATAAACAGTTTTGCTTGAGAATCAGACTGATGTGATCTTGATGGTGGTTGGCTATCTCCAAGATCTCTCTGAATGAAACATTTATATAAGTGGCCACTTCAGCCACTGGATTGGAAAGGGGGATGGCCCTTTCTAGTTCATAACTGAAAGTGGCCCTTGGGTAGCATTAGCCCAGGGGTGGTATTCACTTACCTTCGCTACTGATTTGCAAATGTGAGTGCACGCTTCCGTGCATGCGCAAAGTGTCAAAAATGGGACATGATGACATCCAGGCAGGTGGGCGGAGCCTCCCACAGCCACTGCTACTGCTTCGCTCAAACCTGATAGAACTGGCTGAATACCACCACTGCATCAACCCCTTTTCAACAGCATTATGAAGGACACCTAGGTAGGCACAGTGCAAAGACTGCGTTCCCGTCCCCTTTTGTTGGTAAGCATTTGCTATGGTATGATACTAATCAAAGACATTCTTGGGAAAGAATATGATGGCTGGACATGATACCAAGAAAGAAACTGAGCTACTGCTAGTGCTTGCAGTGCTGGCAAAGTACGGTAATAATAATAATAATAATAATAATAATAATAATAATAATAATAATAATATAATAATAATAATAAAGCAGATACTGTCATTATGTTCACAGTAAATTTTCACTCAAACATGGAGGCAAATGTTGCCATCCATAAAACAAAAACAAAAAAAGTATCACTGGTAAATCCAAAGCAAATCAGCAAATGGATTCCATTTTTCCCTACCTGAATAGACAGTGATGCAAATAGATAATTTTAGAGTTTGGAACAAATGGTCATATGAAGGCCTCTTTTTGGAGACCCGTGATCTTTTTTGTAGAAGAAAACTTAGATAATTGCTGTGGTGATTCCAGAAATAGACATAGGGCCTGTTCCCTTCTGTTCTCTAGCAGTTGTAAACAACAATGCAAATTTGTGCGGTGCTGTCTGGTTAGACATAAATGAGGATTATTCTTTTAGGATATACCGTATTTGATGATTCTGTACCTGATTGATAACTAGTACAGACTTTGAGAATGTAACCAGCAAGAGTTCCACCACAACTGGATCAAAATGTCAACGGGACAGCCATATCTGCATGATTAATTAATTAATTAATTCAGAATAGAGTTAGAAGGGATCTTGGAGGTCTTCTAGTCCAACTCCCTGCTCAAGCAGGAGACCCTATACCATTTCGCTTCCTGTTATTCAGGATACTGCTTATAAGCACTTTGTGCTTAGAGTTCAAAGCATTGTTAGAGACTCCACACACCCACTTCACATTCTGTTTCTGTTGTTCCCCTCTGGGAGGAGGTTTTGAAGTATTTCTAGCAGGACTTCCAGATTTTCTAATAGCTTTGTTCCCTATGCCATCCATCTGGTAAACTGGCAAGATTCTTTTTTCTCGCCATGTACATGTATAGGTCTGAACTAGACTGTGTTGTTTCCCTCATCATATAATATATGTGGGTATATGCATAATTTTGCATTTATTTATTTTGTCATGTTTATGTAGTGTATATTGGAGGTGGTGACCCTTTGAGAGCTTTACGCAATGAAATTTCATTTTAATGTATGCCGATTAGTGTACAGTGACAATAAAGGTATTGTTCTATTCTATTCTATTCTATTCTGTTCTGTTCTGTTCTGTTCTGTTCCGTTCCGTTCCGTTCCGTTCCCATTCCATTCCATTCCATTCCATTCCATTCCATTCTATTCTATTCTATTCTATTCTATTCTATTCTAGACAAGTGGCTGTCCAGTCTCTTCAGTGATGAAGCACACACAATTTTCGAAGGGAAGCTGTTCTACTGAATCAAAGTCCACTGATCAAAGTCTCAATCTTGATTTTTTTTAACCCTTGTCCCCTCCAGACACCACTCTACTATTAAGTAAGAGATTGTAATGGACCTACATTTGAATTCTTCTTCCACATCTAGAAGCAGCTTCCACACTTTTAATTGTTAACTAATTAGCTTCAAAGAAAGCAAATTAGTCAACAGTTGCTCCGAACTTTCAAGAGCTGAGCATTTAATAATACTGTCATCTTCTTACTCCAAGAGGATTTATTGTTTCTACAAGATTAATTGTAAATCCAATGGAAAATAATATAAAGTCTGAGGTCTGAGGTTCCAGTGAGATAATTATTGTGAATAATTATTAGCAGAGGGCTATTCTGACAATTCTGTATTTTAATTGGCAGTTTCTAATTCTTTATAAATATCCCTTTAATTTTTTCTTAGAAAAGGCTATCTGTATTTCATTAATCTGTTAAATGCTTTCAGGCAAATCTACAAATCTTTACAGCTAAATAGATCATTTTCATCAATAACTACCTTGAATGTTATTGCTATCAATGTTTAAGGCTAAGAACAGTCTGGGTTAAGAAACTAATTTAAAATTCTGTACTACACTAGTCTAGTTTGCTGACACATGAATAAATGTTATGATATAAGCAAACATGCACCTCAGGATTTAAAATTTTTTTAGGTTTCACTACAAGTAAATTTGGACATTTTACTATAGAAAGAAAAAGGGGGTCAAAATGGAAGAGATTGTTTTAAATGCCAATAATTTTTTCTTAAATGTTTGAAAGCCCATTCCTTTTTCAAGGGCACTATGCTTATCAGCTAAACCATTTTGTCCTTTAATAGAAATATTTTAGCTGGTAAGCATAGTGCCCTTGAAAAAGATTTTTTTTTTCAAAATACATGGGATTGCAGACAATAGTTTTTTTCCTTACTAATACTTGAAACATTCTTTTCCTTTGATTTGGCATTTCACTCTAGCCAGTCTTAGCAGTGGAATGCATCTAACATCAAATAAAGTCCACTAGCAAACATCTTTCCCCACTTAAAAATATAAAATAAAAATTGTCTTGGGAAAAAAGGTACACCACTGAAAGTAGCAGGCAAACCACAAGTAGATATGCTAAAAAAGAACTTACATCAGAGGAAATTACAGTTTAAAACTTGCAGCAGAGAAATTTGTCAAAGAATATAAAAAGGGCCTTAGGCAATTTATGCTAGCAGATATGTAAATTAGGGTATGATATGTATGTAACCTCCATATATTAAGAGATCTAGCAACCTGTGATAGCTATGAATTTTTCTTACCCTTTCAAAAAAAAATGTTGAACAAACTTCGACTAATGTATTATATTTGTTCTGATAGTCTACATAACATTACATGATATTGTGATTATAACATTCTTTGTTACTTAGATTTCTCTCATTTCAAAATTAGCTGATAGCCATAAACAAAAATGTTTTTAAACTGGCATTCTCAGGATTCTCCCTACTGCATCAAATACCACAATTCATATTTATATGATATGACTATTAATCCAGAATGTACTTGTACACTGCAGGTTAATAGGGAATGAATAACATTTTTGTTCATGCCTTGAGAATGTAGGACAGAGACCTATTGTTTTTAAATCCAGATCAACAGAAATACTGGTTGGCAGAAATGATTGTTTCTAACTTGTAATTAATTCTATTTCTTAAAGGATTGTCTGGATTTCAGGAAGAATATATGGCAGCCAGGTTCTATGGAAGAACATATAGGAGTTTGTCAGGAGGGTTTCGTGAGGAGTTTCAGGAGAGTTTTCTTCTAAGTCAAAGAACTTGAGAAGGGATCAGAGGAAATAAAAGTCTTGTATCAGTGAAAACTTAAGTTCCACTCCCTACATGGGGCTCCCCTTGAGGTGCACCCAGAGGCTCCAACTGGTGCAGAATGCGGCCGCGCGGGGGATTTTGGGAGCGCTCCCATGTGACACCCCTCCTGCGTGAGCTGCATTGGCTCCCGGTGGACTTCCAGATGCGCTTCAAGGTGTTGGTTACCACTTTTAAAGCGCTCCATGGCATTGGACCTGGGTATTTGCAGGACCGCCTTCTGCCACCAATAGCCTCCCACTGGCCAGTGCGCTCCCACAGAGAGGGACTCCCCAGGGTACCGTCAGCCAGGCAATGTCGGCTGGTGGCCCCCAGGGGGAGGGCCTTCTCTGTGGCAGCACCTGCCCTCTGGAACGATTTGTCCCCGGAGATTCGGAGGATATCAGATCTCCGGGTTTTTCGCCGTGCCCTAAAAACTCTTCTTTTTCAGCAAGCAGGGCTGGTGTAACCCCTCCCCCTTTTCTGAGATATTAGATTTTAATTATAAAACGGGTTTTAATTGGTAGATTTTAAAATCTTTGGCCATAATATATAATTCTTTTATATTTCTTTTAAATTTTGTATTGTATGTTTTTACTTGGCTGTGCACCGCCCTGAGTCCAGCAGGAGAAGGGCGGTATACAAATTTAATTTAATGAATAATAATAATAATAATAATAATAATAAATAATAATAATAATAATTAAGTAACAAAATACTGGATGACTTTCAATGCTTGTGGCATGTTTGTATTACTTACTGAAAATAACATAGAAAGTTAACAATGTGACAGAAAAACTTTGAAGATTTATCAAGGTTTTCTCCAATTAATATTTCTTGTGAATTCATATAGGGGAAAATATATTAATTACTATGGTCTTTAAAGACCTAGGAAGAAAATTAAGCCAGCAGTGTGCTGCAGTTGCCAAAAAGCCAATGAAGCCCTAGGCTGCACCAACAGACAGATTAACAGAGTTGGAATGGACCTTATAGGTCATCTATGCAACCCCCCGCCTAAACAGGAGATTCTACACCAGTGTTGGCGAACCTATGGAACACGTGCTGGAAGTAGCACATGAAACCATCCCGTGAGGAATGCGTGGCCTCACTGGCTCCTCTTCCACATTCCTGTGTACACACACGTGCTGGTCAACTGGCCATCATGTGCATGGGAGTGGCAATACCTGGAAGAGTGGCATTTTGTCACACATGCACAGGTTGGCACCTGATGGCCAGCTGTTTGTTGGGCAGGCATCCATGCTGGAAGTTCAGGTGTTGGCTTGCGCATGTGCGATGGACCACCGCTCTTCTGGGTATTGGTGCTCCCATGTGTGTGAAGGCCACCGGGGCTGTGCATTCCTCGTGGGATGGTTTTGTGTGCCATTTCCGGCATGCAGGCTGGCACGTCGTGACGTAAAAGGGTAGCCATCACTGCCCTACACCATTTCTGACAAATGGCAGTCCAATCCTTTCTTGAAAGTCTCAAGTGATGAAGCGTTCACAACTTCCGAAGGCAAGCTGTTCCATTGGTTGATTGTTCTCACTGTCAGAAAATTTCTCCTTATTTCCAGGTTAAATCTCTCCTTGTTCAGTTTCCATCCATTATTCCTTGTCTGGCCCTCAGGTGCTTTGGAAAATAGCTTGACCCCCTACTCTCTGTGGCAGCCCCTCAAATATTGGAACACTGCTATCATGTCTCCCCTGGTCCTTCTCTTCACTAGACTAGCCATGCCCAATTCCTGTAAGATGGATAATATCAAGTTCATGAGAAATCATAGTATCACTCTATACTATACTAGTGAGACCACATTTGCAATAATGTGTCCAGTTTTGGTTGCCACAGCAAAAAGAAAATGCTAAAACCCTAGAAAGAGTGCAGAGAAGAACAACAAAGATGATAAGGGCTCTGGAGGCTAAAATGTATGATAAACAGTTAAGGGAAATAGGTATGTCTAGCTTAACAAAGAGAAGGCTTAGAGGTGACATGACAGCAGTTTCCAGTACTTGAGGGACAATGACAGAGAAGATGGGATTGACTTATTCTCTAAAGCACTTGAGGGCAGGACAAGAAGCAATGGCTGTCCACAGTATTCTAAAAAGTCTTCTCCAACATCAACCTTCAAAAGTGTTGATTCTAACCTCACAGTTAGATTATTGCAATGCGCTCTACACAAGGTTACCCTTGAAAAGGGTTCGGAGACTACAGTTGGTCCAGAATGCAGCCGCGCGAGCTGTCATGGGTGCACCTAGGTACACCCACATTACACCAATTCTCCGTGAGCTGCACTGGCTCCCTATTGGTCTCCAGGCACAATTCAAGGTGTTGGTTAATACCTTTAAAGCCCTACATGGCTCAGGACCAGATTATCTTTGAGACCACCTTCTATCACATAGCTCCCAGCAACCGATAAGATCCCACAGAGTTGGTCTCCTCTGGGTCCCATCAGCTAAATAATGCCGGCTGGCGGGCCCGTGTGGGAGGGCTTTCTCTGTGGCTGCCCCAGCTCTCTGGAACCAGTTACCTCCTGAGGTCCGGATCATCCCCACCCTATTGGCCTTCCGGAAAGTGGTGAAGACCTGGCTTTTCCGGCAGGCCTGGGGCCGTTGATCTCGCTGTTGCAATCGTGTGAGATCCGGCCATGAATGATGTGAATGGGTTTTAATGTTTTAATTTTTAAATGTTTTTATAATGGTTTTTTAAATGTATTGTAAAGCGCCTTGAGTCTTCGGAGAAAGGCGGCATATAAATCGAATTAATTAAATTAAATTAAATTAAATTTGGTATCCTGCTTCTTCAAAATTCAACATTCACTTCCCTATAATGACACAGGGAATACCATAACTTGCATGGTTTTGATTTCATACATCATGGCATTTGAAATCTTTTCCAAGGCCTTTATGGATGCTCTACCAAGTGTTAGTCTCTGGTTTATTTCTTGACCGATTGTTCCTTTACTGTTGATGGTTGATTCTAAAAGGCAGACATTATGTAGCATTTAAGTATCTTCATTGGCAATTCTAAAACTGCTTGTTTCAGACTTCACAAAAAGTTGTTACTATTATTGTTCATAGGATTGTATGGACAATATAGAATCAAAATAGCTTTGGTAGATGGGCCCATGTAAATTCATTTGTACTAGGTCAAAAACTTCATGGTTGGGCCCTGACAAAAAAAAAACCAAGCAGAAGGATTTTTATCATCAGATAGAATGGTAGCTACTTGGAATGATGAGCTTTAAATGCATTCTGAGTAATTTTCTAGGCTTGCCTCATTCCGCCATTGGCTTGCTGCCAAGTTTGTGGATCAGCAGCCTTGAGTATACTAGCTCCCAAGGTTTTTATTTTTTCTATTCACCTGACAGGTCAGCAATTTCCCATGAACCTGCCCACATCTTTTCCTAATGGTGTTCTTAAAGGGCAAATGTGAAGGCAGCAGTTTTCATGTTGTCTCTTAAGCAATCTGTTCTCGTGTTATCTTAGGGTGTTGGCCTACAGACTCTCAAATCAAAAGCCACTGTAAATAGAAGGCAGATAGAGTACTAATTACTTTATCAACATACTGGCAATTAAAAACTGCTACCTGGCTGCTTGCATCCCAAGTGTGGGGCAGGTCTCAAGAAAAAAAAATAGACTGCAATCCTTTTCTTAAAGACTCAGTAGTGTTCATAACACATATCCCTTTCAGCTTTGAAGTCCAATTGTCTAAAGAGGTTTCCTTGACTTAGAGGGTACTATGTGTGCAGGATCAGAAGTTACTAGTAGTATTTAAACTTTGGTGGAACTCAGCCATTACTTCACAACTTGAAGACTTGTCCTTTCATCAATGATGTATGATTCTCTGAGCAATAAATAATCCACTCACATTCAAGTCAATAGGTTTTGCAAAAGAAGAAGCACAAGCAAAGAGGGATTTAGAGACTGGCAGAAAACCACAACAGCAAAGAAGAAGGGTACCACATACATGTTTCTACACTAATATAAAAGTATGGGGTGGGGAAAATAAGGATACTTTGAAATCCTAAGACAAGAGGACAAATATGATCTGAAAGACATCACAGAAACCTAATGGAAATATTGATACAGCCTTGGAAGGCCCAAATTTATTCAAAAGGAAGAGACTCAACAGAAAGGAGGAAGAGCTATGCTGTAGATAAATTAAAAAATATGAGAAATACATGAATTGAAACATCTGAGTAACAACACAAGGTGAGAGAAACAAAAATAATACCTTTGTGGGATTTGATTACATATTATCTGGATGAGCAGAAGAGATGGGTGAGGTATGTGATAGTAACAGTAGGAGATTTCAACTATCTTGACACCTGTGAGAGATCTAATTCTGCCAAGAGTCAGAGGCCCAAAAAACTCTTGTCCATTCTGTTGATAACTTGTTAAAAAGGTGAAAGGAAAAAAAAGGATCTGCTGTAATGGATCTAAGTCTTTTCTTTTGTGCTTGAAGAAGTGAAAGTCACTGGAACTTTTAGGGAAAGTGACGTGTAATCCTTGAGTTCATTATATTAAGAGGAAGAGGAAAAGAAAAGGGAAACCTTCTGGATTTTGATGTTAATGAATTCAGACAGAAGGTAAGTTAAAGCCAAAAAATTCTGAAGAACAGAAGTGTTTATGAAGGATGGGAAATCCTACAAATTAAGTCAAAATCACAAATTATTTCCACTAGAAGGGGAAAAAAAGGAAAACAAACAATAGAATAGAATAGAATAGAATAGAATAGAATAGAATAGAATAGAATAGAATAGAATAGAAT
>WNWU01000018.1:20484494-20503360 GCA_012654045.1 Ptyas mucosa | reverse complement strand
ATAGAATAGAATAGAATAGAATAGAATAGAATAGAATAGAATAGAATTTTTTATTGGCCAAGTGTGATTGGACACACAAGGAATTTGTCTTGGTGCATATGCTCTCGGTGTACATAAAAGAAAAGATATGTTCATCAAGGATCATAAGGTACAACACTTAATGATAGTCATAGGGTACAAATAAGCAATCAGGAAACAATCAACATCAAAATATAAATCATAAGGATAAAGAGACCAATGTGAACAGACTCAAAGTTTTCTTAAATACAGGAAAGAACAAGAATATGTACGGCAAGGGGAAGAAAGAGTACATATAATAATCAAAGTAATACAAAATAGAAATAAACTAAGCTAATATAAAATAGATGCCCAAAACTGTAGAAATGGTGTCATGCTACAGCACAAGTAAGCTGAGCCTCATGAGAAATGTCCTAAACAATATTAAAGGGTTTTTGGAGAATATATTGAAAACAAAAGGAAAAGTGGGCTGGAGGCTAAAACGTATGAAGAATGGTTACAGGAACTGGGTACGTCTATCTAATGAAAACAAGAACTAGGAAGATATGATAGCACTTAACCAATGAAATAGCTTGCCTTCAGAAGTTGTGGGTGCTCTATTACTGAAGGCTTTCAAGAAGAGACTGGACAATCATTTGTCTGAAATGATATAGGATCTCCTGCTTGAGCAGGAAGTTGAACTAGAAGACCTCCAAGGTTCCTTCCAACTCTATTATTCTATGTTCTATGTTAAGTTATTGTATAAGGAGAAAGGGATGTGAAAGAAGAAATATTCTATCACTGTCTTCTTTCAGAAGGGAAATGAAGCACCACTGTCCACTGTTTTGCCATTAGTAAAATGAGGAAGTTGCACTTCAGAATAAACAATATCAAGGTAAAAGATCCCTTAGTTAATGTCAATGACTTTAAGTCTCCAAGGCCAGATGAATTATTTCTAGGTACTGAAGGTCCTACAGGAAATGAGCTGTGGAACTGTTAAATGTAACTTTTAAAAACTTCTGGAAAACTGGTGAACTCCCAGAAGAATGGAAGAGAGCAGACATCATCTTCCTGCTTCAGAAAAGGAAGAAGGATGACTAGTAAATTATAGACTTGTCAGCCTGATGTTTATATTGAACAAGGTCCTCAAGCAAATTATTAAATAGTGTCTTTGGAGCAGTGGAATAGGGATGCAACAATTAACAAGACCTTGCATGGGTTTGTCACAAATCATGCCAGACATTATCTCTTCTTTGACAGACTTACTAGTTTAATAGACCGAGAGAATGCCATGATATACTGTATCCTGACCTGGGGAAAGCACTCAACACATTTTATCATGATATCCTCAATAAAATTGTTAGATAAAGGCTAGATGATTTGACCGGTAGATGGATTCATAATTGTCTGAATGATTGTACCTAGAGAATATTCACAGATGGCTCCATATCAGTTTAGAGAGTAGTATCAAGTGGAATGGCACAAGGCTCTGTCCTGAGCTCATGCAATTCAATATTATTATGTATGACCTGTCTGAAGGTGCTGAGGGCATGATGATCAACTCTTCAGATGACACAAAACTGGGATGAATGACTAATATAGTTTAGAAGAGAAAGAGAAGATTTTTTAAAAATCTAGATAGACTTGAACAGTGGGCCAAATAAACAGGATGACATTTAACACTAAGAATATAAACTCCTGTTTACATTCAGGAAAAAAATGCACAAGTACAGTAAAGGATGTGGGAAACCCAGCTTAGTAATAGTAAATGGGAAAAAAGTCTGGGTGTTCTTGAAAAAGCACCTTTGGGTCAGAGGTGGTATTCAGGCAGTTCTGAGCGGTTCTGGCGAACCGGTAGTGGAAATTTTGAGTAGTTCGGAGAACTGGCAAATACCACCTCTGACTGGGCCTGACCCCATCTATTCTCTGCCTTCCGAGTCCCAGCTGATTGAGTCTCAGCTGATCGGCTGGGTCTCTTTTTGTTGCCCTGCACAGGAGAACGGAGCTGAAAAGCAGGTTAGTGGGGTGGGAAGGGAGATTTTACAGTTTGGGTCCCATTCTATTGGCTGGAATACCATATCCAGTTATGGGCACTGTTCTAGAATGCAGGACCAGAATCAATGGATTGAGATTACAGAATAGTAAATTCAGGTTAGACTTTCCTAACAATAACAGCTGTCAATCATGGGATGAACTGCCCCATGAGCAATGATTGGTCTTCAAGCAGATAGTCATCTGTCTAACATGCTTTAGCAGATTTTGCACTAAGCAGATCAATAGATTAGACGACCTTCGAGATATCGTCCAACCTACTATAGCACTTTTCTGTAGTTGCAAACTAGCTTTTTATTTCACCATACTTGTACAGTACACTACTTTATACGTTCATACATTGCCTTTTGTTCTTTCAGCTTTTCACCTGTTTTCCAGCCATAGTTTCTTTGTCTTCCCCTTCTTCACAAGCATTCACTCTTTCTTTGTATCTTTATTTTGAAATTTGATCTTGTTCCCTTTCACCATATGACTTAACTATCTCAAAAAATATCAGCACATTGGTTCTGTGTTCTAAGTGGTATAGGATGTGGACTATAGTCCAACGTAGTGTTTTGATTTGCAACATAGCCTGTAGATAAGAGATCCTACCTTACATCAATAGCGTGAGCATAGTTGAGTTAAGACTGGCCTTGAGCTGTTCATATGACATATTGGCAAAATATATTCAAATGGACTAGTATTATCTTTACCATTATTATGCAATCAATGCTGCATAGATATAACTATGACTGGTAAATAGTCTACATCTGCTCTATCTTATTAAAAAAAGAATTATGTGAAATCAAAAGGCACACTTCATTTATTTTTTCCGCATAAAAATGTTCCATAGTCACTAGCAAGGCTATTTACAAGCAATGCATTAATCTCAATCAGATGCTTTGCAAGTTCTGGCTCTAAATTAATAATAATTAACAATTAATTAATATTCTCATCCTGTGCTAATGAATTCTAACCCTCTCTTTTATTGCTGGACACAACTGCATAAAAGACTGAAGAAATGCCAGCTTTGAACTGTAGTGCCAGCATTCCCTTTCTGTGTTGGCACACAAAATCTGTATTAGCCTTTCTATCCCCCCTTTAATACTAGTTTTTCTTTTCAAGTTTTTGTTTGCAAAATTGCTCTCCATTTTGGAGTTAATCAGAAGGAAAGGTTAATAGCTGTGGCAAGGATGGAGCCTATGGAGAACAGTCGATATTTTCCCATAGTGCACTTTGCCAATACCCTTCAGTTTTGACCCTTCCTATCCAGGACTCCCACTCTGGAGCCTCTCCTGAGCAAAGGCATCTAATTGTTCTGAAGATCATAGTAGGTTTCACGATCTGGGCAAACATCCACCGGGGATGAGAACGAGATCATTTTGATGCTATTTTCAGTCCCAGTTAATTTATTATGGAGTTGGCAATGATTAAAAGTGAAAGAGGAGGTGTTCCTGGGCTAAAGATTTTCTATGCCATTTAATCAATTTGAGGTCTGGAATGTTGAGATGAGAAGAATCTGCTTTGGATGCATACCTGTTTAAAAGCCATCATTAAGACCCTTCATCAAAGACATCATAACTAGTTTGTTGTACACAATATATGAGAGAAGGGCAAACATTAGCTATTTGGAATATAGTGAGCTATATCTATTCCTTTACAAATATGCTGATTGGGTTGATGAGACACAAATAAACATCTAACATTGAGGTCAGCCTTCTTTGAACTGATGCCTCTCAGATGCATTAGTTTTCCGTTTCTGTCATTCATAGAATGATGGTTTGATATTACAAATTTCTTGAGGGTACCTGATTGAGAAAAGTCTGTTTCAATAACCAACATTATCTTGTAAACCTCCATCATCCCCTTCTTTCCTCCCTCAAGTTTTATATATAAAGTTTATTGTCATTGTGCGAAAATACACAGTATACTCATACAATGAAATTCACATAACACCCAGAGACCAAGCCCAACACACATGACAGTCCCCAGACACACCTCCACCCACCAAAAATTCCCCACCCCTAAACTACCCAAGCATCCACACAGCAGACCAAGTAATGCTGTCCAACAGCTCACTGATGGTGGCCCTTTAGTTCATTGTTGAGTGCAATTATAGCTCTGGGATAAAAACTATTCAGAAGACATTTCAGAAAAAACTATTCAGAAGTTGGGTGGTTGGTAACCTTTTCCATGTTGAATCCCACTTTATATGATGACCAGGATTCCAAACAGCTAAATTATAAGTGCACCGCATTTCAAATAAGATTGCCAACATTTTGTGGGCTTTCAGTGAGACCTTGAGAGATATTAATGTTCTTAGGAAGGATCTTGGCATTTTGGCTAGAAACTCAAGTTGTCATTTGGGGGTCCAAAGAATGTCTTTGTGTTTGTGAATAGAACGTTGCTAATTTGCACTCTGTGTGTTTAAAGGTAAGAAATAATGAAAATTGCCCTTTTGTATAAGAGGACCTCATATGACTATCTATTCATATTCCCATTGAATGCTGATTGTAAAGTATAGGAGGCAGGTTTCCGGCAGGCTATTTAGGTAATAACCCTGACGTAGAAGTAATCAACCTTTTTCTGTCAAACTGGCATTTTATTTCTAAACAAGATGGGTATTGACCAAATACTTCTATAGTGGGAGACCATAATCCAACTGATAAGTAGCACCAAAGCTGGTGTTTGTGAATTTAAACTGAATATAAATGAGCCACACATTCTCTCCTTTAAAATCCTCTTCACTTTCTACCTCCCTTGTTTTTCACCCACCAACTCACAGCAAGCTGGTCTGGAAGAAGATCTTTAAAATTAGGCTGAAGGTCTCATGAAATTAGGTCAAGGGCTAGCTGAAGGTAAAAACTGACTTCTTCAATGCCACATGTTCTCTGAGGATGTGATCTGGCCTCTGGGAACTATATTTACCTACTCTTTCTATAATAATAGCCATTAGCCTTTTAAATCACAATGACTTTGTATGCATGTGGGCAGATAAATGCGAGGCCATCTTCAAATAAACATTTGAAGGAATTATTTGGAGAAATTATTTCCAGAGATTACTTCCCAAAACATTATCTGCATATTATAGGAGAAATGCTTGGGGTATTAGCAAGATAGTCAAAGTTCCATAAAACTAGTAAGGTTTCTTATGAGGGATTGATCCATCCTTGATCCATCCTTAAAATTCTTCTGAGGTTCCCAGTCCTCTACCATGCCCTCCCTGCAAAATCCTGTTACTGAAAGTTATCCAGGAGTACTGAAAAGTTGAACAAGGCAATTCCTACCAATGAATGTGCTATAAAGTGAGGTCACTGAAAGCTTCATAGAAGAAGTCTCCTGACACATCTCAAATGAATGGCAGGAGGGCTGCTCTTGAAAGAAATGAGTGTCTGCTCTACCTACCATTGCAAATCTCAGCATGCTGGGAGAAGGAAAAAGGAACATTATGCACAGGCAGGAGTTGAAGCAATTAATCCTTTACTTAAAGAATAATAAGCAGCCAGAGGTTTTTTTTTTCCACCCTGGAAGTGGGAACAAGGTAAAAGGGGTTAAAAACTAAAAGCAAGGACAGCAGACACCAATTAACAGAATGCTAATTGACAATTTCCCCAAGCCTCCCTGCAACATGCCAGACCTATTTCCCCAATTGCTAATTAAATCAAACTGCACACACAATACTAATTTCCCGAACTTTGGGAAGCTCAGACGACAAATCAGATGTGAAACTAACTTAAGCATGTTGTCAAAGTCCAGTGAGGAAGAGAGAAAGGGAGACTGGGGAGATAAATTTATATACAAGAAAAGGGGAAGTGATCATTTGGCTCAGATGGGGCCTGCTTTTTGCTTGTGTCTTGAAGTTATAGGTGTGTGTACTGCTGCATGCGTAGGAAATCATAAGCTATTTTTCCAGTTTGGTTTTCGAGTGTTGATTATATTTTTAACTTTCGGCATTTCCCAATCTCTGCTTGCTTTTTTGATTATGTTATCTCTATTATTCCTGTAGTTAGCTTGCAGGCTCCTATGATGGGGCCTCTCTTTTGGGCTTATCCTACTTTATAAATGATGAACACTAATACAGAGTTGAGTTGAAATATCTTATCCCTCATTTCACTATCCACATTCCTAGGAAGCCAAATGGAAAGTAGTTTTCAAGATTTTTCAGGTCTGGGGGCAAAAGCTAGCTGAGCTCCTGCGTATACGTGTTAGCCCTTCCTTCTGCTTCCCTTTTGCCATGTTCAGTCTTTTCTTTGAACACAATTGCTAAAAGGATAGAGAATGTGTTGTGCATGAATGGATAAAATTCCAATCTTTCCACACATTTATATGCAAAATAATTTCTGGTATGGAAGTTATGATTAGCGAACTGGTCTTTCTCCCTTTCTATTAAGAATGGAAATTGAATGTACTTGGATGTTGCATGTGAGAAAGACAAAGGTTATTTCATATATGTTTAATCTATTTTTAATGTAAGGCTTTATTTACTTTTCTTGTAATGAGAGGACTCCTTTTTTAGACTCTGGTCCTTGGCACTTTCCTCAGAAGCCAATGTATCCATCAGTGCAAGCAGATTTGAACACCTTTGGTCTAGTATATGTGCTGACAACTCACAGCCTGATTTCATGAATGGTTTGGGGAAAGGGCAGAGAAATGACGTCAAGGAAGAAGATGTATAAAACCCAAATGGGAGAAATGATGCATGGACAGCTCTCTGGAAGTAATCAAATGTTTTGAACTGTTAAACTGATGAAGGATCCTGAGCAGAGAGGGAAAAGCGACACACAATGCAGATATGGAAGATTCACAAACAGAGTGAGAAAAAGGTTGGCAGAAGGGAGGGAAAAAAAAAAGGGGGGGGGACTTGCATATTATTACTTTCTACTTTCCCATTTAGGTTTTTTTTTTTTTGGCTCCCACCTCACTCAGCACTGACATATAGTCTAGGGACACTCTTAACAGAATAAAGTAGTTTTCTCAATCTTAGCAACTCTAAGATGTGTGGACTTCAACTCCCAAAATGCTGGCTGAAGAGTTCTGGGAGCCTTAGCATTGCTAAGGTTGAGAAATGCTGGAATAATGATTCTTCACCCCAGGTTTCAGACACATAGTCCTAGGCTGCCTCTCCATGTTCCAGGACCCCTACTGATCCTAGCTGGAAGCTGTGTGGACTTTTTTTTTTTTTAAAAAAATTCGTCTGGGAATGCCAAGCAAAATGGTTTTTTTAAAAAGTCCAATTCTAAAGAGATTACAAAGGCATGCTTTAATAACCTATTCTAAAAACAGATAGCAATCACTCTGTTTCTCCTTCCTCTGACACTTCAGAAGTGTAAAGTGCCAGGTCTAACCAAGTAATAACCTCTAGAGAGATGGCAGAGAGAAAACATTCTGGGTTAAGATAGTTCATTTTAACTTTCAACAGTAATGGTGATATTAATGTCAAATTAAAAAAAAACTTGCCCAAAGTGGAAGAGTGCCAGTGAGTGTTTGAAAATGTTAACTGAGCTACAACTTTATCAATAATTACTTAAGATATGAAATTATCATTTGGAGAGTTGCTCTGAGTAATTCAGTCATGAATGTTCACATCTCCCATTTTGCTCCCCCATGCCCAACTATCCTCATACTCCTACTTAAACTTTCTTTAATTATTAGATTTATTCTTTCCTATTATTATTCTTTTAGCATGGTGGGGTAAGTTTGACTCTGGTGATAAATCACAGGGAACCAAAGAATTCTCAGCTGCTTTGAAATGTTTCATTTTCTGCCAAGGTTCACGATGGTGAGCTTGTGCTGGCCTGCTTTGTTCTGAATGAGGAAAAAGGGCAGATAGTGAAGTGACCATCATGCTAAGATGCAGCTCTAACTTTGGTCCAAATATGAAACCAAAAAAATGCAGCCTTGAAATATCTTAATACAAAATGATACACCTGTCTCTGTGCCTCAAGCATCAACTTAACAGCATGGGGTAAAAAACACAGCATACTATTACATTCACATTTCTCTGTTGATGTGTTGAGGTTGATACAGAGCCCTGGAATTAAGAACTCCAAAAGAGGTAAGCCCTTTTTATTTTTTTTATTTTTTGTCTGTATTGGGTTCTCTCAGCCAAGGACGGATCATAATGAAAATATATTTCTTAAAACATGCACTAGTATTTTCTGTTCTCTATCCTTCTTGCTCAAAGATATTTAAGAACATTAGTCATTAGAGTTATTCAAGGAAAGTAATGTTTGTTTTCATTTCCTTTTTCTGAAGAGGGATCTACTATGTGAATTATTAATCAGTAGGAAGAGACCATTACTCATAAAACAAAAAACTACACTTGACCTGGGTCCACTAAATGAACGGGAGGCCTTTTCTTTTTATTGTATTTCTCCCCAACTGCTTTTCCTTTACTTTTTATTGTACCTATCTAGAAAGTCCCCTTTTCTCTGAAATTGAGAGATAGTTTATATCAGAGCTGTCAAACTCGCGGCCCATGGGCCAGATGCGCTAAGCACTGGCCATGCCCATGCCCGGTTTAGCAAAGGGGAAAAAAAAGTCCCAATATGTCACGTGACGCCACGAGTTTGACACCCCTGGTCTATATTAACAAAGCCTCACCTGGGTTTCCTTGGATCCAAATGATCATCCCAGTGAAGGATTATTTTACAAGTCAAGATCACTCCAATGTCTTCTGAAAAATAAATAATTCTTCTGGGGAGGAAAGCTGAGTTTGGGCCATGATCCTGCTCTCTCAATTAATCTGAATAATATAGGGTTTCTACTGATGATTTGGACATTTGAAGAAATTTACTAGCATCCTAAAGGTTAGCGGTTGTTACAATTGCAATTATGGAATGGAAAAACTGTAGTTAAGAGAGTGAGTTCCATTAAGACAGGCGGAATGAACTAGGGGCAGTATATAATAATAATCCCCACAGAATAGACAGCAACTTTTTTTGAACTTGGCCAGGTGTCAGCGTTCCAGAAAAAACCCAACTCCAAGTAAAGACTCTGAAGCAAGCATTTTTCAAAGTTCTATTTACTAGAATAGGTAAACTGGCACATCTGGGAAAACCCGAATCTGAGAGGTCCGGGTTTTCCCTCAGTAAATCAAAACCCCCAAAACCATTCCCTCACTCCTCAGTCAATCACATGCTCCAATCAACCGCTGTCCCATCTCGAGACATCACTCCAACCACTCCTTCTCCAGATGCAGGATCGCCCTGACCTTGACCAACAGGAAGAATACTATTATGTCCACAGACAACCCTCTACTAAATCCCCTCTCCTACTTTCCCACACATGAGAAGGTGGCAGCATGGAAGCTTCCAGCCTAATATGGCTTCCAAAACTGACAGGCTTTGTATTGTAGTTCTACTTTCTCTGAGTAAGTAGAACTACAATTCTTGGTTATAGATAACTAGCAACATCTCTTCCTGTTGATGGCTCAGAGGAGGACGTATTTATCAAGATAAAAAAGGCTTCTCTTGGATGTATTTATGATTAACTCATTCATAAAATTAAACAATCTAATACAGTTAATTTACTCCCACTGTTTGGGCTATGAAATTTCCAATTCTTATTCTGAAAATTGGTTGCCCTTGAATGAGTTCACCAAAGACTTAATGATTACATATTTGCATTTCTTTATCAGTAAAACAGGTTAACACAGTGGAGTTTTACAGTTTAAATCCAGTCTAGAGAATCTATCTTCCCCATCAGAATATAAAATAGCTATTCAATTCCTTCAGGACTTCAAAGAAACCTTTCCTGTTCTGACCTTTTGTCAGACTGACCCAATGGTAACTATTACAATGCTTGTTCAACCATCCATTTTCTGACAGGAAGGAACAGGAAGCAAAGTTCCCTTCCTCAAACAGTCTAGGAGAGAGAGAACAATGTGTGTGTACTTTTGCGTCTATATCTATGTATATACTGTATCAGTCTTTCTTCTCCAATAATCTTATTGGAGCTTTTCATCAGTCCTATCCAAACCCAATATTTACATCAGTTGGCTTGGAAGGGTTTTTAGGTCATCTAACTCACTCCATATGCCATAAGAAAAGGATTTGATATTTCTGAGGAATCATGACTGCAGTTATGTTATCTACATATAGTACACACTGATTAAAGCCAAGAAATACATTGTACACAAACCCATTAACTCATTTAGCATAAAAATAATTCATAGAGGTGGTGAAAATTATAAATGCCCATCAGCATTTTATTATGGGATAATATTATGGGACAATACAGCATATTATGGAAGATCATATCTCTGACACTTCACATGTTTTGCATTGAAGGGAAAAGGACTGCCCACAGGATCTAAACCCTGTAACTAATAAAGCTAATCTTAATTGAAACTATTTAGCTTAGGAAAAAAAATGGTAAGGAGGGAATAATTGCAGTGGGGCTTAAAATCATACATGGTGGGTGTTTTGTGCCATGTGCCTTATGTTATTTTGAATGTTACTCTGCATCTTTTAATATATAATTAAATTATGGTCCAGAAACATCCCAGTTCTCTCTAAGGCAGGGGTGTCAAATTTGATTCCATTGAGGACCGCATCAGGGTTGTGTTTGACCTCAGGGGGCTGGGGTGGGCGTGGCCAGGGTGGGCATGGCCAGCTCAATCTCACTCATGTCAGGGGTGCCTGTGGTGGCCCCAGCACTCTGCCAGCAAAAATGGGCTCCCAAGCTCTGTTTTCAGATTAACAGAGTTAGAAGGGACCTTATAGGTCAACTAGTACAGCCCCTCCGCTCAAGCAGAAGACCCTATGCCATTTCTGACAAATGGCAGTCCAATCTTTTCTTGAAAGTCTCAAGTGATGAAGCTCCTACAACTTCTGAAGGCAACTTCTGTTCCATTGGTTGATTGTTCTCACTGTCAGAATGTTCCTCCTCATTTCTAGGTTGAATCTCTCCTTGGTCAGTTTCCATGCATTATTCCTTGTCTGGCCTTCAGGTGCTTTGGAAAACAACTTGACCCCCTCCTCTCTGTGGCAGCCCCTCAAATATTGGAAGACAGCTATCATGTCTCCCCTGGTCCTTCTCTTCACTAGGCTAGCCTGCGACGGCCTCCTTCAACCCTCTGCCAGCAAAAACGGGGCTCGGGAATTCCATTTTCACTGGCAGAGGGACCATGGGCTGGTCCTTCACTGTTTCCTGGGTGTCCCCATGGGCCAGATCTAAGCACACTGTGGACCAAATCTGGCCCCTGGGCCTTGAGTTTGACACCCCTGCTCTAAGAACGAGACATATAGGAAATCTTCCATAACATAGTGTATGATTGCTGGTCATCAGCAAGTTGTTAGAGCTTACCTACAACCCTTTTGACTTTGCCATTCCTTATTTACCCCTTTCCATTTCTGACATCTCATCACTTTCTGCAACAACAGAAATGGAAAGGCTCTTCATTTGCCTTTCATAAACTCATCCATGAGTTAAACCCTTTAGCTTGGCTTCCTTATTAAACAATAAACTTAGTTTGGTCTGGAAAGCACTTGGGGAGATCTGCAT
Source organism: Ptyas mucosa (assembly GCA_012654045.1). Classification (NCBI taxonomy): domain Eukaryota; kingdom Metazoa; phylum Chordata; class Lepidosauria; order Squamata; family Colubridae; genus Ptyas; species Ptyas mucosa. The sequence goes on along the minus strand of WNWU01000018.1, from coordinate 20,491,825 downwards.
TCTAGTCCATAAATGCTGACTTAGTGACTTTAGCCAGTCATTCTTTATCAATACTGGGAAGAAGGCAATGGCAAACCATTTCTGCAAATGTCCAGAAAAATAGCATGGACTCATCCACTGCAGCTACCAGAAGTCTAACCTGAAGAAACATACAGGCAAGATTGAAACAGTGAAGATGAGCAGGGATAGATTTAAGGCAGAGAATAATGAATACTACTTTTATGCAATGTATCATGTGTATTACATATTGTTTCACACAATGTATTACACAGTGTTCAGGAATAGCATTGGCTGGCACCATAGTTTAGCTGTACACTGATGACTAGCAATTTGGGTGATTTAAAATTTATGCAACTGCCAATATGTTTACTACTAGCTTTTTAGTCAGTCTTTAAAAATAGAAGAAACTGTAACAAACAATTTAGAAAACACAAAAAGTACAACACAAATCTATTTGTCTGTCTGTTTTTGATAACAATTGAATATATAAATGACTATTGCCTCTGCAATGCCTCTGAAGTTCAAGAGGCATTTTGCAGCTATTGGGAAGACTTTTTAATATTCCATTAAAATTTTGGGTTAGGCATTTGGTGTGGTGTTACAGCAAGAGGAATAGACTTCCTATCATCCCAAAAACAGGAACAGTCCACTTTAAATGAAGGTTCTAAGCAGAAGGAAATAAACCATGAAGGGAGATGAGATTGTGACTACAAATGGATGGGGTATGAATGGAGAAACCAGGAGAATTTTTTAGAATATTCCTCTGTTGCATAATAACCTATACTTGGGCTTGAAAGAACTAACACCATGACACAATCAAGAATACCATCATTACAAGGGCCAAACTCAACATATTTACTATAGACAATCATTATAAAAGTAATTGTTGAGGAAATGAAATTCCATGTTTCTTAATCTATTAGATTAAGAAATTCCATGTTTCTTAATCTATTATTATTACTAGAAGATGTAACGGTCACATTTAAGGCTTAAAGATGTATAAATCTGAACAACAGAGTATTGGACAGTCAAATACTGAATGTGCAAGAAATTAGTATGCAATTTAAAATAAGAGAAAACATTTGGGACTTGAGTACTATTTCTAAGATGTGGTTTAGTTGTTTCTGAAACTTTATCTCTTTTCAAAATGAAAAAATGACCATCCCATTAGCTATAAAACTATCATTTATACTGACAAAATATCATATAATATTGAATTATATTTGCAAGAACCAATATCTGTATAGGAAATATATATATATATATATGTATATGTATGTATATGTATGTATAAAAGTTTAATTAAATTAAAAAATTAAATTAAATTAAATTTTAATTTTTTTAATTAAATTAAAAAATATGTATGAAATGTACAATAGAACATTTTAAAATTTAAAATTACAATTTTTTAAAAAAGGATCTCAGAAAAGGGATTATTCAGTTCAGCTATTAAGATTAAAAAACAAACAAACATTAAGTGTTATTTTTGAAAATTAAGACATAATTTTAAAAAAATCTCTGACATGCCTTGAGACAACTACTTATTTCATAAATTAAAACAATATATTGATAAATAAAAATATCCCCATTCTTTCTATACTTTGTTCTATACTTCCATCAGGCTCTATAACCTGGTGCCTCAAACAAAATCTTTATCTAAGACTCTCCTAAGCATATATTTTATATTCATTAATTTTATATTTTCCATCTAACCCTAGTTTATTCCTTCCATGAGATTTCAGATCTGAAGCAATACTATAAAATTAAAATAACAGCAGGGCACAAATCTGCAGATGCATGTAACTGTGCATTGAAATACCTCTTACCCCCAGCCTTTATAAAGGTAGACCAATAAGCAAGAACCAGCTGCCAATCAGATATATGCATTGTTGCTTTTAAAATGTCAGATTTTTCAAATGTATTTTGTATGCGATCCTCAAAAGGCAAGCTTGTATAGAGATTATTTTTTAAAAATGGATTTGAACTTCTGATCATTCATGCTAAATGCTATACATCAGGGGTGTCAAACTCAAGGCCTGAGGGCCAGATCTGGCCCGCGGGGCTGCCCTGGAAACAGCGAAGGAGTGGCCTGCGGTACCTCTGCCAGTGAAAACGGAGCTCAGGAGGGCTGTGAGTGGAGGGTTGCAGGAAACCGTCACAACCTAAAACAGAGCTTGGGAGGGCTGCAGGTGGCCCTCCAAGCTCTTCTTTTCGCTGGCAGAGAGTTGCAGGAGGCTGTCTCAGCCGTAAACAGAGCTCTGGAGTTGGTTTTCTCTGGAGAGCACTCGGATCACCAAAGGTGCCCCCGACATGAGTGACGTCAAGCTGACCATGCCCACCATGGCCATGGCCACTCTGTCCCCACTGTCAAATACAACCCTGATGTGGCCCTCAATGAAATCGAGTTTGACACCCCTGCTATACATCAACCAGACTTAAGAAACTAATTTGTTTTGTGCTCCACCATGGTTTGGCTGAGAGGTAGTGTGCACTGTTTGGAGAGAAGCAACTAAATAAACAGTTGGGATGAATCATAACCACTGCGTATAAATAGATTACACAAATAAACAGAGCCACACCTTTTCGTCATAAACATAATGCGAAGTAATAACCTTACTGCCTTTCACGTTGCATTACAGCAAATGGAAACTAATGTGAGGCATATTAATATAATCAGAATGGGAAATTGCTAATACAATTAGACTTTCACATTTTATTAAACCAGAGTGACAATATACATAAGAGGATGGCTCACTTTGCAATGCCTGGGGCAAGTGCATATTTCTATACTAATGAAATAGAAGATTATCTATGCAGCTTCTCAGGAACTATGAGGCCTCCTGTTACATGTAAATCACCTGGGAATCTGCAACAAGAATTTGATCTGAACTGAAATTATAATATATATTATGGCTTACCAGGAATTGAGATGCAGGAAAGTTTGTTTTTTATCCCAATAGCTTTGAGAGAATTCCAACTATGCAAAGCTGAACCACCTCAGCTCAAAGAAAGCTTGTAAGCTATTCCTACAATTCATTAATTGTGGCTGAAACAGCTCACATTTTCATGTGTTCCTCCATTTTTTTAAACTTTATTTGCTGCACTTTTCTTGTTACAGCTGAGACCATCATGTTCTACGAACTGCTTACCTTTCCAAGCTTGGCATAGCCAAGAATTGCAAATAGGAAATTAAGGTATTTTCCCCCTTCTAACGGGAAATTAAGGCTACGATAAGACATAACTGCTACTAATGAAGGGGTTTTCAAGTGATGCTCACCTTCAGAGTGGGAGGATGCTGGGAATTAGCTTGGGAATCTTGGATGCATGGACTAATCAATATTTATGGATCTGACACATGTATACTTGGTTTAGAATGGCTATAATACCTTCTCAGTTTGTACTATTTTTAAATTTTCTGCTGCAATATTTCTCAACCTCAGCAACTTTAGGAGGTATGGACTTCAACTCCCAGAATTCCTTAGCCAGCATGGGTTTTGAAGTCCACACCTCTTTAAGTTGCTGAGGCTGAGAAAGAGAGTTCTAGGGTTACACCCTGAATTGCTGTCACTCAAAGAAGGAAGAGGGCAAACAAGTATCCAGAATTTCGCCAATAGTGATATCTCTAGTATTGATACCTTGAAAGTTATTTAAATAAACTGATATATCACCATCTGCCCCCAACTAAATGTACACTTTTATGTATTTACAATGCTCTGAAATGAAATGCATCTTTGAATGCCCTTGATATTCCTACAGGCTGCATTCTTCTGAAAGCTTGTTCACTCTTATTTACTCTGTCAAAATCTACACTTTCTTTCTTAGCTCACATATTAAATTCATGAGGCTGGTTGTCAGATCTGAAACTGGCTCTTATGGTTCAATATAGTAACAAATAATACTGATTATATACTAGGCGTATACTTTGTAATTATAATGTGCCTCAAACTTCATCTGACACACAGCATATTTAACAGCAATGATAATAAATTGCATTCACTGTTGCTGTCCTTGCCTTCAAAGCTTCCCTCTCTGGATAGTGAGGGCCAGCCAGCCTGACAGCTGGGCATAGATGTTATTCAGTTTCATTGAAAATTCCTGTTTTCCCTACTCCCCATCCCCCCCCTTTTCTTTTTGTCAGAATCAAAGATGATTCAGTTTAGAGAAAGATGTACCTTGTGGAAATAAATAAAAGAGGGCACACCGTTCTCTATCAGCAGGCCATGCTAAATCAATAACACAAGCACTCCATCTTGTCCACCATTCAACTCCTTATTTATTCTCTTGTAAGATGTAAGAACACCTGCCTAGCAGCCCACTCCCATAATAAAGAGCTCTTGTTGTGAGGTGTCCTGTGTAGAGAATAATCCAGGATGGTTCTACCCACTCCTTTCTGGAGCTCCTCTGGCAGTGTGCCAGTAGAAGGTCTGAGGATGTTAATATCCTTTACCTTCAGATCATATCAATTTGCATCCATTATCATGCCAAACAGAACACCTGGACTAAACATCCTTTTTTCCCCTTTTCAGTGGCCCAAGCTTATGGAACAAAATCAGCTAGGCATGTTTTACTATTCTTCTGGCATACTTAAACAGTGACAGAAGGGGACAAAATACTCAGCAATCCAACCAAGGTGCTCTAAGAATCCTGGGAGGGAGGAAATCAAAGTTGGCTTAAAAAAAAAGTTTGCAAAGTAGGTGTCATTTCTTCCAGCATCAGAAATCAAAACCACACTCCTTTTGCCTCTGCAATTGATAGCTTTGTTGCATTTTCTAACAGAAGAGCAACAAATCCTCATGGGACAAGCTTGTCTTGGCCAGAATGGGTGACGGAATTCTGCACTTAGGAGCTTAGTTAGAACAGTATTTCTCAACCTCGGTAACTTTAAGATGTGTGGATTTCAACTCCCAAAATACTCGAGCCAACATCTTAAAAGTTACTGAGGATGAGACATACTGGGTTACAGACAGTAATGCTTTCTCAGTCTATTGTTATCAGATATTAACAGATTAACAGAGTTGGAAGGGACCTTGTAGGTCATCTAATCCAACCCCCGCACCCAAGCAGAACACCTTACACCATTTCTGACAAATGGCAGTCTCCTCTTGAAAGCCTCCAGTGATGAATCTCCCACAACTTCCGAAGGCAAGCTGTTCCCATGGTAGGAAATATGGCAGACCTGAAGGGACAATGTAAAAGATGGTTTCCAGGCCTGACAGTTCCATTGGTTGATTGTTCTCATTGTCAAAAAAATTCTTTTTATATCCAGGTTGAATCTCTTCTTGTTCAGTTTCCATCCATTATTCCTTGTCTGGCCTTCAGGTCGGGGTGGGTTCTAAAATGTTTTACTACCGGTTCTGTGTGCGTGGCTTAGTGGTGGTGGTGGTGGTGGTGGTGGTAATGTGACTAGGCGGGTGTGGCCAACTTTTTTTTTTAACTTTTGAAAGCATTTTTTCTACAACCTTAAGAGGTTGCAGAAAAAAATGCTTTTAGAAGCCTCTGATGACCAGGCAACTCAGCTGGGATCACCAGAGGCTTTTAAAGGCATATTTGGCCGAAGAGGTTGTAGAAAAAAATGCTTTTAAAAGTTAAAAAAAAAAAAGCCTCTGATGAGGTGGGCAGGGTAAGCGAGCGGTGACTGGGCTGAGTACCGGTTTGGGGGCGTGGCCAGCCAATGTTATTACCGGTTCTCCGAACTACTACAAATTTTTACTATCGGTTCTTGTGAACCGGTGCGAACCGGGAGCAACCCACCACTACTTCAGGTGCTTTGGAAAATAGCTTGACCCCTTCTCTCTGTGGCAGCCCCTCAAATATTGGAACATTGCTATTATATCTCCCCTGGTCCTTCTCTTCACTAGACTAACCATACCCAGATCCTTTAACCATTCTTCATATGTTTTAATCGCCAGTCCCACAATCATCCTGGTTGCTCTTCTCTGCACTTTTTCTAGAGTCTCAACACCTTTTTTATAGTGTGGTAACCAAAACTGGGTGCAATATTCTAGGTGTAGTCTTACCACTTTATAGAGTGGTATTAGTACCCCACTTGATCTTGACTGTATTCCTCTGTTAATGCAATTTGGGATTGCATTGGCTTTTTTGGCTGCCATCGCACACTGCTGGTTCATATTTAACTGATTATCCACTAAGACTCCAAGATCCCTCTCACAGTTACTGCTATTAAGCCTGGTTTCACCCAGTGTATATGTGTACTTTTGGTTTTTCTTACCTAAGTGTAAGACTTTACTTTTCTCTACATTGAATTTCATTTTGTTAGATATGGCCCAGTGTTCAAGTCTGTCAAGGTCCACCTGGATCTTGAGCCTATCTTCTAGGCAGTGGTGAAATTCAAATTTTTTTACTACCAGTTCTATGGGCATGGCTTGGTGGGCGTGGTGTGGCTTGGTGGACATGGCTTGGTGGGCGTGGCAGGGGAAGGATATTGCAAAATCTCCATTCCCACCCCACTCTGGGGCTAGCCAGAGGTGATATTTGACAGTTCTCCGAACTACTCAAAATTTCCACTACTGGTTCTCTAGAACCTGTTAGAATTTCACCCCTGCTTCTAGGGTGTTAGCTATTCCTGCCAATTTAGTATCATCAAAAAAGCACAACAAAGAATGTTCTTTCTGTGCTAACTCAGAAAGCTCAAACTACCCAAGGAGCTGCTGATCCAGTTTTACAGAGGAGTTACTGAGTCTGTCATCTGCACCTCTATAACTGTCTGGTTTGGTTCTGCAACCCAACAAGACAGGCACAGATTTCAGAGGATAATTAGAACTGCAGAAAAAACAATTACTACCAACCTGCCTTCCATTGAGGACCTGTATACTGCACGAGCCAAAAAGAGGGCTGTGAAAATATTTACAGACCCCTTGCATCCTGGACATAAACTGTTTCAACTCCTACCCTCAAAACGATGCTATAGAGCACTGCACATCAGAACAACTAGACACAAGAACAGTTTTTTTCCCGAACGCCATCACTCTGCTAAACAAATAATTCCCTCAACACTGTCAAACTATTTACTAAGTCTGCACTACTATTAATCTTCTCATCGTCCCTATCACCCATCTCCTCCCACTTATGACTGTATGACTGTAACCTTGTTGCTGGTATCCTTACAATTTATATTGACTAGTTCTTAATATGATTTGATTGTTTATTTGTACCTTATGACTATTATTAAGTGTTGTACCTTATAATTCTTGATGAGTGTATCTTTTCTTTTATGTACACCAAGAGTGTATGCACCAAGACAAATCACACTTGGCCAATAAAGAATTCTGTTCTGTTCTGTTCTGTTCTGTTCTGTTCTGTTCTGTTCTGTT
>WNWU01000018.1:20450394-20484484 GCA_012654045.1 Ptyas mucosa | reverse complement strand
ATTCTATTCTATTCTATTCTATTCTATTCTATTCTATTCTATTCTATGCAAATTTGGTAAATTCCCCCTCTGTTCCCTCATCTAAGTCATTTATGAAGATCATCCAAGCTTTCTCTTTACATCACAAAACCTTCCTAAAGGTGGGTTGACTCAACTGCTCTTCAGCAGCAGGAAAGGAAAAAAAGGAAACCTAATGCCAATTATAGTGGCCACAGGCTTATGGATTTCCTATGTGAACCACAAGGTTGTTTCTTGGTCTCATATTCACATTAGTGAGAAGGATGTCTAACAGGATAGCCCAAAACATTTTGTTGTGTGAAACTAAGGACAGGATAGTGTTTCTTTTCATTCCAGCTTCTAGCTGAATTTAAACTGGCAGTGTCACATGTTCCTGCAGGATACATGTATTTATTTGTTCATTCATTTATGACTCGCCTTTCCATTCATAGAACATTCAAGGTCACTTATCACATAAAATGCAGTAATATAAAGTCAATTAAGAGCAAAAAAATAAGAAGACAAAATGATGACAAATATTAAATGAGTGCTACTAATTTAGTTAAGTTGTGTAAAGACAAGTCATGTGGTTCACTGGATTTGATTCTATAACATTATTAAGTTGCCTAACCTTTCTCTACTTAATATTTGGCTGTGACAATTATCCAGTTGGCAGCTGTGTACTGTCAAGTGCCACTTCCAAGTAAAAGTAGGAATTCCAAAACTCCACTTCTGTTGACAAGAACTAAGGGAGCCTCTGCATTGGTCCTTGCAGGGTGGCAGGGGTGTGGATGAGCCATGAAAAAAGGAAGTTAAGAGAAAGTCTCCTCTGTGGCAGACAGCCATATTAAAAAATGATCAGAGTTGCTGGCTCAGCTATGTCACACAAACATGGCTTGTGTATGTTCTCCATGAAAATAAGGTTGAATCTCTTGAGGTAACAGAGTAAAAATGCAATGTATGTATGCTGCCCAATTTGGTGGTGGAGCATTATAATATAACATGTATGATTTATTTTAATTGTCTTTCTTTCATTCTGAATTGAATGCAACATTGAAGAATGGCTCCTTAACATTTTCAAACATCTTTCTTGAATCCATTCCCCTCACACTGTAACTCTAAACCTGGATATACTTGGAATGTCAGGCATCAACCTGACTTTCAAGAGCTCATGGAAAACCCCACTCTTTGAATGAACTCTGCCCATTAGGTTTTGAAAATTCCAGGAGTCATATCTAGGATGTTGATTTTTCAAATCCATCTCATCTTAATATTCAACCCTTCAGTTTGTGATTTTTTCTCAAATGGGCGTGTGCCTCCATCCTATCTCTTATCTATTTTAATTCTGAAATTTCATTGGCTTTCAGTTTGGCCAGGTTGGATGCACTAGCTCTGCAATATTCCTGGGGCAATATAAAATATTCCTCTAGGTGGGCGGCACATGAATTAACAACTGGTTCGCCCAGCACTGAAAATGTGAGTGCGCACACATGCACACTGGCTTCACTCGTACACGCACCTCTCGTGGCCTTCTGCACATGCGCTTTGCTTGCATGCGTAACTTGCACGCATGCACATGGCTTAAAAAACGTGGCTGAGTAGGATGGTATAGCACCAGGGCGGATGGGCACCCACCCACAAGTTGCAACTACTGGTTCTCCCAAACCAGTCTGAACCGGCAGCAGCCCACCACTGTTTATATCTGTTGAGATGCCTATGTGGAGAAGGTTCACTGTAGTCTCTGAGGCACATGCTTCTATGTAGCTCTCTTTACTAGGAATCTTGGAAAACACTAATATTCATCTTTTGAAAGAAGTACCCTCGAAGAAAGCACCTTACTTATCTGTCTCTTCCTCTATTCAACCAGGACTTTTCAGGTTGCCATATTTTGGGACTTGATTTGTTCTATTCATTCCATCCATGATAAAAGATTAATACTTGCCATTGACATTTTCATTATTGTTATTATGTTAATTTTATTATTATGCATAGTTTTTAGCTACTTTTTAGTCTTATCCGTAACTTTAGGTCTATGTATTTCTATGTAGCATAAAGACTGTAATAAAAGTCGATTTGTTTGAAACGACAGCATTTAAGAAATATTTTTTTAAAAGTCACACATGAGCCGTAGTGGCACAGTGGTTAGAATACTGGAGTACTGGAGGCTACTTATGCTGACTGCCAGCAGTTTGATTCTCACCAGCTCAAGTTTGACTCAGCCTTCTATCCTTCGGAGGTTGGTAAAATGAAGACCCAGATTATTGGGGCAACATGCTGATTCTGTAAACTGCTTAGAGATGGCCGAAAAGCATCATGAAGCGGTATATAAGTCTAAGTGCTTTTGCTATTATTTCCATTGAAGGTTTTGGGAACATGCCATTTATTCCTACAATCTCTTTTTGTTTTTAATCCATCACTGATCGGTTAGTAGAGATCTTTCTTCTCCCACCAGTAAGCAAACTGTGATTCCAATAAGCATGCGCCTCCCCACGTTTTAGTTAGGGCTAGAATCACTCCAGAAATTGCCCCATTCTATACTTTTTGCTATGATGGAAGGGGGAAAAATTATTAAATGTATCTGAGTTAATATTCCAAACTTGATTTAATTAATTTAACTGTGAGTACATTTGAATTGAATGGAACAAATTTATTTTTTACTCCAGCCTCAACCATTTTTTTTTGAATGAGCTTTCTAGCAGGTCAGTCAAAGACTTGGTATGGCTTCTGCATCAGAAGTTGCACCGCTCTGGTATAGCTGAAGACAATATTAGACGTGAAATAATGGTATTCCGGGCCTTTGACACTTCCACAAACACTATATTTGGGATCTAGGAATACATTGTTTTCCGGTCCTTATTTCTCCACCCCCATGGCCCCTTTGCAATCTTTTCTTGCTAAACAGCAATTGCACCTCCTTCCTGCCAGTTTAATACTCCTGGCTAATTATCCTGAAATAAATCTCTTTCAAGTCTACATGCCAGCAGTTGTGGGATATGAGCTGCTCTTTCAGCTCCCGGCTGCCTGTCACTCAAATGGGTCTCAGCTGCTGTTCCAAGTGATGAGTTTTAGCCTCCCGCTGGGATGATTCCCCCAATCTACCCACTTCCAAGAGTATCTCCCTGGGCTTCACCACACTTCTACCTGTTAACCTAATCTGGGATTTTCTTTTGCTAATGCCATTATGTTGCAAGGAGGAAGAGGATTCATAAGAGAAAGATACTTTGTTAACCTTTTCCTAATTACCATTCAGGACTGAAAGACCTGGAAAATGTGAGTGGGTGTCACTAGAAAGAATATTCAGGTTTTCAGTTCAATTTCAGGCCTTTTTCAAAGCAAACCTAATATGTTTTTCCATTGCTATACTTCCATATCCCTAGCCTCTATTCCCAACATTGAGAATGATGGACAGTTTCCAACATGTTATCATCCCATTTTGCTTGGAAAAGAAACCAAACACACACCAGGAGTGACAGAAAGCTGCACACTTCTTGGAAATTTAAAGAGGAAGAAATACATTCTATCCTTTGATCTCCAAGTGCCCATGAACAAGAAAAAACTAGGTTGAACATGATAATAGTAATAATTTTCCAATTTTCCATGTGTTTAATATGAGCTTTGATCTTTTAATGACATGTAGGAAAAGCCTTGGGAGAATGAGCCAAGAAAGGCTGCCTAAGGAACAAACAAATAAGAGATGGCATAGCCTGCAGCTGGATAATGGGCAGGGGAAAAGGCTCAAAAGAGATGTCCCTAGATTCTTGGGAATGTGGTGGCACACTGGTTAGAATGTAGTGTTGCAGGCTACTTCTGCTGATTGCCACTGTCAGAATTTGGCAGATCAATTCTCACTGGCTCAAGGTTGATTCAGCTTTACATCCTTCCAAGATCGGTAAAATGAGGACTCAGATTGTTGGGGACAATATGCTGACTCTGTAAACCTCTTACAGAGGGACGTAAAGCACTGTAAAGTGGTATGTAAGTCTAAGTGCTATTGCTAAAGAAAATGGCAGGAGAATTGTACTTTCAGATTTGCAAGTTTCAGGTGGTGTAGCTTTACAATAAAGTGGAATTAGCTCATCTGGCCGTATTTCCTGTCTGCAAGTCTGAAACTACAATTTTCCTGCCCTCTTTCTCCTCCTATATTCTTTTTTGTCTTTATTTTCTACTTCTTTTCTATTTTTTCCCTTTCCCCCCTACATCTTCAATTTTTCTTTGCATTCTTCAATTTTTAGTTCATATTGTTTTTATTGTTTTAATTGTAAACTTTAATAAAATTGCTATTTTTTAAAAAAAGGAAAACTGTGTAACTCCTCCCAGCCGATGGTCCCCCATTTGTTCACAATCCCTCAGTGAATGATCTGTAGCACTAGCAGTACCACAAAGCTGGGCACTTTTGTGATATGTAGAATAAGCAGTGTAGTTATTAGACTGATGTAAATGTATATTTCATTGTGGTTAAATCTTGTCTGCAATGAAATCATAGTTTTAGACAGGCACTGGGAGAGAGCATAATCACGTGACTTGTTTGTATGTTAAGGAGTAACAATACTGCGTAGCTTCAAAACTCTTTTGAAGTTATTAATCCTAGAAAATTCCCATTGAACAGCTTCAGTGCAATACCTGCTTATAGGTTGGATGGCATAGCTGTGTCTCAGACAAAAGCTCTCAGATGTGAACAACTGCATGTAGACACAAGTGTAGACAGCAGTTTGGCTAACAGGCTTGAGTTGGTGCAGAAAAAAAAATAGATTTGCATTTATCCTGTAGATAAAGGCAGTTGGGCAGAGGGAGAAATTTTGTGGTTATATTTCTTTTAAACCACGAGCAAATGTGAAGGTGTTACTCATATCAAATATCATACCATATCAAATATCAGAGAATTCATTACACCGCAAAGCGCACTCACACCATCTTCTACATAAAAGCCAGTTGCAACAATATTTGCAACTCTGCAATATTACACTTAGAACACTTAGAAAGTCCATCAAATATTTGAGCTGCCTTCAGAACTCTCAGAAATAATGACAAGACAGACACCTGTTTCAATCTGATGCATAAAATTGCCTCAGAAATTTGAATGGAAGACTCTGTTTGAAGTGGCGGTTCAGTTGAATCTTCTTGGAATCAAAATCGCCCTGTTGAAATTTCACACAGTTCTAATGTCAATGATGCTGCAGCTTGAATTGTATGAATAGTATAATGTAGTCAGTGTTAAACTGTTGTCTCACAGAAACCAGATGTATATTGAAACTCAATCATGAAATTCTCTGCCTAATCCATTTTACAAGGTTGGCTGTAAAGATAAAATGGGTAACACTTGGACATGCTGCTCTGAACTTCTTGGCAGAATTATCAGCCAAAACGATAAGTGAAAGCAGAGCATTCTGCAGAAATGAAATAAGTTTTGAAACACAACGAATCTTTGCAATGCTTGGGAGCATATCACAGGTCTTTGCAAGCTTATTAGCCAAATGCTCTGCACAAAATGTTAGCATTTTAGTTAGCATTGTTAGTTTCTTAGACTAAATTGTGCAGTAGCTGAAATTGGCCTCACAGGTTCAGCTCTTTATCACAGACAGTTTACAATTTCAACAGAGGAATTCAAAAGGCTGAATTCTGAAATTGGAGAGAGAAGAAAGAATTTGAATTTTGGATTGTGTATCATAACAAGAAGTTGTGGTAACTTTGTCACTGGGCCCAGGTGACCTGTGTGACATTTATAACTTCCCTTTTGTCAACCCATGTCGTGTTTACATTCTCAACTCACATTAGTAAGCTGAATGCTTTTGCTTCCTAAACATTCATAGAGATGGGCTTACTAATTAATAATGGAATATTGGGTATATCTGGGAAGTGAACTTTAAAATGGTGTTTGCAGCAATTTAATAAGGAGGAAGGAGAGCATAAGCTCTTTATTTAAATTGGATTACTTTCATCACCTCACTATATGTCTGGATTCACATAAAATTGTAGGTTAGGCTAGAAAGGGATAGGAAAGTTTGCCAACATGTTGTGAAAGTCTAACTTAGAAATCCCTCTAGCTTTGTCTTTATATTATTGTGCTGAGTTATTTCTTATATTTTATCCTAATCCAATCAATTTATTTGTAAACTGCCCAGAGTCACCAAGGAGTTGAGCAAGCTTTGAAATTGGAATAAATAAATGAACAAAAACTGTCTGTCTTATTTCTTATCCTAACTCTTCCAGATTGCTCCATGTAACTGTTTATAAGTTATTTCTAATTTTGAGCAGATCCATAGATTCTTAGCCAGCTGCCTGAGAAGTCTGATTACCTGAAGACAAGAAGAGACTAATATATTATCAGGCTGGACTATAATGTTTATCAAAAAAAGATCCAAACAGATTATACTGGGGAAGCAATCAGTGGACTGGTTTAGACTAAAAATCAGGAACTCTTACAGACCCTAAGCATTATCACTTCCCCCCCCCCCTAAAAATCACTAGAAACATACTAGAATCTCTAGATACCTGGGATCAGAGGTGATATTCAGCTGGTTCACACCGGTTCGGTGGCTTCAAGTTGTGCTATTTAGGCATGTTTTTGAGGCCGGGCACATGCGTGGAAGGTGCGTGAGTGAGCAAAGTACATGCACGGAAGGCCGGGCGCATGCACGGATAGTGCACGTGAAAAGCAAGCACCCACACATGGGGCGGACTAGTGGTAAAGGTAAAGAAACCCACCCCTGCCTGGGATCTTTTGTGAGAGCTCATAAAACCATAGGATAAGTTGTTGGAACCTATGAAATTTAATGATTATTAATAAGATCTTATCATACTCATAATTATGGTGCTGGCAATCCCTAAATTAGGACAGAGTTAGTAATATGGTGAACAGAGATTGGCTGAATTACTGATTTTCTGAAACAGATAATTTCTATAGTTGGGCTCTCAGAAACCAATCCATGGCCAACAATGGCTCTCTTCTATAGTATTCTATAGTATTCTATAAGTGAGGAGGAGGAGGCCTTACTGATGAACAATCTCTTACTCACATAAAATTTATAATTTGGTTTGTTTGTTTGTTTGTTTATTTATATATTTTATTTATTTATTTATTTAGTTTGTCAAGCATATATGAGAACACAAGTATAAGTATGAACATAACATATGAACATATAGATATAAACAGGTATAAGTATATACATAAGAAACAAGTACGAATAAATGGGGACAGTGGGACAGGGACAGTAGGTATGCTGGTATGCTTATGCATGTCCCCTTACAGACCTCTTAGGAATGGGGTGAGGTCCATGGTAGACAGTTAAAGGTTAAAGTTTTGGGAGTTTGACGATGTAACAACAGAGTCAGGTAGTGTATTCCAGGCATTGACCACTCTGTTGTTGAAGTCGTATTTTCTGCAATCGAGTTTGGAGTGGTTTATTTTGAGTTTGTATCTATTGTTTGCCCATGTATTATTGTGGTTGAAACTGAAATAGTCATTGACAGGTAGGACATTGTAGCAGACAATTTTGTGTACTAAGCTTAGGTCAGACCATAGGTGGCATAGTTCTAGGTTATAGAAGTAGGAAGCCTTTTTAGTGATATCTGATAACAAATAGTTGCTACTTGGTTTGATGCCTAGCTGTAAATGTGTTAATTGTAATTCTGCCTCATTAAAGAGAAGAGAATGACAGATACTATAAGTATCTACTTGCATTTTCATTCCCAACTTTTCATTTTAATATTTGCTTTGCAGTTTTTAAAAGAATGTTTCCTAATGCAGTTCTGATGGATGGCATATGACAGCTATGTTCACGTCTTGCAACATGAACAATATGGCAAAACAATGTGATAACATGTATAAGAATACAGATGATTGAAGAAATGAATGTCTTTCTTTAATTGATTATAGTTTATAATCATTTATGTTTTGCTTACATTTTCGTAGTCATGTTTACAGTTTTTTTTATTCTTTTATTTCCTGGAGCTTTCCTCATAGGGGATTCCCACAGTATACTGTGTTGGTAGACAAAACTCACATAGCAGTAATTAATCCCATTTGGCTAGCAAGAAAATGTCACAAAAGGAAAGGGTATATCTCTATTGGCATTTGACCTCTAGATTCAGCAGGTTGGCAAGGCTTTGCTGACCTTGCCTGGGTTTTGAAACTAAAGGCAGTGCCTTAATGGAATTTGATCTGGGAATTCCATGACTACAGACTAGATTGGGAAATTAAAAAATAATATTGGAAGAAGCCAATAGAGAACCACTTCTGTACTCGTGCCAAGAGAATATAAATGTGTTCATATATTCATCAGAAGTCAAACTTGACTTGAAAGAGACTTTATTTATTGAAGAGACATTTATTTCTTTATTCATTCATTCATTCATTCATTCATTCACTCTAGTTTGTATTTTGCTCCAGTCATAATGATGCTATAGTTAATTATCATAATCAGATTATTATTATTATAATCTTTGAATGGCCTGCTTAAAAGTACTTCCCCCCCCCCCCCCCTTAAGATTTGAGAATATTGGCAAACACACATTTTCCTACAGCAAAAATCTCTGGAGATGCCCCCACCCCCAGTTAAGAGATGCTAAGTAAAAAAAAACTATTTGAAGGAAAATGCAAAGTCTATGCAGATGGGTTAGCTGAGGGTTACCTATATGCGGAAGAAGGTTCATATCCAAAAAGTGGACTTTTAGATATTTTGGTTGCAAGCCTGTTATTATTATTATTATTATTATTATTATTATTATTATTATTATTATTTATTTATTATTAAATTTGTATACTGCCCTTCTCCCAGGGGGACTCAGGGAGGTGAACAGCCAGAATTAAAATACATACAGTATGAAAATTAAAATTATTTAAAACATAATTAAATTTGTTTGGCTACCCCAATTTAAAACCCCTTCCCCCTAAAACAGATAAAATTTTTAAAGCCAGCCCGGTTTGCTGGAAGAAGAAAGTCTTCAGAGCCTGGTGGAAAGTACAGAGGTCCGGGATCAATCGTATCCCTGGGGGTAGCTCGTTCCAGAGGGCGGGTGCCCCCACAGAGAAGGCTCTCCCCCTTGGGATCGCCAGTCGACATTGCTTGACCGACGGCACCCTGAGGAGACCCTCTCTGTGGGACCGTATTGGTCGGTGGGAGGTTATGGGTGGCAGAAGGTGGTCTTGTAAGTACCCAGGCTTTCACTGAAAGTAAAGCTTTCAGTTAAAGCCCACAGCCCAACAACACCTAATATGTTGCACTGAATCCAGGATCAAAGTGGAAGCTAGTATTGATATTTCATCATAGATGAAAACTGGATTTGTTGTTCTGTTTGTATGAAGCTGGTGTGGACAAACTCTGCTCTCTTTACTAAGGATTAAAGAGGAACAGTAATAGATAATGAATGGGCCTACGTATAACAATAAGGAAAGTTTCTGAAGCTATAAAAAAAGGTTAACTTAGGAATCTGCCTGGACCAGATGGCTTACCTAAAGAGGGACAAGATTTGACTTTAACAAAATATTATAGGCCAATAGACTGAATGACTACAAGTTGTTCGCAATGATTTTAGCTAGTAGATTGAAAATAAGGAATTTATTCAAAAATTGGTGGGGAGGAGGGGTTGCCTAAAATCACAGTTAAAGGACTATGTCAGAAATAAATTTGACGTTTTGGAATATCTGGAGTAACATAATAATTATAAAGCTGCACTGAGCTTCTTAGATGAAGAGAAGGAGCTTCAGAATTTGATCTGACCTTTTTCGTTCAAAGTTTTGGATCATAAGAATTCTGGTGAGAGCTTTTTTAAATGGGTATTGGGTAAGACTGACTTATACTGCATGAAATGTACAAATCATTGTACATTGTTAAAGTCCATCTAATAAACCTTGAGAGATACAAAAAGGAACAAGATGGGACAGTCAGTGTCTTTTTTCTTGTTTATTTTGATTCTTGAAATACTGAATAGTGATATAAGACAAAATGAGAGGAGTGTGGGAATAAAGATTTTAAAAAGTATATGTTCAGGGCTTCTGTAGATAACTTGGTGTTGGTTTTGGAAAATCCTTTGAAGGGAATTGAACTATTAATGGACAAATGAAAGCAATTTGCTGCATTAGCAGGTTTCAAGGTTAATAAACAGAAGATGAAGGTGCTAACAGAATTTTGAAAATAGTAGATAAAACTGAACTGATGAACAAAACAGGCTTTAAGATTGAGAAGAAGGCAAAATATCTGGATATCATATGACAAACATGATCTATTATTTCAAAATAACTATGTTAAGACTTGGAATGAAGTAAAAAAGACACGTTAGGATGGGAGAAATTACAACTGTCATTGCTGGGGAGAATTTCTGTGATAAAAATGAATGTTTTGCCTAGAATGATGTTTTTGTTTCAGACAATACCTGTTTTGACTACTGATGCATCATTTAAACAGTGGCAGAAGGATATACAGTATCTACATCCATGAGTTTAATATAAGGTGTTACAAGATGCAAAGGAAAAAGGAGGATTAGGTTTATCTGACTTGAAATTGTATTTTGCACCTTGCTGTTTGGTTTGGATGAGAAACTGGATGTTGCTGAGAATGAGAAGACTTTTGAAGTTAAGAAGGACACAACCTGAGATTTGGGTGACATGGATATTTGTGATACAGTAAAGTTTAAAGCTAATATATATGTATTTAAAAATCATTATGTTAAATGTGCCATTCTGAGAATATGGAATAGATACACATGCAGGTTGTGATCCAAAACAAGAACCATTCTACAGGTAAGAAATAATAGCTCAACACAAATTAGAATTAGAATTCTTTATTGGCCAAGTGTGGTTAGATACACAAGGAATTTGTCTCCGGTGCATAAGCTCTCAATATACATACAAAAATAGTGATAGATCATTATCATAGTCATTGTAAAAATACATTCATCATAAAACATTAGATACAACACTTAGGGATAGTCATGGATACTAAATAAGCAATTGACATAAATCATACTAGGATACTAAATAAACAATATACCATATTTTTTGGACTATAAGACGCTCCAGACTATAAGACGCACCTAGCTTTTGGGGAGGAAAACAAGAAAAAAAAATCTGCCTCTGCCTCCCAGTATCCATATGGTATTCACCTGGTCCATTCGCAGCGGCCTGTTTGCTGCCGCGGCCCATTCGCCACAGCCCGTTTGCGCCATCACGGCCTGTTCGGCATGGCCCATTCATGACACCACTGCAGCCTGTTCACCGCTGCCACTGCAGCCCATTCACTGCAGCCCATTCGCCACCGCAGCCCGTTCTAGAACAGCTGATCGGTACTGCACCAACCCCCTCCCCCCCGCTGCAATATTTGCTGTATAAAACGCACAGACATTGGGGTGGGTTTTACTTATCTTTACTACCGGTTTGCAATAGGATCCCATGCGCACATCGCCGATGATGACATCCGGGACAGTGGATGAGGCCTCCCGCCGGTTTTACTACCAGTTCTTGTGAACTGGTCCGAACTGGGGGCAACCCACCACTGATTTCCACCCACTTTTTTGGGGGGGGAGTGCATCTTATACTCCAAAAATATGGTAAATTGTAAGATACAAGCAACAAAGTTATAGACGTGAGAAGATAAGGAGATAGGTAATAGAGAAGATGAGAATAATGATGGTAACACTGTCTGTTTAGATAGTTTGACAGTGCTGTGGGAATTATTTGGCTAACTTATTGCAAGATATAACATTTCAAGGTAAATGTAAAATAAAACCCAGAGAAAAACTGGTGGCAGACAAATGTAATCATTGGTTCTTTTTTACAATTAACAGAAAGATTTAAAGTAGACAAATCTATTTATGGTGTTGAACATTGTAAGAATTTCAAATAGAACTGTGTTCAAATAATGAACATTGCTAAAATGTTCATTAAATTAAAATGTAATTGCTAAAATGTATAAACTTTTATTGAAATTTGAAACAGAAGAGGAACAAGGTAAGGAATGTGTGATAAAGTTTACTAAAGATTTTGGTTGTAATAATCAGATGGAACAATGGGAAAATATGTGGCTGAAAGGATTGCAATTTATATTATGTTATAGTCTTACAGAATTTTTTACAAAATGATATACTATTAGTATATGTTACCGGAGAAGCAGTCTAGAATGATAAAGATTCTTCAGATTTATATTGGAAAAGTGAATAACAGGACAGAATATTATATCATGCTTGACGGATGTGTAAAAATATCTAAAAAATTTTAGATTCAAATACACACATTGATTCAGAGGATTTTAAAGGTTAATATACAATTGAAGCAGGGGTGGGTTCTACTTACCTTTACTACAGGTTCGCAACTGGGCCGCACATGCATGCTTGCTTCACTCATGCGCATGCTCTTCTGTGCAAGCACAGAAGCATTTTGATGATGTCGGGGTTGGTGGGCGGAGCCTCCCACCAGTTTTACTATCGGTTCTATAGAACCGGGGGCAATCCACCACTGAATTGAGGTCAGATATCATTTTTCTGGGATTCATGTACAGACAGTAGAAAAAAGTCACAGAACTTTATTTTTGTATATGATAACTGCAGCAAGATTATTGTATGTACAAGGATGAAAGACTGACATTACTGACAATGGAGGAATGGTTGCTGAAAATGATGGATTTTGCTGGGATGGCTATATTGACTTCTTTGATATATATACACATATATACATATATACATATATGTAGGTCTTTGGTTATTCGGGTTTTCTCCCGCGTAAAATTGGAAGTGTCTTGGCGACGTTTCGACGAAGTCTCATTCGTCATCTTCAGGCTGGTGTTCTCGGCTTCGTGCTTCCAGGAGCAATGTGTGATCGCAGCTGTTTCCTCCTTTTAACTGCCAGTGGGGGTGGGAGCTGATTGGGTGGGAGCATGGCTGTGTTCTGATTGGATGGGGGGTTGGCTGTGCTCTGATTGGCTGGGGGTGTGCTCTGTTTGGGTGGGGGCTTGGCTGTGCTCGGGTTACTCTGAGTTGCAGGGGGATTTGAGCTGGTGAGCTGCATTGCTGTTGTTTGGCTTCGCGTTCGTGGTCGTGCCACATCTTCGTGGTGGGTGTCAGTTTGCTTCATGTATGGATTGGAGGGGTTTAAATTGGTCAATGGTGCAGCTTTGGTTTGGCTTCTGGTCTGTGGTCGGATATCACCACCACACTTCCACGCAAAAAGCAAACCCAGGCCCACACCGATGATGAGACACGACCACAGACCAGAAGCCAAACCAAAGCTGCACCATTGACCAATTTAAACCCCTCCAATCCATACATGAAGCAAACTGACACCCACCACGAAGATGTGGCACGACCACGAACGCGAAGCCAAACAACAGCAATGCAGCTCACCAGCTCAAATCCCCCTGCAACTCAGAGTAACCCGAGCACAGCCAAGCCCCCACCCAAACAGAGCACACCCCCAGCCAATCAGAGCACAGCCAACCCCCCATCCAATCAGAACACAGCCATGCTCCCACCCAATCAGCTCCCACCCCCACTGGCAGTTAAAAGGAGGAAACAGCTGCGATCACACATTGCTCCTGGAAGCACGAAGCCGAGAACACCAGCCTGAAGATGACGAATGAGACTTCGTCGAAACGTCGCCAAGACACTTCCAATTTTACGCGGGAGAAAACCCGAATAACCAAAGACCTACATACAAACACCCGCGAAAACCTCAGAAAACATATACATATATACATATATACATATATACATATATACATATATACATATACGTATACAAATACATACATACATACATACATATATTTAGTGTTGACTGGTAACTTCTTATGGATTTTTTATGTGAAACTGAAAAAATGAAATTTATGGTTGTGATCAGGGGTGGGCTCTAAATTTTTTTACTTCAGGTTCTATAGGCGTGGCTTATTTTGTGGGCGTGGCTTGATGGTCATGCAACAATTATTTAGGATTTAGCAGAGGTACTAGTCTACCAAGCTTTTAACTGCTTGCAGAGATGTACTGATCTACCCATTTATTTTTTGCAGGCACTGATCTACTCATGTATTTTTATAGGCACTGGTCTACTCATTTGTTTTCTTTTAACACTGATCAGCTGTAGGGCGGCCCTTTGAAGCCCTGCGGCAAGAGTTTAAACAGTTTTTTTCCCTCTAGCCATCAGCTGGGAGTCCTGGAACTCAGGAGACAGCAATAGATTGGGGGTGGGGCAGGCTAATGCCTCCTATTAAGGCAGCATTTAACACCCAGCTGCCTGCAATTACTGCGAGTTCTAATTTCACCAGGCTCAAGGTTGACTCAGCCTTCCATCCTTTCTAAGGTGGGTAAAATGAGGACCCGGTTTGTGGGGGCAATAAGCTGACTTTGTATAAATATACAAAAGTATGAAGGCTATTGCTTAACGCATTGTAAGCCGCCCTGAGTCTCCGGAGAAGGGCAGCATATAAATATAAATAAATAAATTTTTTTAAAAAGGTAAGAATAATGCGGAGCGGGTGGGGGAGCGCAGGGGGGTGGGGCGGCGGCACAACCAGTTTGGTGATGCCATATCATCACCGCTACTGGCTTGGGAGAAAGCGGGCCGAACTGTGAGGAACCCACCACTGGTTGTGATGAATAGACAGAATAGATTATAGCACTGATGATATTACCTAGTAAGGGTAATGAAACATCTGCAAGAAAACAAGCAAGCTCAGAGAGCACCGAGGACCCCTCAGAATAGATTATATGAAGAATGAGATGTTATGTTGTAAACATAGAATAAGAGGTAGATTTATAATTGTTCTTATAACTGCTGTAAAGAAAATTGGAAACTACGTCTTTGTTTTTTTTCTTGGTTTTCTTTTTTTTTTTTTACTGTTTTTGCTTTCTTACATATTTAACTTTTTTAAAAATGTCTTTATTTCTTCTGTATCAGCAGAGAAGGACTGTTTAAAATGCTGATGGATCTGGATTATTTTGATTTCTCATCTTGAAGAATTTCCTATAGTATTTGACAGTGATATTCTTGACCAGGAGCGTCAAACTCGATTTCATTGAGGGCTACATCAGGATTGTGTTTGACCTCGGGGAACACTTGATATCAGTTGTGTTGGGGGTGCTAGTGAAAATGGGCTCCCGAGCTCCATTTTTGGCTGCAATGGCCTCCTGCAACCCTCTGCCAGCAAAAATGGAGCTGGGGGGGATGCAAATAACCCACCCGAACTCTATTTTTTCTGGCTGGTCCTTCACTGTTTCCAGGCTGGCCCTACGGGCCAGATCTAAGCATCCCCATGGGTCAAATCTGGCCCACGGGCCTTGAGTTTGACACCCCTGTTCTTCACTATTGATTTGTGGAATACAAAGATATCCCAGGCTATTGATCCCATTGCTCCTAAACAATTTGTTCATTTTACAGACTTAAATCAACATCATAGTTTATAGAGGACTAAGAGTGATGAAGCAGATGGGATGTCAGATGCAGTGCAAGTGAAGTCCTGCACCACTCTTGAGGGAAGCAGTGAAGAGTATAGTACTTACTTCTCTTTCTCATTGCATCCACCCTCAAAGTATGACAACATTGGTTCTCAGTTTTTTAGCCTATTTTATTCAGCCACTTTATCATACAAAAATATGGAGCATTTTTTGATGTTTAGTTCTTACTGGAGTTGTAGGTGTTGAGGAATGTTTTCATACAACTAAAGCTATTGTTCTAGCTGCAACCCTTCCTGAGCCAGTTGGATTTGGCAACGGTAGTCCATCCTTTGTATATATACCATTTTGAGCATTACATTCCACTGTATGTGAGACTATCCTTGAAAAATATCAGGATGTTGCAATTGCTGTAAAATGTGGGACTTAAGCTGCTAACAATATAAGGTACAGAGATCACTGGACGTCTGCATTGCAAGTTCTCACAGGATGCTAATTGATTTCTAGGTGCAACTTAAGATGTTAGTATTGACATTTAAAGTACTACATGGCTTAGAGCCTGGCTTAGAAGCATTGCATCTCCATTACAAACACTTCTTCAATTATATTAAGATCAGCAGGAGATGTTCTTTTCAAGATGCTTCACTGTCAAATGTTTATTTATCTACACCCTCTTCTCATGCATTGCCCTCAGTCTATAGAATGCACTCTATATGTGTATTGGATGTGTTTGCCACCTTGAGTTGTTTATGAAATTATAAAGGTGGGATAGAAAATAAATAAATATAAATACACAAATAAATAAAATAACCGTTTCATTAATGCAGATTACATGAAAGCCATTGTGGTGCTATGGTTAAGGTATTGGATTATGATGGATGAGATCCAACTCATTCTCAGATATGGAAGATTATTTAATTTTTTGGGTGGACAGTAATTTCTATGAGTTCAATTGGCCTTGGAATTAACCTGTTTCCCTGAAAATAAGACATCCCCTGATAATAAGCCCAATTGCGCTTTTGAGCGAATGCACTAAAATAAACCGCCCCCTGAAAATAAGCCCTCCCTGAAAATATTTAAATGCAGTGGGTCCCTGCCATTTCCTCTGGTTAGGGTTAGGGAAACAGAGCTGGAAATCAGGTAAGACGGCAAGAGGAGCCCTGTCTTGCTCCAAGTGTCCCAAAATAAGAAGACCTCCCCAAAAATAAGGCCAAGCTCTTATTTTGGGGTTCAAAAAATATAAGACAGGTCTTATTTTTGGGGAAACATGGTATTGTTGTGTGAGAAAACTTGAACATGTGTCGTCTGTTCATTTTCTTGATGTTCTACAGGATTTAGATCTAAAGAATATAGAATAAATTAAAATTAACCCATTTTAGATGTTACACAAGCACCAACAAAGATAGCAAGCAATGTTTTTCTCATAGGGATAGTGGGGCAGCTAGTGCCTTAATAGAAATTGTTATCTCTGTGCTAGAGATACTGCTGGTCTTTTGATAACAGTCATCAAATGGCCTGGAGAATCATAATCAAGGACAGTTGCAAAAGCATCACTCAGTTGCAAAGCTGATGATTAAGGGACAGTGCAACTTCTTCTAGTTAAGTTTCCTGATCAGGCAATTGTCCATCCTGAAGCTTGCCTCAGGTATGGTAGAATTCAGCAGATTGGTTTCTGTTATTATTATTTGATGGATTAGATTACAAATCCATCTCTAGATTTGTGATGATCATTTCTAAAATCCATACAAGTTCCTGGGCTTCAGGAATTTTCAGAGAGAATATTTAGAGATATAAAAATCTAGGTGCTACAAGGCAAAGTGGGATGATTAATTTTTTTAGAAGTGTATTGTGGGATGAGGGGGTCCTAACACAGAGCTTTTTAATTGGACACTAGTGCTTCCTCTCCATATCAGTTTACCTTTCTGTCAGCAGAAGAAGTTGTGCTACAGAGATTGCATTGTTTAACTTTCCTTTGACATGCCAGATTTATGCTATGTTGGGGGCACTATAAGAATCTTAAATGGCAGCTCCAACTATTCCTGTACTCCTTGTAGTGGTACAGTTTAGGGTTCTGCCCAGGGATGGGTTCTAATTTTTTTTACTACCGGTTCTGTCGGCATGGCTTATTCTGTGGGCGTCTTGATGGTCATGTGACAATTATTTAGGATTTAGCAAAGGTACTGGTCTACCAGGCTTTTAACTGCTTGCAGAGCTGTACTGATCTACCCATTTATTTTTGCAGGCACTGGTCTACCCATGTATTTTTGCAGGCACTGGTCTACTCATTTGTTTTCTTTTAACACTGATCAGCTGTAGGGCGGCCCTTTGAAGCCCCTGGCAAGAGTTTAAATAGTTTGTTTCCCTCTAGCCATCAGCTGGGGCTCAGGAGGCAGCAATAGATTGGGGATGGGGCCAAATAAAAGGTAAGAATAACGTGGGGGGATGTGTGGGGGGGCAGAACCGGTTCGGTGATGTCATATTGTCACCTCTACTGGCTCGGGAGAACCGGGCCGAACCAGGAGGAACCCACCACTGGTTCTGCCTGCTTCCTTGTAGTTGCCCCCAAATGCTTGGCACAATGTCATTTATTGTACAGAGCCTGGTGGCGCAGCAGACTAAAGCAGTTATTAATATTCATTAGCATTCTGCTGCCTGCAATTACTGCAAGTTCAAATCTCACCAGGCTCGAGGTTGACTCAGCCTTCCATCCTTTCTAAGGTAGGTAAAATGAGGACCCAGATTGTGGGGGCAATAAGCTGACTTTGTATAAATATACAAAAGTATGAAGGCTATTGCTTAATGCACTGTAAGCTGTCCTGAGTCTCTGGAGAAGGGCGGCATATAAATCAAATTTTTTTAAAAAAATTGTTGGTCTTTTACTGGTGCACCTATTGCCTCTGTAACTGAGTCCATCTACCTTGTTGCTGGTCATCCTCTTCTCTTCCCTTCTCTTTCCTAGATTGTTTCACAATGTGTCTGAATAGCTTGATCTTGCACATTTGTTCAGGGATCCATTTGTTTGCCTTTTGGCTGTCCACATCATTGACGACAACAACGATGATAGAAAGAGGCAATAGTATAGTTGCTAACAGACATCAATTACTTACTTGCCAATAATTTTCAAGCTGCTAAATAGTATATTAGCAACAGTGATTTTCAGTTATATATCAAAAATTCATTGTATTCACTTAGAAAAAACTGTTACTACTGAAATTATTGAGGAACAAGTATAGATCATTGTTAAAATTATTCTTAAATACTCCAAACTAAGAAAAAAATAATGTATGAATGGCTTGGATTAATTCTAAAAATGTTTGATATCCTTCCATATTGATGGATATAGAAATGTTTGGCAGATATTTGACATTAATGTAAACATCCAAAATTTTGTAAAAACAGCTATAAACTTTGATGATCAATGATGAAGAAATTGGAATTGTGAACATCAGGAGAGGAATATTTTAAGGCCATTTATTATCTCCATTACGTTTTACCTCTCATTCATATTTTGAATAAAACAAGACTTGGATATGAACTATAACTATATAATAAAACAGAGAAAACTTATTTGTTATGTAGGGACGATCTGAAGCTATATGGGAAGCAAAAGCTAAAATTGAATCCTTACTAGAAATATATATACAGATGATATAAAAATTGAGTTTGGATTTGAAAAAATGTGCCATTTACTGACTGTAGGTTGCTTCCCTACTTCCAGCTGCTGGGTGCAACAGTAGACAAATATTTTTCAGTTAAAATGTGGCTTTTGGTTAAAAGTGTATTGGTGGAAATGAAGGGACAGCATTTCTTTAGGTTTGCTAAAGCTAGTAACAATAATGTTATAATGAATATAGTTTCAACACTCAGTCAGCAAGAGGTACTCTGTGGACAGTATTTGTATCCTGTAGTACTTCCAAAATAAAGTTATTTGGTTGCCTAATAGGGTTCGTGACAGCTGGAGTGAAATTTTGGATTACGATTATATCCTTAAAGCAAAATGTTTTTGGTCAGCAGCTAAATGTTCACTCATCAAGGAGATGAGTGGCTTTTCTTAAATCTGGGAAGTCAATTTCTCTTCTTCTTTTCCTTTTTCTATTCTGAGTTTTTAGATATTGGTCTGTGTTGGGATGAATTAATTCCATTAAATTTTACTTGTTAAATTACATTTCCTGCATCTGTAAATCATTTTGCCACTGCCTTCCACAACAGTTGTTTTGAGTGACCTTTTAGAGTTTCAGATGACTGTCTATTTGTTTATTTATGACACCCTGTTTAACTGCTTCAGTGTGAGAGTACTGTATGAAGATAATGACCATGCAGGGAGATACAGGAGTATAAAATAAATATAATCATCAGTGAAAACAGTATAAAAAGATCTGGAAGTGGAAAAACTGCTGCCTATATAGCATCCATCTGGAAAGTCTGCACATCTATTTCTGGGGAATGTCAACAAATTTAGTTAGAAAAAACATTTTTCAAAATAATCTTGGCTCCATTCTGCTGCACAGTTTTTTTGGAAGTTTTCTTTCCTTACAATAGAGCAGGTGGTGGTGGGTGGTGGTGGTGAGGGGGTGTCAAACTCAAGGTCCGGAAGCAGGATCCGGCCTGTGGGGTGGTTAGATCTGGCCCAGGGGCCATCCTGGAAACAGTGAAGGACCAGCCCATGGTGCCTCTGTCAGTGAAAATGGAGCTTGGGAGGGCCACAGGTGGCCCTCCCGAGCTCTGTTTTCATTGGCAGAGGGTTGCAGGAGGCTGTTGCAGCTGAAAATGGAGCTTGGGAGCCCGTTTTTTCTGGCAGAGCACTTGGACCACCACAGGCACCCCTGACACGAGTGATGTCGAGCTGGCCATGCCCATCCTGGCCCCCTGAGGTCAAACACAACCCTGATGCAGCCCTCAATGAAATGGAGTTTGACACTCCTGCAATAGAGGCTTCCGTTTACTGCCGTATTTTCAGGGCGTTTGAGAATTTCTTTCAGATTTCTCTTGGAACTGAATTGGCTGTTGGGGATGATAGAATTTCTACCGTGTGCGTTCTTCTCTTCTTACTTGTTCCCCATCATACTGAGGTTTCCATGGCTGCCCCCTCTCCAGTCTTAGAAAGTCTTTAATAGAAGGGTGGGAAGCCAGAGAGTCTGAAGAGACAACTGCAAATGAAAATAAAGAAATCCTTACACAATGCTTTGCTACTTCATAATGAAATCAATGGAGGACCCTCACGCGCTACCCTGCATCATTTCTCTTCTTTTTTGAAAGAAAAATGTAAAAGGAAATTCTTCTTTATCAAAAGTATTGCTTTGATATATTAAATTTACAGTTTTCATAGCCTGCCGAACATTACAACTATAAAAGCAACATTAAGAATAAATCAAAATGATAAAAAACCAGTAATAATAAATCAAACCTCTCCCAGGATGAGTGCTAATAAACTGATCAAAATAATGTTGGAGAATTTTTCTGCATGCTAGTTTGCATACAAGTAAGGAAGCATTTGTAAAATGTTTTTGTAAACCACACTGTCCTTGTGCATCTGTGGCGAAGGTTGTTGAGAGCATGGTGGCACGACAGCTTCCCCGGCACCTGGATGAAGCTATCTATCTGGACCCGTACCAGTCGGGCTTCAGGCAGGGGTACAGCACGGAAACGGCATTGGTCGCATTGGTGGATGATCTCTGGAGGGCTCGGGACAGGGTTTGCTCCTCTGTCCTAGTCCTATTAGATCTCTCAACAGCTTTTGATACCATTGACCATGGTATCATGCTGCAGCGGTTGAGGGGGTTAAGAATAGGGGGCACCGTTTTGCGGTGGTTCTCCTCCTTCCTCTTCGACCACTCGCAATGTGTGTTGGCAGGGGGGCAGAGGTCGACCTCGAGGCACCTCACATGGGGAGTGCCGCAAGGGTCGGTCCTCTCGTCCCTTCTGTTCAACATTTATGTGAAGCTGCTGGGTGAGATCATCCATGGTTTTGGGGTGAAGTGTCATCTGTACGCAGATGATACTCAGCTGTACATCTCCACCCCAGACCACCACAACGATGCCCTTGATGTGATGTCTCGCTGCCTGGAGGCCGTGCAGGTCTGGATGGGGAGGAATAGGCTCAGACTCAACCCTTCCAAGACCGAGCGGCTGTGGCTTCTGGCGTCCCGATATAGTCAGCTGGTGCCATCACTGGCTATTGGGGGTGAATCTTTGCCCCCCACAAAGAGGGCTTGCAATCTGGGTGTCCTGCTGGATGCACGGCTGTCTTTAGAAGAGCATATCAGGTTCACCTGATTCGCCAGTTGCAGCCCTTTCTGGACCGGGACACCTTGCGCATGGTCACTCATGCCCTTGTCACCTCCCGGCTGAACTATTGTAATGCTCTCTACATGGGGCTCCCCTTGAAGAGCACCCAGAGGCTCCAACTGGTCCAGAATGCAGCCACGTGGGTGGTTATGGGCGCAACTCGTGGTGCCCACGTGACATCCCTCCTTTGCAAGCTGCACTGGCTCCCAGTGGTCTTCCGGGTGCGATTCAAGGTGTTGGTTACCACCTTTAAAGCACTCCATGGCATAGGACCTGGGTACCTTCGAGACCGACTTCTGCCACCAATAGCCTTCCACCGGCCAGTTCGCTCCCACAGAGAGGGTCTCCTCAGGGTGCCATCTGCCAAGCTATGTCGGCTGGTGACACCCAGGGGGAGGGCCTTCTCTGTGGGAGCCCCAGCCCTGTGGAATGAACTGCCCCCGGAAATGCATAAGATCTCCAACCTCCGGGTATTTCATTGTGCCCTCAAGACCCTGTTGTTCCACCAGGCCGGGCTATCAACGTAATTTTAAATTGGGGGTTTTAAATTGGGGGTTTTAAACTTAGCCGAAATTATTTAATTGATTTTAAATTATTTTAAATTGATGTCTGTCTTGTGCTTTTAATAGGCTGTACACCGCCCTGAGTCCTTCGGGAGAAGGACAGTATAGAAATAAAATTATGATGATGATGATGATGATGATGATGATCTTTCATCATAGTTCATCATACCGCAGTTGTGCAGGATACCTTTCTTCCATAAAGCCATTCAACTTATTTTTAGAGAGGAAGGAAGCCTTGTTTCCTCCCTCCCTTGATTTGACTTTAGGGTATTGCTATCAGAATAAAAGCAAACACCCGGAAGTGATTCTTTCTTGTTGTTTGGATAAGGGCCCTTTGGCCTTCTGAAAGGCCTTGAAGACATGGCTATGCCACCTAGCTTCGGGTCCCAGTGGTGGTAAGCAGTGGTGAAATTCAATTCTTTTACTGCCTGTTCTGTGGGCATGGTTTGGTGGGTGTGGTATGGCTTGGGGGGCATGGCAGGGGAAGGATACTGCAAAATTTCCATTCCCACCCCACTCCAGGGGAAGGATACTACAAAATCCCCATTCCCACCCCACTCTGGGACTAGCCAGAGGTGGTATTTGCCGGTTCTCTGAACTACTCAAAATTTCTGCTACCGGTTCTCCAAAACCTGTCAGAACCTGCTGGAGTTTACCCCTGGTGGTAAGGCACATTGGAAGTGGCTGATGGAGTAGACAACACCCCACTTCCTGTCTGTGCGCACTTTGCTCCTTCCCTCTCCAGCCTGTTTTGTTTTATTTTGATTGAATTTTAAATTTAAGATCCTTATTTATCGATTTAATGTTTTATAGTGTATTTTATTCAATGTCTGTAAGTCTCTGAGAGTCTCCTTGGGCTAGATGGGCGGCATACAAGTTTGATAAATAAAGTAAAATAAAATATTTAAGTCCGGAAGGAATATTGGAAAACATGGGCTATTTAGGAAGGATCATTTGCATTGCTTTACAAAGCTATCTCCATGCCATGGAAATGTGAATGCTCCGTGGCATCCCCCTTCCTGATCACATCACAAATGATACCATTGGACAGCATTTTGGTGTGGCACCAATTATAGAGAAGATGAGAGAAGACCGGCCTGCTGGTATGGACATGTCCAAAGAGCAGCACCTTCCACCGGTGCCAAGACTGCCTACCAACTAGAAGTCAATGGCTGGTGACCTCGCAGGCATCCAAAACAAAGATCACCATCAACAAAGATATGCAAGCCATGTGCCTGCACCCTGGAGATGCAGCTAAGTGTGCAAACTGGAGTTCAATGATCTGAAAAGTGGACCCTGCACCTGTGGGAATACGCTAGGAAGAAGAAGATTTGCATCGCTTTACTTCCTCATCAGTCACCAGCAGCCTACAAATAAGATGATGAAAATGGGCAGGCCTTTTGCCTCTGCTTTAATCCTCCCTACAATCATAATTAATAAGGGACAGAAATTTTTGCCAGCATTTTGTGAGTTTCTGGCCAGAATTATAATCCCACCACCCAACAGCCTCCCACTTGAACTGACCATAAGATTTGTTTCACATTCTGATTCATGAAACATCCTGATTCAACCTGGAGAGATTCAATAACTCAAGCCACATCCCTTCTATTGATTAATGTGGTAAAAGGACAGACAGCTATTCAAAAAAGGCACTTGTAGGCATGGTAGACATTGGGGAAAGTGTAACATTTGACAACATCAGATAAATTGTTGTGAGCGCTTATGAATTTGAATTTTTTAAACATAGGTAATATAAATTTTCAGTTTCAGGATTAGAGAATGTTTGCTAGTATTATAACCCCTCCTATGGGGATCATTCTTACCAGATGTCAGAGACAAAGAGAATCTTCAGAGATTAGAACTGATAACAAAAAAATGATTAACCTCTTTGTGTTAGACTCCATTGGTGGCAGTACATAATATGAGACTACAAGTTCTATTAAGTATATTAAATTTATGAGCTCCACCATTTGAATAGCAAATGGCTCAGAACCAAATGCTTGCAATGCATTTGTTTATTTATGGGTAGTTCTCAGTTTATGACCATAATGCAGCCTGCCCATCACAGTCATAAGTAGTAACTTATCATCATCCATGAGTCATCCATGGGAATGACCTGATTTTATGAACTTTTTTGCAACAGTGGTTAAGTGTTTGCCACAATCATTAAACGGATGCCATGGTTGTTAAACAAGCCAATAGTTGGTTATGGGCTGGCTTTGCCAAAAACTGGAAGTTTTTTGGACAAAACCATTGTAAAACATGGTCACATGATCATGGGACCCTGCAAATGGCCATAAATGCAGACTGATTGCAAGTGTCCAACATGCAGTCATGTGACTGCAGGGGTGGCAGCCATTGGAATGTTGGTGGAAGTACCCCCAGGAAGGTTTGTCATAAATTCAAATTATATTGACCAAAGTAAGCCTGTGCTATAGATGGACCATCATCATCTTTACAGGATCATTTTTTTTTGCTTAGCTAGAGCACTCTCAACAGAGTGTTTACAGCAAGGTGCAGAACTGGTGCTTTGAAGGGGAAAAACAGTTAACAAATGCACTATAGTAGGTCAGTACTAGAATACAGAAACTACAAGAATAAAACTTCACTGGAACTGCTATAGATGAGAGATTTGGATGCAAAAAACCTTCTAAAACCAGCTAGCAGTGTTGCACAATTGTAAAGCAAATTTCTTTTACCAATAAGGGAAACTAATAAATACAGGTAGTCCTCAACTTACAACAGTTCATTTAATTAGTGTTCGAAGTTAAAACGGCACAGAAAAAAAGTGACATGACCATTTTTTACACTTATGACTGTTGCAGCATCCCCATGGACATGCAATCAAAATTCAGATGCTTGGAACTGACTCCTCTTTATAATGGTTGCAGTGTCCTGGCATCACTTCTGACAAGCAAAGGCAATGGGAAATCCAATTTCACTTAACAACTGTTACTAACTTAACATCTGCAGTGGTTCACTCAACAACTATAGCAAGAAAGGTTGTAAAATGGGGCAAAACACACTTAACAAATGTCTCACTTAGCACAGAAATTTTAGGCTCAGTTGTGGTCATAAGTTGAGGACTACCTGTAAGTAACCAGCATCAAGATACCCACTGCAGGCATCAAGAAATGAATACATAACTACAAAAAATAGTCACTTGATTTATTATTGTTAAATTATAGAAAACAAGACTCCTTGGCTGATCTATTGCAGATCACCCAAAGCTCACTAGAAATTTTCTATCCATTCCAGTAGGATATAGTTGTATAGTTGTTCCAAAGGTGGCTTTTCCCAGCCCTAAATGGAAATGCCAGAGACCAAATGCATATTTGAGCTTCAGCCACTCCCCTTATTTATCTTCTACATGAGGGGTGTCAAACTCAAGGCCCACAGGCCGGATTCAGCCTGAGGGGTCCTTATATTTAGCCCATGGGGTTGCCGTGGAAACAGCGAAGGACCAGCTCGCAGTGCTTCTGCCAGAGAAAATGGAGTTCAGGAGCCTGTTTTCATTGGCAGAGTGCTAGGGCCACCATAGGCGCTCCTCGAAATGAGTGACTTCAATCTGGCCACGCCCACCCTGGCCACGCTCATCCTGGCCTCCTGAGATCAAACACAACCCTAATGTGGCTCTCAATGAAATAGTGCTTGACACCCCTATTTTACATTGTCATGGCTGCTTTCTGGGATCCCTGTTATATTAAAAATCCATGTATGTAGAAAGGAGCTACTGCATCTAGCAACCAAGCAGAGATCAAAAACATATAAGCTCCCCTGACCTTAGAGGGTGACCCATTCTGCCTAGCTTCTCAGTTCTTTGCTCAAGTACAAACTGAATGGCTGGACACTCTCCTGGTCCTTTTGTTGGCTACTGGTCTGATAGATGACTCTGAGATATACTAAGCTTCTTCTCAAAGCAACTATGAGAGGAAAAAAGGGCAAGACAGATGCACAATCAGTGAGAAGCCACCCTTCTACACACAATGAGAAAGCAGGAGGGAGGGCAGAATGAGGTGCGTCTATGCCTTTAAGGCCAGGATGTAGGAAACTAAAGTCATCAACTCTGAAAGTAACAAATGAAAGCCCAGAGCCGTGGAGCTAATGTGCAAACTTGTTTCTGTCCTCTATGGCTCTATCATTTATTCAGGAGGTAGAGGCAGAAGACGGGGACTCGCATTTGCTTGATACTCAATTATACATTAGTGTACATCACTTGGCAATCTGTTCATATCAATTTAATTGGATTTTAATATTGCCTCTGATCTTGTTGTCCAATTAACAGTACTGGCTGGCAATAAAGCAGAACCACACACTATGTAACACCTTTGATCCCTGCCATATGGAGCTCTTCCATTGATTACCACATTTTCAAAAAAATTTCGCTCTCTCAATATGGACTGTGATAAATGGGAGAAAAGGCACATCCCCAATGTGATAAAAATTTCACTTCCACTCGCAACTTCATTTATTTTGTTGACATTCGGCTCTGATTAAGAACAATAAAAAAATCATGCCCTGAATATCATATGCAAATACAACCCCGGGTATGCATCTAATTATGCCAAGGGAGCATTACGGTGACTAGCTTGGCATCGTTTCGCTCTTTCTTTCTTTCTTCTTCTTCCTTTTTTTTTTTAAAGCGACAGCATACACTTCTGGGCTTGTTGTGTGAGGGAAGAGTCACCACGGCGACCGTCATTTAATAAACAGCAAATGCTGCACTTGTCACCAAAGCATGGAAAATAGGTTGTTGTTCAGCTTTTTGTTTCCCTAGTATTGGATCCAGGTAATGCTTATGGCAACAAGACTAGTCTCTGTCCCCTAACTCCGTAGCTTACCTGAGAGTCACATCTATGCTGAAGATACTATGAGTCAATGCTAAACAGGTTCACAAATAATAAGGCAAGTGGGATTGTACATGCTTTGTGGTAGGATTGTGCATGGTTTCTTCCAATGGTATAGAACACTGTTCTCAACCTCAGCAATTTAAATGTGTATGCACTTCAACTTCTGGAATTTCCCAGCTAGCATGCTGGCTTCAATTATTATTCAATGATTATGGTTAGTTACACAGTCAGCTATCTGTTTACACTGGATTTGAGATTTTCATCCACTATCGGATCCTTCTCAGTGACTTTGGATAGGCAGATGTTATTTGATGGGGTTACAGGTCATCACAACAGGATATAAGCAGTTCCAGCTAAAGCTGCCTTTTGCAATTGACTGACGGTGACTTTGTCAAAAGCAATGGTGATCAAATGGTGCTCCAGATGTTTTGGAATTGCAGCCAAGCAGCGACTACTATTGGTCCAGTCTCTGCTTTCTTTTGCCACAGTCATCCTACTTCTATCTGCAGGTCTTTATAACTTGTGATTTTCTCCAGTTCTATTTTGCTGTCTCCAATTACTGCAACGTCCACTGTTCTTCTTGTTATAATAGAGTTCATCACTTCTGGCACATTATACCCAGTGGTGGGATTCAAGTAATTTAACAACTGGTTCTCTGCCCTAATTATTTGTTCCAACAACCAGTTTGAGCCAAACTGCTCAGAAAGTTAACAACCGGTTCTCCCGAAGTGGGGCGAACTGGCTGAATCCCACCACTGATTATACCACTGAAAAACATATTCAATCATATAATCATTTTAAATGTTCACTAAAAAATCCAATTTCTTTTTATCCTCTTGAGCAACAGATATGATTGTTGCAACAGATATAATTCTAGCATCAATGCAGCAAACCTTTAGAAGTTTGAAAATGGTTAATTATTTCTTCTCCAAGCTAAATATCTGGAAATTCTTTAGGCTAGGCTATGGTCTCCAAATTGATTGTCCACTGTGCTATCCTGTTCTGTGGATACATTTTAATCCATCAACATCCTTAAACCTTACTGGGCAAAGTAGTTCAGTAAAGACATAAATGCTACGCAGTAGGATATCATATATTAAAAGGGCTACTTGCTTTTACATGTGCTCCTGTCAAGCCAGGTGTCATCCACCCTGTATTTGTGCAAGTCTACCCAAAGAAAACATTGACCTCTCTCTTGCAGTTCATGTTGTTAGCTTTGGATAGATTTCCATCTTACATGGATCATCTTGAATCATTTTTCTGTCTTTTAAAATCTTATCTATCTTTTCTAGTGGATACTAATAGGTACTAATCCTTTGACATAATAATGATCCAGACACTGCTTCATGGAATGACCAACAAAAAGATTGAAGGGCAATAGTAGTACTATACAAGGAGAGGGGAGGAGGAAAATAAAATTCTAAAGCAAGTCTATATCTGATGAACTGCTGAATCTTATTTTTGAGTGTATGTATGTGTGTGTCTGAAAAGCAATGTTTATGATAATCCTTATACCTTTTAAATAAATTAATGATGAAGAAAAAGGCTAAAATAAACATAACTAGGAAAGTGAGACAGTGGAGGTTGGAGGTGGCAGAAACACCAGAGTCTCAATGAGCTTTGTTATAACCTGGATCAAATCAACAAATTTGATCTTTATCTCAACACAGAGTGTCAGGGAGTAATTTAGAAAAGCACAGAGATGCATTTAGAGATGATATGAGTATCCAATAGCTGGTTGGAAAAAGATGGGAAAGAAATGGTAAGGGACGACAGTTGCCATAGGTAAGTTGTACAGAACCAGGCTAGTGTATGAAGGGTCACATGGACTTCTTAGTGGTAGCCCATGATGTTGCTGTGTTACTGCTGCTATTTCATAATAGCAAAGAGCCTTGGTAGTACAGTGTCTAAAGCACCCTGTTATTAACATCAGCTGCCTGCAATTATTGCAGGTTCGAATCTCACCAGGCTCAAGGTTGACTCAGCCTTCCATCCTTTCTAAGGTAGGTAAATTGAGGACCCAGTTTGTGGGGGCAATAAATTGACTTTGTATAAATATACAAAAGTATGAAGGCTATTGCTTAGTGCATTGTAAGCCTCCCTGAGTCTCCGGAGAAGGGCGGCACATAAATCAAAATAAATAAATAAATAAATAAATAAATAAATAAATAAATAAATAAATAAATAAATAAATAAACAAACAAATAAATAAACAAACAAACAAATAAATAAATAATGTATACTTGCATTTTACAAATGAATTAATTATTGTAAGAGTTTCCATCTTCTTTTCCTATAGTTTTGTATATAGTTATACAAAATACAGTATATTTTGAAATATATTGTATATTCTCCCACCCCGCTCCTTCTGAGACTTCTGCTCTCACTGCTAGTTAGCGTCACATAGGTAGGAGGTCATAAACTGAATAATCAAAAGAAGATTGACTTGATTTGGGAAATATACATATAGCTATAATGTTCCATCATTAATAGATACTATGCACATTTTCCAATCAGATCGTGGAACCTGAATACAAATATTGCAAGTTATGTTCCTCAAGCTATTCAAGGTATCTATCTGACAAATGCCCAAAGGGTGCAATTGTTCTTTTATGTATCCAGCTTACTCTATTCGCTGCTAGTTGTTGAGTTGTGATGTAGATGGCTTCTGATGTGAGCCGATAAAGCTAAACTATTGGCAAAGAGGTTTCCAAGAAAGAAAGAGTTGTAACCATTGTTTGGTCAAACTGTGGTGGCTTTTGTATGCAGAAGACAGCTGGGCCTATCTGTTACACATGTCATAAATTATTTCTTGACCATTAGCAGTTTTTCTGCATCATAACTATTATTCAGGCATATTAAATCAGTGAGAGGGAAGAACACACCAGGACATCTGGGGCTGCCAGATAATTCAGTTAATTTCTATTCCCTTGAACCTGGAGGTGTTAATTTGGAAGCGCAACAGCCAAGTCTGAAGAATGCTAATACGTCATTTGAATGATTAATGCAATCAAGGGAATTGGGGGACCTTTGTTTACTCTTTAATTTTTGACATGGCGAAGCAAGGATGAGTCGGGCTAATTTCCTTCTTTTACTCCCTCTCCCACACCCCCAAAGTTAAGGCTAACTTTTTTTTTTATCATATGATTTGGTTTAGGAATAGAGAGAAGATGGGATGTGTGAGAGAAACATTCTGCTCCATTTTTGTTCACATCCTGTTTACAGCCAGGAAAAAAAAAAGATGAAATTGTTTGTGATCTGCTGAGTAGTAGCCTCTTGGGTGAGAGATTTTAGAAGCTAGTGTGAAAAATGGATTAAAAGATTCCACTTTAAAAACAATCAATTAAAAATCATTGTACCATAATTTATTCATTTTAAAAATGGGAAGGAAAAAGTATTACTGAAAGGATTTGTTTCCAATTCCAGTTTGACTGTTCCATGAAGTAAATGCAAGGCAGATTTGGACCACAGTACCTTCTCTTCATCTACAAGTAAATGCCGTCATTCCCTTGTACAACAAAAGAGTCTTTCTATGACAAAATACCCCTAATTTTTAAAAAGCAAAGCAGGAGTGGATTTGGCCCCATGCACTAAATAATTCAAGGAGTGCATCTGGAATGTTTTGCAGTTTCTCCAAATTGCCTCTGAATAAATGGTGCTCATCTCCATCCATTGGAGTTTTCATGGAGTCTTCAACAAAGACAGGCAAGGCATTCTTACCAATGTTTGAAGCGGGAGCTGAAAATCCCACAGATGCTTTTTTTAAAGGCAACTGGACTTCCTTTGTTTTTGCTTGAAGATGTTTTGTTTCTCATCCAAGAAGTTTCTTCAGTTCTGAATGAATGATAAAGAATGGAAGGATTTATATTCCTTGCAGTCATCTGGTCATTAGCACTCTTTCTGATAGCTGAGGGCACAGATAAACCTCCAAGCGGCCCGAATGACTCTCAGAAAGAGTGCTAACAACCAAATGACTGCAAGAAATATAACTCCTTCCATTGTCCACCATTCATTCAGAACTGAAGAAGCTTCTTGGATGAGAAGTGAAATGTCTTCAAGCAAAAACAAAGAAAGGCCAGTTGCATTTTGTAAAAGTACCTTTGGGTCAACCATGATCTGGATGACTGAGAATCTCCATAGACAAGAGTTGAAAGAAATTTTTTTCAATAAAAGAAAGACTTTTGGAAGAGTGCCAGGCAACTAACCTGCCAAGGAAATGCAAAGCTCAGAAATGGATTTTACCATTAAGTCTCATTTTAAAGCCCACAGCCAGAGTCAAAGTCCCAGGCTCCCCATAATACAACTGAAAGCTAGCTATCACCTCATGCTGAAATTCAGGAAACCAATCTGCATGTCTTGGTAAACAGAGAATTGAACATCAGTTAGGAAATGGAAAGCACTCTGAACATAAGAAAACATAAGACACATAAGAAAAGTTCTGTTGAATCAGGTGAAAGGGTCAATCTCACCCATTATTCTCTGTCAACCAAATATATCCAGGAAGCTAAATAACCTGCACAGGGAAAGTAGTAGGTAGCAGTTGGTGTTTAATATACATTACCCATAATTTTCTCTTCATTGATTGTTCCCTTCTAAGGGAAAAGGAGCTTATACTTCCCAGTGACTTTGACACTGTCAGGAATGCATCCTCTTGTAAGGGAAACTCACAAAGAACAGATCATAGAAAGGGGGGTCTGGCTAAATTCATTCCTCTGCAGAAGGAGATACTCATGACTTCCAGGATTCTGCTTAGAAAATCAGATGGACATTCACAATCTGAAAAAGACTGACATTATACTAGAAGATGATGCCCTTCCAGTTGGAACGCATCCAATGAATTGCTGGGGAAAAGCAGACAGCAACTACAAGTAGGAGTAGTGCTCATGATATGGCTGAATTAAAGGGTCAAGGATGTTTAACTTCTGATGTGGCTGATGGCAAAAAGAAAGTTTCATGCTGCACAACTATGTAAACCATTGGTACGTGGAATGACGGAACCAAGATCCAAAGTAACACTGATGTCAGAGCAGGAATATCAGTATTGAACTGTAATACTCTGGAATATTTTTTTATATTGTTGTTTTTATATTGTTATAGTGTTTTTATATTGTTTTTTAAAGTTTGTATTATGTGTATTTTATCTTTTCGCTGTTCACAGCCCTGAGTCCTTCGGGAGTAGGGCAGTATATAAATCCAATTATAAAAATAAATTAAAAAAAATATTCTAGCAAACTGAAATGGATTGAAATGGGCTGTACCACATCAGAGGAACAACAGATCTTCTCCTGTGGCCAAGAAAATCAAGGAAGAAATGGTATAGAATCCTAATTTACAAAAGGGTGTCAAACCAGAGCTTCCTGGAAAATTACATATTCAACCAAAAATATAAACTGAATAATCATACTAATAAGATTTGATCTTTGTAATATTCAATATGATTTTGCATTGAATGATTGCTGAAAAGATGGGAATCCACCCACCGGTTGCCTTCCTTAACTTGTGTTGCACTAAAATTATATAATGTATCACTCAGTGACCTTGTTCCATAACTTAATTTGCTGTATTCAAAGAGGACCTTAGCAACCAGTTCATATTTATGATAGTTACGGCATCTTGCAGTCACGTGATCACGATGTGTAATCTTTCCAACCTACATTCAACATGCAAAGTGAATTGGGAAAGCCAGATTCACTTAATGACCACATCATTCACTTAATAACCATATGATTCATTTAATGACCATGGTAAAAATGGTCACAAAATTGGGTCTGGACACATGATGACTCATTTAATGATTGTGTTGCCTAGTGATCAAAAATCCAGTCCTAATTGTGGTCGGAAGTCGAGGACTACCTCTATACTTCCTAGAAGAAAGGTAAGATAATCATGAGTTATGTCATGGTAGACCCATATAGTATAAACATATCTACATATTATTAGGCATTGAAAACTTTTACTGAAATGAAATCCAAGTTGTCTAATATTATTGGGGAAAAACAAGGGGAAGAAGCTTAAATGATATTTTTGTCAAGATCTGGAATGAAAGCATTGCCCTCATTATACCAGCTACTTATGGAGTGAATTAAAAAAAAGAAAAAAAATTCCTGGCACCTTGATTGCATATGTTTCAGCATACAATTAGCAATGCGTTTCTGCAATAACAGCATAAGCTTTGCAGTGCCCTGGCTTATTTACCACGCACTGTAGATAAAAGAAGTATTATTCCCATTGCTCTTATTATTCAATTAAGATACATATCAAGACTAATAATAGTAATAAAAAAGATAATCAGCATATTCTCTGGCAACTTAAAGCCACAACTCATGAATGTATAACTCCAGTTGAAATGAGAGGAACGTGTGCAAGATTGCAACCATATACAGCACTGAAGAGAGAGATCAAGTGAGAATCTTTGGCTAGATGAATCCTTCTGCATAACGGAGATAAAACAGCTTCCTGGGCCTCAAGGCAAGCCTCTTGGATGCCGCCCCAACCCTAACCTTCATCATAAATGAAAGACCTTCTGGTAGTTTTTGTCAGAGAAGATTTGTCCGGGACTTGCACACCCATGCCTGTCCAGGGAAGAACAGCAGGAACATGGGCTTTGTGCTGTTTTGGGATGAAGATGCACAGACAGGCTGTGACAGCACTAGAGTGACCAGATCGGGTTGCAAAAATTCAGACACTCCCTGGTTGGAAGAAAGCAGTTTGACCTCTTGGCTGCCATTTTATTTATTGAACAAAATGATATCATTTTATTTATTTAAGCTGCTCATCTACCAGAAGGAACTGTGGGCAGTAAACAAAATAAAAACACAATACAATAAGGTGATTATTTGAATAATAAACAATGCTGAAGTTCTGATAAAACTTGCATCCATCTACACCAGCTCTATCAACATCTTGACCTGAGTGCCTTGGTCGACATGCATTGAAATATTCTGCTGCACTGACAGGTAATTCGTTTCTACCTGCTAGACCCGTGATGGCGAACCTATGGCACGCGTGCCACAGGTGGCACGC
>WNWU01000018.1:20380567-20449994 GCA_012654045.1 Ptyas mucosa | reverse complement strand
CCCTGGCCTCCAAAGACTCCTAGAGAGGCTCCTAGAGATTCCTAGAGAGGCTCCTAGAGACTCCTAGAGAGGTTCTGGCGGCTGGGGACAGCAAAAAACGTCACTTCCTGTCCTACTGGGAGTCAGGAAATGGGCCCTTTCAGCCTCCGTAGGGCCTCCAAGGGAGTGGGAAAGGCTTTTTTCGCTCTTCCCAGATAAATAGACAGGATCTGGAGCCAGGTAAGAAAGAAAAATGGGCCTACCAGGCCCTCATGTGCCAGGAGTGGGGGGGGGGGGTTGCGCATGCATGCGTGTGGGCACGTGCGCACATGACCCGCCCCCACCCCACCCCTCTCCTGGCACGCGATGGCAAAAAGGTTAGCCATCACTGTGCTAGACCATTTCACCTATCATGTTGCCTTGGGCAAATGTCTAAGAATCATACTTCTATGGCATCTCTAAGGATTTGTGACCGCCTGGCATGGATCACATGGGTTTGGCTTGTTTAAAGACCAAAGGCTCTCCAAAGTGGCTGCTATGCTTTCCTTCTTTATGCTTCCAGTCTCTTTTTCCACCGTATGACCTAACAATCTAGAGCTACCAGATGTTTGACAATGAACATATTTTTGCAGCCCCAAACTAGCAATGCAGATAATCATTTTACGAAAATAGTTGTGTGGGGAGTTTTAGTTGGTTTGATGGGTCAGAAATTGTTCAGACTTGTAACAATCACTTGAACCTGGCGTTATCAGCAAGAAAAGTGATTGACTGTTTTTTTTATAGGAGGGTTCTCAATATATTTCTCCTATCCTTGTGTTACTTTCAAAATAACCCTGTAAATTAAGATAGGCAGAGAGAGTTTCATGCCCACTGCATCACTTGGTGGTTAATATGGGCTTTTAGAAGTTGAGCCTGGATTTATTTCTCAGGTTGGATGAAGAATTATGTGTTTTTTCTGGTCCAAAACACATCTAATATCTAAATGCATGCACAAATAAAGTGTATTAGTGAAAAAAATATACGGTATAGCTGTGCATGATAGCAAGGAAAAATGTTTATCTGAGGTACCTTGCCCACAAAATACTGCATGCTGTATAATGGGAGAACTATTTTTTAACCTACATTTTCTTGCAAGGCCTAGCATTCACACACTACAATATTTTTCGGACTATAAGACGCACCGTATTTTTCGGAGTATAAAATGCACCTTAGTTTTGGGGAGGAAAATAAGAAAAAAGCTGATTGGGGTGGATAGGCCTCCCAGAATACCCCCAATCAGCTGTTCCCAGAGGTGAACCTTAGCAACAGGTTCATTGGTTCTGGGCTCTGTGCCTTGCTTTTTTTTCCAGCTTCTCAAATAGAAATTTTAGTGGCTTTGTTCAGCCTCTCAAATGGAGGTTTCAGAGGCTTTTTTCAGCCTCTGAAACCTCCGTTTCAGAGGCTGGGTAGGGCTACATTTGGCCTATAAGATGCACCCAGATTTTCACCCTCTTTTTATGGGCAAAAAGATACGTTTTATACTCTGAAAAATATGGTACTATAGAAATGGAAGAAACCAAACTTAAGGTAGAAAAAAACAGAAGAAATTAGACAGGGAAAAAACCTGAAATTAATAGATTTGACCTTCTGTACTCATTGCTATTTCAACATCATAGCCTAGTGGCATCTGGCATGTGTCAAAGTAGGGAAAGCTGCTATAACCACTAACCCATATAGCTTCTTAGGATTGAAAGAGGCAATGAAAGAATCACTTCAAAGAGGGAAACAGAAATATATTTCTGTTTAAAGAAGAAGTGGCATGAAGCTGATGTTCCTCTAAAGCTCATGGCAGCCTCTTATTACAGTCCAGACTTGCAATAAATGCAAGAATTCCAAACAATAGATAAGCAGGTGTTACACACAAGCTTCTTGCTAATGTGGTGTCCTTCTCAGAGCTCCACTTTCAAAAAGGAACAAACATTGTTCTTCTTTGTAGAGGTTTGTCTCAGTGCCAGAAAAGTAAGGGCATAATATCAATTTCTGAGTATCTTTTGGGGCAGCTTTCATGCAAAGAAGGATACTTTCTATGGGACTGTGAGAGTTGGAACCTCACTCTTCCTTAAATAGCAAAAGTATAGCTCTCAGGGCAAAAAAACATCATATGAAACAGACGCCCCACTCCCCCAATAAAAATTTGTTGAGAAACAGAATGGAGACTTTTTGAGATCAGCCTTTTTCAGTCAGATCTTGAACAGACTTCAGGTAACACAAACTGCTACAAGTCAGTTCTTTCTTCAGAGATTTATTCAAAGAGATTTGAGTGTGATTCTTTTTCTGTATTAGAGATGTTGGAGGTATCTTAAATAATTTAAATGACAATCATATATTACCATAATGTCCATGCTGTTTCATTCACCATTAATTGGTGGATTATTGAATGATACACAAACTTTTAGGAAGGCAGTCTGTCGAGGCATGA
Organism: Ptyas mucosa; assembly: GCA_012654045.1. Taxonomy (NCBI): domain Eukaryota; kingdom Metazoa; phylum Chordata; class Lepidosauria; order Squamata; family Colubridae; genus Ptyas; species Ptyas mucosa. Next base: position 20,447,557 of record WNWU01000018.1, on the reverse strand, counting down.
TATAGAGCCGTGATGGCGAACCTATGGCACGGGTGCCACAGGTGGCACAAGGAGCCATATCGGAGGGCACGCGAGCTCAGCTCCAGCACGCATGCGTGCACCAGCCAGCTGATTTTCGGGCCTTCTGGGCCCACCAGAAGTCAGGAAACACACTGTTTCTGGCCTCTGGAGGGCCTCTGAGGGGGGTGGGGAAGACCGTTTTTGCCTTCCCCAGGCTCCTAGAAAGGCTCTGGAGCCTGGGGAGAGCAAAAAACGGGCCTACCGGGCCTACCATGCCATCACGTGCCAAAAGCAGGGGGAGCACGGGGGAGCGGGGTGCATAGAATTATGGATGTGGGCACGTGTGTGTGTGACCCCACCGCGCTCCCCCCGCTTTTGGCACGTGATGGCAAAAAGGTTAGCCATCACTGATATAGAGTCTCCTACTTGAGCAGGGGGTTGGACTAGAAGACCTTCAAGGTTCCTTCCAGCTCTATTTTTATTTATTGACAGGCAGGAAAGCTGCTACTTGGACTACACTTCCTGAATTATATACCCAAATCCTTTGTAAGGGTTGTACATTCAATTTACAATAGACTTAATTATAAGCACCACTAGTTCCATTAATATAAACCCCCCCCCCCCCCAATACACACATTGTCTAGAATTGCAGGAGATCAAGAACATGTTGGGAAGATACAGAATATGAGAAAAGTAAATAGAATAGAATAACAGAGTTGGAAGGGACCTTGGAGGTCTTCTAGTCCAACCCCCTGCTTAGGTAAGAAACCCTTCACCAGATCAATGGTTATCCAACATCTTAAAAACTTCTAGTGCTGGAGAATTTACAACTTCTGGAGGCAAGTTGTTCCACTGTAAATGTTCTTCAAGAGATGTTTGTCTTTCATCATGTGGAGCAGAATGGAATCAAACAATAGAATGTGACAATGAGTTGGACCAACAATCTTCCTCTATTCTTATGCAGGTGCTGGGGAGCATAGAACAGAGTACAATTGATATCTGAAGTCATTCTTTCTCCCCTAGTCATCCTTTTAGATTATTTGCTGAACTGAGTTGCCCAATTTTCTCTAATAGCCACCTATTATTTTTAAAGCTATTCTCTTTTCCCAGTTCTATAAGAGATCCGACAGGAATACAAAGTTACTGGTCACTTGATCTCTTCTATAGGGTAGCTAGAAAAAATGGAATTACCTTCAGTTAGGAGCTGCCTATGGAGAAATTCTGGAAGAATAGTGCTATGAATATTGATATGAGATTTCAGTTTGAGTAAATTGGAGAAAAGAGATAGAGCACCGAAAGGGCTAAGGCTAATGTTGTGATGGAATGATTTACAAAAAACAATAGTAGCTCAGTTTCTGCAGACGCAAGTCTTCAGACTGTTATCTATTACAACAAAATGAAACAGCGCAAGTGGGGCTTTTCACCTGAGGCCCCAAATGGAATTTTGTCAAAGTTCAGACCCCTCTAATTGATGCTCCTTTCTGGGACCTACTTTGCAATATTGTTTTAACAAGAAGGCAGACCAAAGAAAGTATTTCCCCACAGAATGCACAATTAGCGTGAGGAAATCATTGCTTCGGGATGATGGTCGCTAGGTCAGATCGCTTTAAAAGAGAATTGCACAAATACACGGAAGAGAGGTTTATTGCTTACTGATAAGAAATAAGAATGAAATACCCAGATTTAGAAGTTGCATAAAAGAACAGATTTGGTCACTCACGCTGAGGGCCTATCTACTCTTATGGCTGAGTAGGTGCATTTAAGAACATACCCAGCACAGAAGATTGTCTTCTTCTACTGTTATTTCACAACAGTCGTTATGTAAGAATATGCGACCTGTCATTCAATGAGGTTTAGAAATTATTGAGACACAGGACTTTGACAAAGCTATTTCCTTTCGAACTACTTTAAATTTGTTGCCATCTTCAGAGCAAAATTTAAAGTTATATTTAAAATAGTATCTTTTTACATTTCTTCATAGCTTCATGGAAAAGAGACCTACATGGACCAGCAGTGTGACATATATATATATTTATATAGTTATAAAGACAATCTATATACAAACACACTCTCTCTCCCTCCCTCCTTCCCTCTCTCTCTCTCTCTCCCCTCCACACAAACACACAAACATACACACAGATTCTTAAAAAAAGGAAGATTTTCAGCCAGCAAAAAATGTAGATATTATCTTTTCTCTGATCAAAGGTCAACTTAGTGATCTCGACAAGTTCCATCATCACCAACATTCTGCCATTGTTAGTATTGCTGAATATTTCCATCTTAATGCATACAATAATCCTGCTGCAGTTATCATATACAAAAATAAAGTTCAATGACTTTTTTTCCAGCTGTTTCCCACCAATCCCAAAAGGAAGACCTCTGGTCTAATTGTGTATTAACCTATAAAGTTCTCTGACTCGAATGTATGTATATGAATCTGAAATTTTCTAGCTTTTTTTAATAGTCCAACAAGCATAATAAAATAATTTTTACATTGTTAATATTTCCAATATAAATTGTAAGTCAGTTTTTACATTCTAGACAATTTCTCTGGTGACCTATGCCAGTGGCACATCATTTTATAACCATTCTCTTTATGATTATAACACTGTATAAATTTCAATCCTTTTAGCCACATATTTTGCCATTGTTCCATCTGTACATTGTAACCAAAACTTTTAACTCACTTCTTCATACATTCTTTAACTTATTTTTCTGTTTCTAATTTCAATAAAAAATATACATTCTAGCAATTACATGTTCATCATTTGTACACAGTTCAGTTTTAAATTCAGACTTACAATGTTCAAAACCATAAACTGTTTTGTCTTTTTGATAATTGTGAGAACCATTGACAACTACAACCTTTCTGCCACCAGTTCCTTTTTTTGTTTTATTTTACATTTCTCTTAATAAAATTCTTTATCTTGTGATAAATCAGCCATTTGTGTTTGGCTATTATTTTTCATCTGTAAAATACATCTTGTGCTGACAGCCACAAAGTTATGCTTAGGCACCAGCTAAGTTGGTATATATTCCACATTCTCAGTATGGTATGTCCAACATAATGTTTTTAAAAATCATCATTAAATGTGATTTATGTGTAAACAGGTAGTTTTTGACTTACAACAATTCATTTAGTAACCGTTCAAAGTTACAACAGCACAAAAAGTGACTTATGACCGTTTTTCACACTTATGACCTTTGTAACATCCCCATGATCATGTGATCAAAATTCAGATGCTTGACAACTGATTCATATTTATGACTGTCGCTGTGTCCCATGATCATGTGATTAACTTTTGTGATCTTCTCACAAGGAAAGTCAATGGGGAAGCCAGATTCTCTTAACAAGCAGGTTGCTAACTTATCAACTGCAGTGATTCACTTAACAACTGATTTGAGAAAGGTAAAGTAAAATGGAGCAAAACTCACTTAACAAACATCTCATTTAATAACAGAAATTTTGGGCTCCATTGTGGTCGTAAATCAAGGATTATCTGTACAAATATCCATGCCACCCAAATCTCAGGGTGTATTCAAATGCCAAATATCTTCTATTTCTCAGCAGAAACTACTTTTTCATCTAAAACAAATAGCAACTGCAAAATACATTTTCAAATCAGGTAGATCCAATTGTCCTTTTTCCTGTGTGTGCTTTAACACGTTATATTTAACTTATGGATTTTTCGTCTGCCAAACAAACATAGATATTTTCTTTTGTCACTGTTTAAATGCCACATCAGTAGTCAAAACAGCTACTGAGTCACTCCTCATGAGATGGACAGCTACATAAATTTGATTAATAACTAAATACATAAAAAGTCTGTAAACATAATTTTAGGCAAGGCATTCATTTTTATCGTGGAAATTATCCCCAGCAATGACAATTGTAGTTTCTATCAATTTGAAATAACATACAATTCATATTTGTCATAGTGATGTCCAGACATTTTTTCTTTCTTCTCAATTTTAAAACTTGGTTTATTCATCAAGTCCTATTTTCATAGTTTTTGTTAACAACTTCATCTTTTGTTTCTTGTTCTTAAAACCAAATTGTTTTAGCTTTCCCATTAATGTTTTAATTCCCTTTAAGGGATCTTCCAAACCAACAAAACATCTGCAAAAGCCCTTAGCTTCTAAGTTTCTTTCTAAATCTTTACTCTCCTAATCCTCTCATCTTGTCGTATATCTCCATTTCAGTATTTCAAGAATCAAAATAAACAAGCGAGGAGATACTGGGTAATCCCTGCCTTGTTCCTTGTTGTATCTCACAAGGCTTTGTTAGCTCTCTATCTTATGATTTGTCTCTTCCCCTTAGTCTACACCCAGTTTTGTCACAGTTCAAAAAATAACCCACCCATTAGGCTCTACACAAAGACTTCTGCAATGAAAGTAATATCTGATTTTACCTGTGAAGAGAAAAGCCAAACAATAGACTTGGTGGAGTGAGTGGTCTTTTTTTAAAAGAATAAAATGCAAAACAGGACATTGTTTGCCAGGATCTTTTGACGGAGGACAAATGCAAGGCAGTGAATTTTATCCTCTTGCTCCTTAGTGGTTGGATTTGTTTTGTTTTGGTCTGTTCATGAGACTGTCTTTGCTCTTTGCAGGCTAGAGTTCTTTTGAATGCGGTGCACATTCTGCACAGCATGGGAATTCACCAAGCAGATGTTTATGTTTATTTCACCTCCCGGGAGGATGTTACATTTATATGGTTTCCTGCTCATGATAAAATGGGGCAAGCAGTATTGATAAGGTGGTGGTGGGGACATTGCAACTAAGAAAAAGGGGGGGGGGAGTGTTTATTGCAGAGAGGTGAGAGAAAAGAAATAGAGAATGGAAATGGGCAACGAAAATACATTTCAGCTAATGGTCCCTTACAACAATTTGCAGCATGATGAAGCAAAAGCTTATAGATGATGTGGAAATGAACTTTGAATCTAAAAAGAATCAGTTCAAAAAATATTTTAACCTATAAATGAGTTTAATTGGGACAGTAATCCAATTGTTGGATTGAGAATGGAAGGACTCAGGTTTATTTCTTAATTCAGCTATGAAATTCAGTAGTCAACTTTTAACTAGTTGCCATCTCACAGCTCACTTAGGTCAAATGTAAAGGAACAGGACAGTTAATGCACTGAGATCCCCAGAAAACAATAGATTTTTTTTTTGAAATTTAACAATAATTAAAAAACCGTCTAATCATCACATCCACCCCCCGACATACAATTTAAGATCTGAGCCTAAATTGCTCATATTAAGGACCAATTTTTTGGTTAGTCTCCCCTCCTTCCTTCTTTCATTCCACCTCAAGTATGTATTAGCATATCTTTTAGTTGGTGTGATTCAAACAATACTAGATCAAAATAGTTTCTAGATATGAGATCCTAACTTACGTTGAATAGCAAGAACATGCTTGGAGTATAACTAGGCTTGGGTTGTGCTTGTGGCATTCTGAGCCACGGTGGCACAGTGGTTAGAATGCAGTACTGCAGGCTAACTCACTGTTCACTCCAGCAGTTCGAATCTGAACAACTGTTAAAAGGGGGTGAGAGAGAGATGGCAATGAGCAGAAATGAGGAAATGTACAACTGTGAATTTTGGAGGACAAATAAAGATTGTTTTATATGTTGTGTCTGTATATCAGTTCAAAAATGTAAAATTTGATAAAATTACATTCAAATAAAAACTAAATTAGTTCATGCCAATCTCTACATTATTCATAATTTCCCATGATAATTTTAAGCCAAGCCAAGGCACTTTGGAAAATACCCACATTTCTTGCACTATAAGATGCACCCCCCCCCAAAAGTGGGTGGAAATATCTGTGTGTGTTATACAGCAAATATTGCGGGGGTGTGTGTATTTGCCCCTTGGTGCCTGTCACTGCTGCCTGTCACCACTGCTGCCATTCGCCACCACCATGGAAGGCTGGAGCCTTCTCTGCCAAGCAGCCGATTGGCAGTTGGATTGGCCTCCCAGAATACCACTGATCAGCTGTTTGAGGTAGTGGGGATCACCGCCTATTGTCACTGCCCACCACCGCTGTTCGCTTCAGCTGTTCGCTGCCGCCATTCGCTGCCACCATTTGCTGCCGCCATGCCCTATTTGCCATTCTCCGTCATTCGCCATTTGCCATAGTTCACCACTGCTCGCTGCCATTTACTGCCGTTTGCCACTGCCGCATTTTGCTGCCATTCCCCTCTGATGCCGTTCGCCACTGTTCACTGCCACCATTGTCGTTTGCTGCCACCGTTGATCTACGCCGCCGCCACCGATTGCTGCCATTTGGGAGCAAAGGCTCCAGCATTCCTGGTGGAGGGAGCAGACATGGAGGAGGCAGCAATGGCAGTGTTTCTAGTCAGCCAGCTCACTGATCGGTGGGGCTATGGGAGACCGGAATCCAGCTGTCGCTCAGCTGACTGGTGGTGGGTGCAACGGAGCAGAGCCCTGATGAGTCATGTGCTGAGGCTGTGATAACATGCTGAAGCTGACCAGTCTGTTTGCTGTTTGCTGTTTGCTGCAAAAATGCTTGCCAGATGAATACTGGATGGATGCTGGGAGGCAGAGGCACATTTCCCCACCCCCTTTGTTTTCCTCCTCTAAAGCTAATGTGCATCTTATGTTCCGGTGCATCTTATAGTGCAAAAAATACAGTATATTATAAAATACACAAAATGGGCAGCATTTTATCTGTTGCCATCAAACATAAGAAAGTCTACAGAGGGCCCAATGAGGGTGGGAGAGATGAGGCAAAGATCAGATTTATTATGGACATTCTGTCTGAAAGCATAGAAAGAAACTAATGATAATAGAATAGAATAGAATAGAATTTTCTATTCAGATAGAAAATAGAATGGCCAAGTGTGATTGGACACACAAGGAATTTGTCTTGGTGCTTATGCTCTCAGTGTACATAAGATACGTTCATCAAGAATCATAAGGTACAACACTTAATGATAGTCATAGGATACAAATAAGCAATCAAATCATATTAGGAAACAGTCAATATAAATTATAAGGATACCAGCAACAAGGTTACAGTCATACAGTCATAAGTGGGAGGAGATGGGTGATAGGAACGATGATCAACTTTGAAACCTTTAGTGATGCGTAATATGTGCACATATCAATGAAAACATAAAGCCTCTGTTCTATTACAAGGTATGCATTCTGATCTTAAACCTATGTCGACAACTACACTGGAACTTCCACTTTCATCTGCTAAAAATTAATGCTTGGATAAAGCTTCTCAGACTGCTGCACAATTTTTGGCCACCTTGTAAGAAGCTTCAGCCAACTCAATATTCAAAACTATATAAACTGTGTTTCCCATCCCTGTTTAGCACAGTAATAATAGCAGACATAAGTAAATATATACATACACACAAACTGACTCAATTTCTCTCCTACAGCAAAGATAAAAGTGCTGCTTAAAGAAGGTTTTAGAGTTCTTCAGTGCTTATTAATATCAATAGTAACATAATATTAAATCTGAGCAGAGTAAAGGCTCACTGCTATTTCAATGATGCTACATGACAATAAGCAGAAATGTTGAAACCGTTACTAATATCTAATAGGGAGGAAGGAGGTATTTCAAGTTCACATTCAAATCTTTTTTTATATGAATATCACATATTCTTTGATCTTAGACTTCAGGAGATCATAAACTCCAAGGAAAGACTGCAAGGAAGGTGCTTTTATAAGTGGATACCCTTTATTACAAGCGATTTTCAGAATTAGTGGGTGTCAGGCCAGCTAGGAAAAAAAAACAGTTTTAGCCCCTCCCAGTATCAATATGTTTTGATCCCCATTGTCAGTAACTAACCTTGTTTCTAAATGCAAAGCAGCCTTAAGTTCATATCTCTGAAGACTGAAAATGTTTTGCAAAATTTAGAGTGAAAAATCTTTAATGGACCATAATATTTAAAAGTGGGAATAAAGCAGCACAGAGTGGTTATGTCCTTGTTTTGACTTTGAGAACTTTAAGGGATGTTAGGATAAACTGCTCACACTCTGTCCCTGGATATTTGGATAGCAGAACTCTATGGCTTTACTTTGTGTTTGTTGACCTGAAAATAACTTGAATCTATTTAAATAATCTCATTTGATTGTTGAGATTGTGATTTCAATCTCATTGTTATATAGTTGACATCTTTGTGTATTGGGTCTCTTTCCAAAGATTAGAATTTTTTCTAATCTAAATTAGATTAGAAAAATTTTCTAATCTAATTAGAAAATTAGATTAGAAAAATTAGATTAGTTTTTTTTATAATTAGTAGTATGTGAACACAATCATCCAAATATCTAATGATTTTATCAAAGTGACAAAGTAAGCACAAGATCTACTCTTTTGTGGAGATTCTGGTGGTGCAATGGTTAGAATGCAGTACTGCAGGCTAATTCTGCCAACTGCCAGCCGACTGCCAGCAGTTCGATTCTCACCGGCTCAAGCCTTACAATCTTCCGAGAGGGGTAAAATGAGGATCCAGATTATTGGGGACAATATGTTGACTCTGTAAACCACTTAGAGAGGACTGTAAAGCACTGTGAATTGGTATACAAGTCTAAATACTATTGCTATTGCTATTTGTGCAACCAGAATCATGACTGACATGCCTGATGACTAAGCTAGTATTGTTATGGCTAACCCCCCCCCCCCATTTGCTCTCTCTTACCTCCTCTGGGCACCCATGCCTGTAGTTTTTCATGGTGTGTCAAATTGAAGCCAACTTTAGAATCAATGAAGGACATATATAAAGGTTCTTGAGCAGTGATGACTTTCAGACAATTGTATGCAGATGCCAGACCATCCCTAAACTGGTTTACCTATCAGCCATACAGTTCTGTTGCTCTAGCCTATCTATAAATTTCTAGCAAAATATGATTGTTCTATAATTTGGTAACAACATTCAGCAGGCTAATCATTCTATAATTTGCATGAATTCATGCATGAGCAATATTCAAAGTGTATCTCCAGCTGAAAAAAGTACTCCAGTCTAATGAGGGTCCTTCACCGCAGAGAAGTACTCTATCTGTCTGTCTGTCTGTATCTGTCTGTCTGTATCTGTCTATCTTCAGTTTGAAGGTATAGCAGAGATATATGTGGCAGTTTGTCACAGCAAAGTAGAACATAGTTGCTTAAATGATTAATTGTCTGTGATCAGATTTAGTTTTTCAGTGAATATGTAAATAGGTAGCTACATAGGTCATGGCAAGCTGCAAATGATGACAGGTGACCTGAGGACTTAAATGGTGTGATTTATGCACATAATTGCACCAGATTACAATATACACATATATTGTATATTACAATATATCTAATCTTGATTTGATCATGACTTGCTACAGTCACCTATAGATAGTGATGGGTTGCTCCTGGTTTGGTCTGGTTCTTGCGAACCGGTAGTAATGGCGGCGGGAGGCTCCGCCCACCCACCCTGACATCATCACTGACAATCTGCACATGCGCAGAAGCTTCCTGTTGTGAACTGGTAGTAAAGGTAAGTGGGACCCACCTCTGCCTATAGGTATGTGAAGAGTTTTTGTGAGAATCTCCTTTGTTATATTTAATGTCAGATGACTGTTCACTTGATATGTGCTACTTCATTGTATACAGCTATAAATTCCCCTTTACTCCTAATTTGGGTTTGCACAACATACTAATTTAGATTAAAATATGTTTGGATAGCAGCATATTGTTGCAACTTTTATCTATTGAAATGTAAACATGAGACCATCACATGAAGCCATAATATAATGCATCCTTTGTGAGCACAATTGTCCAGGTTTAGGCCTTTCTGTGCTATCTGAATCCATTCAGTTTGTAAAGATAGTTTCTTGGAGTGGATCTCTTAAAGGATCCTCATGCTAAGTAACACTATGTGAAACTTTTTCCACTGCTTCAACCTATTATTATTTTCCCCCCTTCCTCCTCCTCGTCTCATTCTGAATAAATCTTTTTTGCTCTCTGAAAACTTGAGAAGGAAATAAGAGATGGTTCAAACATAATGTTTGGTGAAAATAAGTGGCTGTCAGTTCTGGGAATTATTAGCAAAGCTGGATTTGGCAGCAAGACGGTAACCTAACTCCATTCATAATATGCACCACATGGGCTAACACAGATGCTCCAGATAAGGTTGTCTCTCTCCAGAAGACGGGATGAAAGAAACAAAGGGAGAAAGACCACTGATGATTTGCATATATTAATTTGCTTATATGCATGCAAACCTGAGCATCACTCTAATAGGGCTGAAAGGGGAGAGCAAGTAGGTAGCCATGTGTGAGGGAAAGTGTCTGGCCCAGTTTTGTAATGAAAATAACAATGCATTTGAAATGCTCCAAATACATCTTAACACAAGTCCTGTTAGTTTGAAGCTGCTCTCTTTATATTGGAGATCTGATTTGGGCAACCCCCAGAAAGCCTTGGAGCCTCATATATTCTCCAACCTTTTTTGGTGGCTTCCAGAACTACTTTCAAGGGCACTGCTGGGTTTCACTTTCCTGCCATTTGGAGATAGAACATTGTGTTCCAAATATAGTGTCAAAATGTAGGCTTGTACTATAAAACAACAACAGTACTCTTGTCTGTTCCCCAGCCCACAGAGATAATGCCACTCCATTCACATTTGGTTATCAACCTACTTACCTGGCTTGTACCCCCAATTTATGGACACCATTAAAACTCTTGTAGTCTGTAAACTTTAATTGGTTGGAACAGAGCATCATGGGGCAGCACTTTTTCAACCAAGATACCTCAAATAGACTAACTTATGGAATGCATCCAAAATGCAGAACCCATGGCTCTCACGAAATTGAAATTTGGCAAATGTTATAACACATTTTATGACATAAAATTATCAGAAAGCATTTTATGACATAATACCAAATGACATAAAACATTTTCTGTGGTCAACGTCTGTTGTTTTACTGGGTGTATAGTTCAACATGGGCTATTTTCAAGACAGATACATACATCTCTGAATATGTTCCTCAATGTTGAAGAACTTTTCCAGGACATTAGAAGCTCTGCTATTGCTAAAGGCATTGAGGAATCTGATAAAGAAATATATCTGTAACTATGTTGGGTTGAAGTCATGGGTTATCTAATATCCATTAAATTTGGCTTCAGTCACTGAAATGGTGTTTGTTACCCAGTCATAAAACGCCACCCAGAGCCTCTCTGAGGGAAAAGGGTGGTTAAGAAATATGAAATATGAAATATGAATGAATGAATGGATGAATGAATGAATGAACAAATGACTGGTGGGCAGGGGCAGAGTTACCTAAGGAAAGTCAGAAATTAGAATTAAATCAAGGGAGCATACCTAACTTTTCTGAATAGGGATTAAGATTGGTTTTAACATACTGGAGAATTCTACAAATTCAAGTCATACATCTTAGATATGTCAAAGTTGAGAAACACTGGTATAGGCAAAAGCCCTTCTCCTCATTCTGAATACCTGGCTTGAATGCATTTGTTCCTGTCCTAATCTTTGCTCTGATTTGTCATTTAACTGAAAGCAGAGCCCCTGATGGAAAGCAGCATAGTTTTTCTACAGCTACCAGCATCAACAATTTGAAAACTCTTTTTTTAAAAAAGATACAGTTTTGGTTCATTTGTATTCAAAGTATGAAGCTGCATGATGATCTATATATTTTTTAAACGATGATTTGAGAACATCATTTCACATGAGCAAAATGCTTCTCCTTTGGCTGATATGTTGTGACTTAAGAAAATTTGAAATACCTGTTAGGGGTCAGCTCTTGCTGAGCAAGACTTTATATTTATCGGTTAGAAATTGAGTCTGTAGCTCCGTAGTCTCTGATCTGGAATTTCCAATGGAAAAACAGATTCCAGCAGAGAATAGGGAAGGAGAAGCAAAAACTTCTGTCAATAAACTAAGCAGTGTGTGTGTATGGATATGACTGAGCGAGTAATCTGACAGTAAAATTTGGCATTACATGGTCTATATTTTAACCCCCAGTCCTTCACATTTTTGAACACTGTAATTAGTTGTCAGTTTGGCATTTTTACCCTTGAAGAACCTGGACTGTATTGAGATCTTAAGTGAGAAAGACTATACAAATGAGAATGCGAGAAAATTAAGTTATATTAATAACATTTAAAAATAATATACCTGACTCACTGACTACAAACAGTAATATGTTTTAAACATGAAATGTGTCAAATAAGAAGCTGGACAAAAATAAAAAACACCCTCTAGTGTTAAATTTGGCTGCCACTATCTTTGATCCTCCAAATATAACTTGGTAACAGATGCGAGAACTCTTGATTTTAGAAATATGCTACTTTTCTGGCAACTATGGTATCACCTGGTACTGTGGAGCAATGGTGAAACTAATGCAGGTCCCAATGCTTGGGGAAGGACTCTTCCCTCTGACACAAGTGGATTTGGTGATTCACAATCAGCCTACTCTCATTTGTTGATAACTCTAGGGCTGAGGAACAGGGAGAGCCTCCTGAATCTAAGTGCACAAATGATTGTGGCGATGAGTCAAAGGAATCAGTAGACAACCAAGCAACACTCTGGGTACATGGTGGACTTAAGGACAATGAAACATACAAGTTTGATCTAGCGGACTCATACTGTCCTGCCTGCCACTATAGTGAGGCATGGGTCAGCAATGGAAAGAAACAAAGCACTTTAGGGTTAAATATTTGCTTAAGTTTGATATGTTTTAATTTCATTTTTCTGAAATTTTCTGGAAGCCAATCTTTAGAGTCAGGCTGAGAGATGCTAACTGAAAAAAGGGTGATGAAATGATAGCTATGTCCCTAATTGAACCTAAACATTGTAGAAATATGCCAAGGGAACATATTTTTTCTGCCATTGGCCTATGATATTGTCTTAATATCACCTTCTACTTCTAGACTTGCCAGAGTTGTCCTTTGCTCTGCTGGAGTTGAATTAATATTCTCCACTAAACATTCAGTGATGGATGTAAATTGTGTAAAATATGTTATGCTTTAGAATGTCAGCATACCTCCTCTTGTGAACCCTGGTCAACCTTCTCTGCAATCACTCTTCTGTTGCCTATCTAAGGGTATGTTTACTGCTAGTTCATCAGAATTATACAATAGTATTAAATTTTTTAGTTAACAGTTTTTATTGGCAGGGCTTTCATTCTAGCCCTTACTAATTGTCAAGTTGCAGGCTGAGCACACACATGGAAATGAAGTCACCAGCACAGTGGTGGGTTTCAAATTTTTTTACTACTGGTTGTGTGGGTGTGGCTTGGTGGGCGTGGCATGGCTTGGTGGGCATGGCTTGGTGGGTGTGGCAGGGGGAAGGATACTGTAAAATCTCCATTCTCACCCCACTCCAGGAGAAGGATACTGTAAAATCGCCATTCCGTCCCCAATCCAGGGGAGGGTTACTGCAAAATCTCCATTTCCTCTCGATCAGCTTGGGAGACAGAGAATAGATGGGGGCGGGGCCAGTGGTAGGATTCAGCCTGTTCCCACCACTTCGGGAGAACTGGTTGTTAACTTTCTGAGCAAACTTTTGGCAAACTGGTTGATGGAAGAAATCATTAGGGCAGAGAACCGGTTATTAAATTACTTGAATCCAACCACTGGGTGGGGCCAGTCAGAATTTTTACTACCGGTTCTCCGAACTACTCAAAATTTCCGCAACTGGTTCTCCAGAACTGGTCAGAACCTGCTGAAACCCACCTCTGCAACAGCAGCATAAGTATGTGTGCAGTTGTATGCACCCTTCAGCAAGAGCTATAGCAAGCCTGCAATGAATCCGTATCAAGGCATTCATAAGAAGGTTAGATGTCAGTTTGGGGTTAAAGGAGAGAGCTTCTGAATACAGAGTCTTGAGGGTAAAGTCTTGAGAGTAAAGAATACAGGGTGTTCCTCATGGGGAGGTGTTAGCTGGCAGCCATTTTGATTTTATAAGATCACGTTTCTGGATAGTGTGGTTAAGTTAAGGCCAATACCACACTTGCCTGACAAGAAAGTTTGGTGAAACCTCTATTCTGTTGTCTAAGGTGTAGGACACAACTTGGGACTGGGTGGTTGCTTGAGTCTAGAACCTTTGTCATTTTGCTTTGAGCTCAGCTGCTCTGTGGATTGCTTGTGTAGTCAGCCCTGGAGACTTGATTGCTTGCCACTTCCTGTGGCTGACATTCATTCATCACATCTGAAGCAGGCTTTTTGGCATTGGAATATTTAAAGTCCACAATGGGTATGAAACTATTTCTCCCGCAGGGCAAAGGCTTCAACTTTTTGAGAAAACATTAAATCAGCTGGGCATGGGCAATGTTTCACACAACCATGCTCTGACCATGACCTTTCTATCTATGAAGTATTGTAGATGGCCAAATTGATGGCTGAGGTCCAGAACATACACCCACTGCTTCATCTTTTGGCTTACCCTGTACAACAATAGGCAGTGGAAGATGCAAAGGAGGAAGCTTGTGGAAGCAAAGTTGAGCCTCTTGTGACTTTACAATTTGGTCCATCTTATAATTTTATGCATGTATTAGTATTAGTTCAATAATTTATATTAATTTAACCTCTGAATTTATTTCTGTCTCCTGTCTCTGTTTGATATGAGGTCAGCCGCAATGGGCTTAATTGCTGCAATCTCCTTCTGTACATTCCATACTAACTCCCTTAGGCATATATCCTCCCTGAATTGTGACTGCCTTTGATTTAGAAAATGCATGTCTTCACAACTGTAATCTCTTTAAGGATGCAGATAATGAATGCATTTAGAGCTTCCCCTGTTCAAGGTGGGATGAGGGTCAAACTGTTAAAATAACAACAAAAGGCAATTAGCAAGGCATCTGTGTTTTTGATAAGTTAAATGCCCTAGTATTATAGACTGTTTGTTCCCACAAAGGAACACCTAAAATTCCTTGGTCAACCCTAAATACATTCCTTATCTAGTTTAAAGGGGGTTACAGGAAAAGAGGGTTTGCCTGTAATGAGTGCATAAGTCAGTATATGGTCCAAGATTCAAAGCATTAATGAGATAATAGATTCTGGACGCAGTGAATAGAATTTGCTATCATCTATCAGCCTGTCATCTATCTATCTATCTATCTATCTATCTATCTATCTATCTATCTATCTCATCGTCGATCAACCCATCTATCCACAAAATAGGAAGATAGGTAGCCTTCAATGGAGCTGCTTGAGCACAGAATATAGTGGTTGGGGAGCAAAGAATGTGATAGACTGCAAGCAGAAGATGAATGCACTCTTGTATTTGTCATTAATGTCCATCACATTTGCTGCAAAGGAAGCCCTGGCTCTTAGTTGTCACTGAACCAGGCATCAAGATATGGTGATTCTGTTTGTTTGCATTTACTGTATTAAATAATGCTTTTTTTATTTGGCTAAATGTGCCTCCTCATAGTTCTTTTGAGATTTGTGGTTTTCAAGAGCATAGGCTGCATTTCCATACTCACTCTTTTCACTGCGTGATTTAGACATCTATTAATGAGATAAATAATATGGTCAGTTTCTTATTTGCTAGCACGCCACCTATAAATAAGCAAGACACAGACAGTTGGATGTTTCAAAGCCAGCTGAATAACATTGTGATTGCCAATGGATTTCCTGATAGTAAATTTAGATTTTCAAGATTCGAAATTTAGGATTCACCGATGAGTCACACACAACAAGAGTCAGTCCAAAGTGGCATCTCTTCGACTGGCCCATTTGTATTGCTTATTAATCCGGGGACAAAGTAGTCCTCACTAAGATGATCTGAGCTTCCACATTACATTAAGTACTCCAAATTCCTTACTGCAGCAGAATACAATATTGGGTATCTACTGGCTTCACTTGAAAGAACAACAACTCTGGAAAACAACAGGATTTGGGGCACTTTTTAGTAGTAACAGGCTGTTGCCCTAGTCATATATTGGGCTCTATATGCTTCAGATTATTTATCTGTCTAAAAAAAGAATGTTAGACTTGAACTATAAGTCATCCTCCCCTCTGCCACAATCACAAATTTCTTTGTGGTATACCAAATCCAGATCTTACATGAATATTATCATGGCTTGGGCTTTTGTTAATATGGGCATATGAGGGCTACTATGAAGGAACAATTTGCCAGAAGGTGCTGGCAACATACTAGAAGCACCCCATGCCTCAACTTGTTTTTAGTTGGAGGCCTTTCCCAAAGACTTTGCTATAGACACTTAAATCCATTCATCTTGCCTCTCAAACACTGTCATACACAGCAGTCTGAAGGCTTTTAATTAAAAAAAAAAATCTTGGCCCTTGGCTTTATCTGCAGAAGGCATTAGCAGGTTGATTCTACCTCCCCCCTTTGGTCCATGAATCAATAAGGCAGAGTTTGGCATACCTCTCTCCCTGTATATTTCATCCCTAGCCAATGCCTGCACAGTGCCCTTTTCTAATTAAAAACTGGACACTTTCCCTGTGCCCATTAATATTACCCTGCATAAATCTGTCCTCTGTCCACACAGCTGCCACGTGCGATCTGTGCTATACCTTGCAAATGAAGTTGGCTTATGTTGAAAATCAACAGCCATGTGGAGCAAAACTGTTTTTCTGGATGTATGGCCAGATTTTTGTTTTGAGTATATATGAATATATAGGCAAAGGCGTAAGTTTCAGCTGATGCATTCTCTTTTTTTAGACAGTAATTGGAGTTTATTTCATTTTGTTAGGAGATTCTTTTTTTAAAGAAAGAAATATTGATTTATTTGAACGGAGAATTAAAATAGCATCTAACATTTTTATTACTTTTAAAGATCTTTTCTAAAAATATATTAGAAGATGACATCTTGAATAGCCAAATGGACCTGGCAGAGCCTTGAAAGAATTTCTTGGCTTCAGCTATGAAGATTCTGGTAAGAGAAAATCCTTTGATTTGCCAAAACCCTTTCAGAAGGTATTAAGTTTATTAGCCATGTAAAACTGGGTGAAGCTATTATACCATATTTTACTCCTCTGGAAGAAAATGAATTTTACATACATGCTGTGCAAATATGTGAATAGCTTTGTTCATGGAACAAAATTGGAGACACTGAATATGCAGTTTAAGGAAGAACTTTATATGTGGAGAACCCTGTCTCCCCACATTCTCATTAACTGCTCTTCACAGTCTAAAACAGTGTTTTTTCAACTTGAGCAACTTTAAGGTTTAAGATCTAACATTACCCGTGCTGTCTGGGGGAATTCTGGGAGTTGAAGTCCACACATCTTAAGGATGCCCAGGTTGAGAAACACTGGTCTAAAGCGATTCCCCTCTCTTGCAAATATTTAGAAATGAGTCCAATTGCTTGCATAACTTAAATTGAATTAGAGGTGTCAGGAACAAACTGCAACTACTTTGAAATTATGATATGTCTACAATCATGTCATCATGCATTTGCCACAATTATGTACTGGCTTCTCTTTATTCCCTTCTCTCCCTTTTTTACTACGGGCATGGGAATTTGATGGGATAGGTAAAAATTAGGGATGTGTCTAAGGGGGAACTGGCTAAACTTAAGTTTGAATTCTCTTAAATATGAAATCTGTATCACATGATCTCTGCTGTTGTGCAACTTCACTGTTAAATCATGCTAAACAGGTCAAGTAGCTAGTAGTAAGCTTCACACATCACACTAATCCAGCAAGTGGCTTAATTACTATGATGAATACATCTAGCCATTATAATTTTTAAACCATGTTTATAGGTTATCATTATATATGCTTAAATATATTATACATTAATTATGATTTATTAAACTTGCATACAGATATAATATGAACGGGCTTTCAGTTAGTAACAATAGCGTAACAACAGTTTTAAGCACAACGTTAAACATTCATGGTAGGATTAAACGTAGGATTAAAATATCCTGGTTTAGCCTCAGCAGCAGTATCTCATAGCTGTATCAGTGGTGAAATCCAATTTTTTTTACTACTGGTTCTGTGGGCGTGGCTTGGTGGGAGTGGCATGGTGTGGTAGGCGTGGCTTGGTGGGCATGGCAGGGGAAGGATACTGCAAAATCTCCATTCCCACCCCACTCTGGGGCCAACCAGAAGTGGTATTTGCTGGTTCTCCGAACTACTCAAAATTTCTGTTACCAGTTCTCCAGAACCTGCCAGAACCTGCTGGATTTCACCCCTAGGCTATATGTTTTGGGTTGAGCTAAGGAACCAACAGTAAAGTAATTAAATTATGTGGGGTCCTTGGTGCTCTCTGAGCTTGGATGTTTTCTTGCAGAAGTTTCATTACCCGAATTAGGTAACATCATCAGTGCTAGTCCTACCAGTGCTAGCACTGATGATATTACCTAGTTTGGGTAATGAAATGTCTGCAAGAAAATACCCAATCTCAGAGAGTATCAAGGAGCCCTCATGAGGATCCAAATTGTTGGGGGCAATATGCTGACTGTAAACCACTTAGAGAGGGCTGTAAAGCACTGTAAAGCGATATATAAGTCTAAGTGCTATTCCCATTTCAACCCTGAGCTACAAATATTCTCCTTTATTAATAAAAATATGTTTTGCATTGTCTAACTCTCATTCATTTCTTAGATATATTTTGAGGCTGAGGTATTTTGGGGTAATTGAGGCTAGTGCAGTTCACCGTTAATGAAATTTTTATTCTGCAACAGCTCTCCCTTTAGCATGTCATAGACAGAACATGCTGGGAAGGGGGAAGGTAGAGTGCAAATACATCCCATTTACATGTTGCACATAGTGCAACACTTTGGGTGAAACAACATTGTCTCAGGAGAAACCTCTTTTTTGCAGTTGATGCACCCTTGCACAACCTCAATTCATTCTGAAAACATGAACAATAGAAAATTGATTGACCGCCTATCCAATAATGTCAGATCATATTTAGGATATAAGTGTTGGCAATACTCATGGTCTGATTCTGCTTTGTTTTTACAGCTTCTCATTTTAACTTTTTTGGTATGCTAAACTTAAAATATGAAAAGTTGTACTTTTTTCTAAAAGGAAAATACAAAAAAGGAAGCTGCAATGTTTCTAGTTAATTGAAAATTAGAGCAGTTGGGATAGTACAATGCATATATTGAAGAAGCAGATTTTTATGGAAGCAAGTGTCCGACCGGTCATTAGCACTGGTTAACACCTACAATTGTATAATCTTTCTCTTCCCTGGAATGCCACTTCTGACTCTTTCGTTTTTCAGGATTTCACTGCCATAGACAGATTAACAGTAGAATTAATAAACAGCGAATTTTTTCCACCCTAACAACTAGTCATTTGAGGAAAACAATCCATAATACAAAATGATGCAATTCCTAAATGGATTTTGGGGAACACATGGCAGCTAACAGCTAGGAATAACATAAAAAATCTAATTTGGTCATAACAAGTATGCTGCTCCCAATTTTGTGACATTTTATCCCTATGAATGAACACTCAAACATACCCTTCTATTTGGACTCATGAGATTACCATGAATTTTTCTTATCCATGCAAGCGGTAAACAATTACACAAATAGGGGAACTGAAATATGATAGTGTCATATAACAATAATTTACATTATTTTGGATGATGTCAGAAAGGGAGAGAAATAGAATAGGGAATATACTGCCTTTGATGGAAACCACAGGTATGCCAATGGAGACCTGCTTTCTTCTTTAAGAATTTGCCTATCAGCCAAGATGTTAGAAGTCTTTCTCTAAAAGCCGTTGAAGTTCAATATGTGGGTTACTGAAGAAAGGACTTATTTAGCGACGGTACCTAAATTGAGAAACTTCCACTTTGGATCATTTTACATAGTGCCTTTTTGTTTTACCGAACTTAAATATGAAGCACCATCTATCTTGGTTCCTTCTTATATTCAATCATTTTTGTTTCATTCTATTTTAAAATTTAGTCATTACTTATTTCAATATACTGAAAATTCACTTTACTAATTATTTACATTGTTCTCTTTGTTTTAAAGTTAACTTGTCTGAATACAAAATTACATAAGTTTAAGCCCTCCTCTGCTAAATTACTTTAAGAAATGCGAAAAATAAGCTGCAGTATAATCAAATAAGTAATTCAGTAGTTGCCCAAATATTTGTACTTTGTTGTTTCAGTTAATACTCCTTTTGTTTTTTTAAGGATGCATTTCTAAATGTGGAGAGTACAGAAGAGGAATAATTTAAAGCATAGTTTCAACCGGAACAGTGATGGCTTGCAAAGTGAATGGAAGCCCCGGTCTGCATAAGGAGTACTACAAGTTTTGTCCTAGACAATCACCATGGCAGGTGGATCAATCTGTGTGAATCATGCTGTGTTGGTAGAGAAAAAGGTTTCCTATACTGCTGTTTTGATCTTTCAAGTGTTGACTTTCCAGTCAGTATGGTGGACTCCCATCTGGTTAAACAAAATGACACTTCATTCCAATGCTTTCACCTTTAAGATTTGCAGAGTGCCAAACAAACATAGGATATGTTGTTGTTACAGGTGGTAAAACCAATGCATCAAGGACTCATTGGAGTCCTGGTAGTGTTGTTTATTGGCCTGTGACTTGCTTAAAGGATGCCAGTGCATCTTTGATGCTTGCAACTTCTTTGTAATCTTAATCTCTTTGTTTCTTTTATGTTACACTGGCCCCCCAAGGTTAAAGAAAGAGATTTAGACCTTAAACACAAAAACCAACCCTTCAAGCTTGGGAATTATCTTTGCCTTTAAATGTGAGTGATCAATGCCCACTTTCTTTTGAAAATAAAACTCTTTTGAACCTTGAAAGCCTTCCACTGTTCAGCTATGTCTAAGTGCCACATGGGGAAATGGGCTGAAAACAGCCCATTTTTTCCTTTAGCGCTTACATCGGAGGTCTTGAAGTTCAGTCTAGAGCAATCAATTTAATTGGTGCAAGCTCTGGTGACAGATTATGCCGGTTTATACTCCAGTATAGCACAAATTTAAATGTTGGGGAAAAAAGCAAAAGATACACTCTTTGGTCTCTACTTAAAGAGGGCAGCGGTATTGGAAAAAGAGCACATTTAATTTATCACTGTCAGAGCAGGTGCAAAGTTTAATTCTAACTAAAAGCATTAAACAATTAACCCAGACAGTCAGACTCTTCTAAAAATGCTCAGTTGCAAGTAACATACGGTCCAGCTTGCCAATGGAATTAATAATAATTTTAGAAGTCCAGTTTTCTGTTTGATACAAACAACAACCTTCCTTCACTTTTTTAAAAATATTGCATTAACTGGACAAATTACTGAAGGCAAAACTTGAATCCTTAGCTCTTCGATCATCGTTGAAATATCATTCTTATATGGCAAAGTCCTCCCAACTGTCAACTAAATAACAAAATTGATGTTCAACTTCATTTTGTGATGTCCTCCCAACTTCTGAGAGGTGAAAAGTTACAAAAGCAACACAATGCATTTTCTTTCCATTGGCCAAGAGAACTCTGGGGATATGTGGTGGCAACCAGAATATTTGCTTGCTGATTTGCAAAGATAACAGGGAAAAATCAGTTGCTACATAACCACTGAATAAAATTGCTAATTTGGTTTCAGAGTTGAGTGAGGATAAGAAGGAAAGAGGGAGAACATGAGTTTAACCGGTGCTTACTTCTCTTTAAACTCTCAGATCTTATTTCCTTTTCCTCTGAATTCAAATGGCCAACTCACTCAAAATGATTTCTCTTTTTCTCCTTAACATTGAACAAGTTCATCCTCCGAGGCCACCATTATTTCTGTGTCGTATCCTGGATCTACTGAGGAAATTACAGGTAATCATTTCAGATGATTTGCAAGCAGTTTCGCACAAATGGTCACCCAGCAACATTTCTTAACTATATGATGCCAGTGAGATTTTATTTTTGCAACCCAGTCTTCCTTTCCTTCTGTTGTACTTCTCTGAAGATGTAAGATATCTCTAAGCAATCTTTGATGTGAGGATAGGAGAGTTACCAAACTTTCCCATTTCCATGGTAAAATGTTAAAGGAATATAGATAAGGGGGATGACATTAATGGGAGGATTTTGACTATCCATTGAATTCTATACTGACCAGCAATGTGTGTATTTCAAACAATGTATAATAGATACATTTATCAGTGCTCATTTATCAGAGGTAGAGACCAGTAGTGGGTTGCCCCCAGTTCGGACCGGTTCACAAGAACCGGTAGTAAAACCAGTGGGAGGCCCCGCCCACTGCCCTGGATGTCATCATCGGTGATCTGCGCAAGCGTAAAAGCAAGGCACGCGTGCGAGTGAAGCAATCATGTGCGCGCAATCCAATTGCGAACCAATAGTGAAGGTAAGTAGAACCTAACCCTGGTAGAGACCTATCTGCTCCTTATCTGTCTCCCTTATTTCCTTTAATTTGCTGTTTATTTTAGTTGCAATTTCATAGTTATCTCTTTAAAAAATCTGTTTAAATCGGTGATATTAGGTAGAAGCCAGTTGTGTGATATAACTTAGTGGCACTAATGCAATTTGCCACAGAGTTACTTCCTCTGCCAATTCAACTAACAGGGCTTGTCTTCCCTGGATTGCTTACACATCAGTTCTACAGTTTTAGCTTCACTTGAATGAATTACTCTGAGACTTATCAAAAAAATTTTTTTGAGATGTTTGGCTAGATAAACCTCAGGTTTGGGGTTTTCACAGAATTTGAATCACAATGCAAAGCTTAATCAAGTTAAGAACTGTTTCATATATTAAGCTAAATAAGACTCTTGAGATATTTCATGGAAGTAACAGCATATCTGAGATAACAGTCCAGATTGTGAAAACATAATTGTGGAAAAGTATTAATGACCACCCACCTCAGCATTTTCCATCCCTCTGACTTTCTGTCAAAAGATGAAATATTAAAAATAATTCATTCTCAGATCTCCTAACATCACATCTGGCTGAGTTCTGTGGAAACACATTTCTGAACTACATCACTTTAAACATTCTCTCCCCCCCCCACATTCATACTCTAATATACAGATTTAATAGCCCTTCACCCTAACTAAATTAAAATATTTATGTTAGATTATATATTGGGCTATGTTTATAATTTATGTTGTGCTAGAATGACCTTGACTAGAGGTGTTGACAGTGCTCTGGGTCTAGTCATTCTTTTAATCTGAAATAATGCCGTGAAATATTAGACTGTGGAAATTAAAAGTCTATTTTATACAACTCAGATGATAGGTTGGTATAAAGCTGGCAAGGTGGTAACCAGCAAACCTCATGCCAAAAAAGAGCAATTATATCATACTTGGAATACTATGTACAATTTTGGTCACCAAAATACAAAAAGATTTTGAGACCCTAGAAAGAGTGCAGAGAAGAGCAACAAAGATGGTAAGAAGTCTGGAGACTAAACCCTATAATGAACGATTGAGGGAATTGGATATATTGAGACTAACGAAGAGAAGGATTAGGTGTGATATGATAGCAATCTTCTAGTATTTGAGGGGCTATCACAGAGATTAGGATGTTGATCTATTCTGCAGAGCACTGGAGGACAGGACAAGAAGTAATGAGTGGAAGATCATTAAAGAGAGATGCAATTTAGAATTGACAAATTTCCTGGTAGTGAGAACAATTAACTGGTAGAAAAGTTTACTTTTGAAAGTTCTGGGTGTTTCATCATTGGAGGTTTTCAAGAAGAGACTGGATATCCATTTGTCTAGAATGGTATAGAATCTCTTGCTTGAGCAGGGGGTTGGACCTCTAAGTTCCTAGAAACCAGTGGTGGGATTCAGCCAGTTTGCAGCACTTCAGGAGAACCAGTTGTTAACTTTCTGAGCAGTTTGGTGAACTGGTTGTTGGAGGAAATCATTAAGGCAGAGAACCAGTTGTTAAATTATTTGAATCCCACCACTGCTAGAAACCTTATTATTATATGTTCTGTTCTATCAATGTAACCCACCTGCAGCTTTCTTTTGTGATCTTGAAGCAAATGGCAAAATATCCATTGACTTGGAAAAGTGAGAAGAAAATGCCTGGGATTGAAATTCTGGAATTTAGTCATACATTGAAGTTTTGATGGGTGTGAACTGCATGTATGTGTTGTGCTGCAATAAAACAACTTATCGTGATTCTGCAACAGTATCTGCAGGAGGGCGGGATAGGTAAGATGACCAGCATCCATTTCTTTCTATGTTGGTATGTCATTGAAACATGTACAAAAACGGTGGAACTTGGACTGTGCTAATGTGAACTCCTCCTTGCCTGTTTTAACACTCCCTGTGGATACCACTGTGAACTCTGAAGCTACCGTTGTTACTGAATGCAAGGCTGTGATCTCGGACAGACAAGATTTACTGCTGTTTTTGGTGTGAAATCTGACAGCCCAAAGCAAAGAAAAATGCAAAGGAACCCCAAGACAGATATCACAATGAATTTGTATACGATACTGCGCTCTGACAGCTGCCATAGGATACTGTTACAGAAAAGCCATCTGCTCAGCTGAGAAACATAGTCCTCTTTCAATACTTGGCCTGGAGCATAGTAATAACCCACTTCCAACGAAGTAGATGGAGAACTACTCCTGTATCTGCTCTGAACCTGGAAAGGCAATAACTTCAGTTTTGGAAAAAGGGTCTGTTACTTTTCTTCATCCGCCTCATCTGTGAAAATGATGGAGCCCACAAAGGACCTTGCATTGGACCTGTTAGATCAGCGCAGGGAAAGAAAGACGTGACTCAGCTTCAGCACTTTAATAATGAGAAACAGAACTGCCGGCTGTGCTGCCGAGTCTCCTTTTGTGCGGCTCTGGCAAGCCAGCCGGCCAATGACAGCTATTTAAAACTCCCGCCGGTGGAATCAGCCAATCCCCCGGCGGATGTCCTTATAAGGACATAACAGGACCCTACAGCAAAAATGTTTTAGATGCTTTAGGACTTTTCCACCAAGCATAAAAACTCACCTGCATACCTTTTCCTAACAATACTCATTCAGCGTGATGAAAGATAAATTTAGAGATTATTTAAGGAGAAGGGAACTTTGGAGACATTCTCATTAAATGACCCTGCATTTATTTAGATATATCAGTATGTAAATTGCCTTTTCACTCTACAATTTTCTTTCCACAGGTGTGTTGTCTTCATGGCTTCACTAAAATCTTCTCATCTGGCATTTTTCAGTAACAGTCTTGCTATCACTGTTAAATAAATTTCTTTGGGAAATTGTTGATGACTTTCTCTTTCCCTTGAATAAATTATGTTACCAATTTCTCAGTTTACAAATTTGGTGAAGAAATTCAGAAGACTCATTGTCTAACTCTAGTTCCATGGTTGCCAAATATATTACAGTCCATTCTATACATTTATTTTTGGGAAGGGAAGAGTTGAAAGGTAATGCAGAAACCTTCTAATGGGCAGGAATTCCAAGCAAGAGTTGTCAGACAGCTTATCTACAACATTTTCTTATTTCCTTTAGACCAGTGCTTTCCAATATTGACAACTTTTAGATATGTAAATTTCATATCTAGAATTCCTCTGCCAGTATGCTCACAGATAAGAGTTCTGGAAGTTGCCCAAGTTCAGAAACAATAATTTGAGCTACTATAAGGAGAGAACAGATACTCAGAAAGTCTTATGAATGTAGCAGGAAAGAAAAAGATGAGCAATTCTTTGGCTTTCTTTCTACTTGTTTCTGAGTGTAAGGTTTTACACTTAAGTGAGAAAAATCAAATGTACAGGTACAGATTAAATCTCACAGTTACTGGCTCAATAGAAATAAATGTGAGAGGGATCTTGGTGTCCTAGTGGACAATCACTTGAATATGAGCCATCAGTGTGCAGCCGCCACCAAAAAAGCCAAAGCAATTCTAGTTTGCACTAACAGAGGAATAGAATCAAGATCACGTGACGTATTAGCACCACTTTATAAAGCCCTAATAAGATCACACTTAGAATATTGCATCCAGCTTTGGTCACCATATTATAAAAAGATGTTGAGATTCTGGAAAGAGTGCAGAAACTAGCAACAAAGATGATTGGGGTGCTAGAAGCTAATATAAAGAACAGTTGCTGAATTTGTCTAGTCCGTTGAAAAGAAGGACTGGGGGTGACATGATAGCAGTGTTCTAATATTTGAGGGACTGCCACAAAGAAGAGGGGGTCAACCTATTTTCCAAAGCACCAGAGGGCAAAAAACAGCAGATCACGGAGAGAAGCAACCTAGAACTAAGGAGAAATTTCCCAAGAGTGAGAACAATTAACCAGTGGAAGAGGTTGACTTCAGAAGTTGTGGGTGCTTAAAAAAAGACTGAACAGTCACTAGAGCAGAAAGGTCTCTCGCTTGATCCAGGGGTTGGACTAGAAGACCTTCAAGGTCCCTTCCAACTCTTATTCTGTTATTCTGTTTGTCTAATACCTTCTTTTGGTTTTACTGTACACAGCAATTAGACAAACCTGACCCTTGAAAATGTATGGATGTATCTTCATGTAAGGTACCTGGGCATCACAAGTGGGCATTACAGTAACTTGTTCTTCTGAAAGTATGTAGGACCTTCCCTTTGTGTTTGACACTTACATATAAGTGCAAGCTTTCTTGCGTATTGATGTAATGCGCTGGACATGTTAGTGCCGAGAATATTTAATGGAAAATTATCCAAAATCTTCAGTCTGAAAAGCCCTGTTTTGCATTTGCCTACAGGTGGGGCTGCTTCTGTCCTTGAATTTTCCCTTTTTATTTGTTTTCAGATTTACGGTATCTTTTCCATACAATATTTAGGATTCTCTCCCCTTGTATTTCTTTATTTGAGGAATATTATGGGGATGATGGTATATATGTGTATTTCTGCGCAAGAGAGAGAATGCTTGTTAGAGTCCCTGGAATACAAATTGGTTAATTTGCAGGGTGGATTAGACACAGGGTGTGATATAAGTTTGGTTTGTATTAGCATAATGGTATCATAAAAATGTAGATTTGGAGGTTGAAATTATTGGAGACGTGGCTAATACAGTATTGCTCTAGCAGAAGAGGTGCACAGTATTTACACTGCATTTGACCACATAAACTATGTCATGCACAAACACGGTTTTTCATTACACAAAAGAGAACTAGAAGATTGTCTTTCTGTTGCTGAGCAGTCATGAACCCCATCCTGCAGTCATTAAAACAGTACATATACACATATGCATAGCCACACACGCGCACCTCCAGGAACAAAAATAATAATAAAAAATTAAAACCGTAATTACAGTATAGTTAATATTTCATAGCTTAATATCACTGCCTAGAAGTAGCAGATTTAGTTGATTACTATTTGTTTGCAATGTAGGGAAAGCCTGCAATCACTGTGAACATAAAAGGATTGCAATTAGATCTATTGGTTGAAAGCTGTATCTCTGCGACCTGCTGCAAAGTGCTTAGTACTATCAGACGGATAATGTTCAGTTGCAGCTGGCACATCTGGACATAATAATATGAACTAAACTGACATAGCTGCTAAAGGCTATTTCTACCCTTACTCACTGAAAATAGAAAACAGATCTGGGTTTTAAAAGAATTTCTCAACAAAAACCCTGATATACATAGACTCACAGACACATACTGGTAACTCCGAATGTGACTTTTCCAACAAGTATGCTTCTGCCTCCTTATAAGGAAAGAAAGAGCAGGTGAGCACAGACAAGATGAACAAATTAGAATCAAAATGGAATTAAAAATACAAACATTCCAAAATATGGAAGATGTGGATTTCCAAATGCCAACTGGATTTGTATATTGCTATGTGTTACTGAGATGAGTTCATAAATCCTGAAGGATGTCCTGGTTAGTGCATTACCAATGAACTGCTTTGCACAATCTGTGAGTCATTTGTGAAATAATTAGGATTACGGATGGTCCTAAATTGTGACATCTAGCCATGAGACTGTAGCACTTTACCTGTACTTCTGTTGTGCTGCAGTCTTTTGGTGAAGTGAGTCTTTGGCATTGAGAATGCTAGCTAGGCCATAGTCTCAATCTTTCTTGAGTGCTTAGTCAACTGATCAGAAATGGCAGATCCCCACGAAGAGGAAAGACTGGGAATCCTTTTATGGCTGAGGGATTGATGCAAGGAAAAAAAAATAAGGTCTCTGAAAACCACAGGGGTGATGTCATTGGAGGATAGGGTCCAAACTTCCAAACTTCCTGGTTTTATATTATCTGTGGCATTTATAGACAAAATAGCTTAAACCTAGAGGCTTTGGCTGATTTTGACAATGCATTAGCTATTTACTAGTGTCTGCTGGTCTTAAACACCTCTACTTATTTTGATTTGATTCTGGCTCATTTCATCAAATTCTGGTTCCTTTGGGGCTCAGAAGTCCTCTACTGCACCTGCTAGGTTTCTCAAACCGATTCAGTGCTCAAGCCTTGTCTAATTCGAATCATTCTCTGCCAGAGATAGCTAACACTGTCAGACATCTCCATCTGGTATAATTGCTACAGTCACTCCCTGATAGAGACACTAAGTGAGATTTCTCTGTTCCAAATGAGAATGGTTGTACTGAATGAGGAAGAACTGTTTTGCTTCCAACTATGTGCTGTGCGACATGTCATATTAGCCTCCTGTTTCTATGTTCAGAACAGGTGTAATACTGTATGTCTTTTCTAGATCTGTCAGCAACAGATCAAGTTCTGTTGTACGTTATTTTACATTGATTAAATGTTACAAAAATTGGAAAGATTTCTGCTGATAAAGTAGTTCTCAAAATTAGAATCCTAAATTGTAGCCTGGAAAGTGTGGCCTCACATTGTCTTTTCACCTCGTTCAGCCCACTTTTTTTTACCACTGTACATCTACCAGCATTAAAAACACTGCATAGAGTACTGGTCACAGTAGATGGTCTTCAAGGTACCTTCCATTGTCATGATTCTATGATAACCAAACCACTGGAGTTGAATTATTCATCCTTTTCCTTATTAAAACAGCAAAATGTTACACTTAAAAGGATGTCTTTCTTTTTCTTCAAAAGATGAGAGTAGAGAAAGGAATATTAGTTTGGGAAAGGGTAGACTGCAGGATTAGTATATATATATATGCTTTCTTCTTTTATCGTAGGTTTTGTGTGTATTTTTCTTCAACCAGGTATTTTCCTACACAGAAAACCTATGATAAAAGAAGAAAGCAAATACTTAGCCTCTATGGGGAGGGAATATATGGTAAGGGTGTGGCTAACTGATGAGGACCAATCAGTCCGAAATAGATCTATATTAATCTCCCAATAGGCAGCAAAATGCTTGCTTGCTGTCTGAAGAAGTCTAGGATAGTGGATGTCATTTCACTGAGCTAGCTATAGCTGCAAACTTGGTTACCTAGGAAAATACCCGGTTGAATATATATATATATATATATATATATATATATATATATATATATATGCATTTTTTTTCTAAATATTTGGGTCATTTTGTGTCTAGGTTCAAGGTCCAGAGAAAGAAGGAAGTTTGTATCAGAGCTCATTTGCTTTTGCACAACATTGCTCCTTAGAGGTTTAAAACCCTGTGGTGCAGTTTTATTCAAAAACAAGCCCTGGAGTTCTTGATTTGCTTATTTTATAATTAGCCTTTAACAAATTAAACATCAAGTATGTAACAAACTAAAACAAAAAGCTTTCCTAGCTCCCCTCCCCCAACATATTATGTAATAGTAAAAGTTGGGTAAGAATGAGGTGAGTGTGGTTATCGCTTTTCCCCTGGGTGAGAGCTGCATCCTTGCTTGGTGAGTGAGAGCAACTGGGCGGGGTGCTGTTTGTTGAGTGGATGGAGAGTGATTGTGTTGGGGGATAAGGGGATGTTGGATGTGTCCTCTCTTCTGAAGTGAGGATAGGGGTGTTGGCTTGAAGGCACTAAGAGCAAGGGCTATAGTGCCTGCTGGACTCAACCTCCCCTTGACTGTTTGGAGGAGGTTCTCCTTTTCGATAGAATAAAGGAATGTTGAGGATGCGGGATGAAAGGGCTGGTGAGGAAAGCAATCAGGGCCATGCATGTTCTGCTCTCTTGCACCCACTTCATTTACCTGGTCACAGATCTATGGTGGTCTAGGTTTTAGGCTGCTTCTTTTGAATGTCAGAGCATGTTCATTGACCATGGCATCTTTCTGGAGTGACTTAGGGGGTTGGGGGGGTGTCACTGTTTTGTGTTGGGTGTCACTGTTTTGTGTTGGTTCACTTCCTTCCTCTCTGATTGCTCACAGTCAGTGCTGACAGGAAGCTAGAGGTGTGACCCTTGTCCCTGGCTTTGCAAGGGCCTGTAGGGCTCAGTACTTTCTCCATTTCTGTTTAACAGCTACATGAAGCCACTGAGTGAAATCATCCACCTAAATATCTTCAATATATTAATGAGACCCAGCTGTATATCTCAGACCATAAGTGACACAATATGATATGCATCCCCTCTCCTAAGGAGGTCTATCTAGTGCACAGGTGTCAAATTCATGGCATCACGTTGCTGTCACGTGATGTATCACAATGTTTTCCCCTTCATGGAGTTGGGGTGGGTGTGGCCTGTGCATGACACATCCAGCTTGTGGGCCGCCAGTGTGACACCCCTGATCTAACAGGACCAAGAAGAAAGGCTTTTTCCATGATGGTTCCCTCCTTGTGGAACATCATCCCTGCAGAGATAAGAAAGCCCCCGCCCACTTTGACACTCTTTCTCAAGGCCCTGAAGACATGGTTCTGCCAATGGGCCTGGGGACCCACTGATATGGAGTCCATCAAGTGATTGTTATTTCCAGGCAGGTGGAGTGTGGTTGTTTTTTCTGTTGGGGTTTTATCCTTATAAGCCACAATCATCCAGAGTGAGTTGGGAGGCCATATAAATTTTTATACATACATACATACATACATACATACATACGCAGCTAAACAAATCCTATTTCCTCTTTGCTATTTTCCTCTCTGTGATTCTTAGCTCTTAGATTATTTCTTCCAAAGAAATCTTTATAGTTTGATCACTTTCATCCAATTCAAGTTTGGCAACTACAGAATAACTGGCCAAAGGGGCTTGAAAATACCACAAACTGCCTCTCAAAAATTTCCATAGAGTTCAAATTACAAAAGGAATCATAACAAAAACTTACCTAATATTCAAAGATGTAGGCTACCTTGTCCTTAAATTAAACCCATCCTGGCCCAAAAATTCTTATTTATCACTCACTTAAAGAAGTTCCACCTCCAAAAGTAATTAACAGATCTGTCTAAAATAACAGCTCAGAAGAGATGGATATTGAAAAAATACAGATGGGCTACATGATGGGTGAAATGGTCATCCATGATGAATTGGATGTAGTCTTTCAAGTATCATTTAAAGGACTTTCTTTTCTTTCTTTTTTTTAAATAATTTTTTATTTGTTTAAAAGTACAAACAAGACAAAACGAGTGACAACATAACATACAAAACAAAACAAAACATGTAAACAAAGAGTTCAAATATACATTTTGTCAAAGATATCGCAACTGTAATGTATGTTCTTATTTGTGTTTTGACTTTTTCTTGTTTGGTCTTACTCATATATCTATCTTTATGGTTCACTGTTAGCTTATGTTAGTGATTTATGTTCCTGTTTCTGAAACTCCAATTGCTCCCTATTCTTTTTTCCTTTTTCTATTTTCCAACCAAGTATACCACTTTTCCCATACTAGATAATAATCATGTTCCTCTTTATCTTGTAGTTCCTTTGTGAGTCTGTCCATTTCTGCACATTCCATGATCCATAATTACTCTATCTTCTGTCGGTGTGTCACTACTCTTCCAATTTTGTGCAAAAATTATTCGTGCTGCTGTTGTTATATGGATGATTAAGTATTTTATTTCCTTTTGATATTGTCCATTTATTATACCTAGTAGAAAAGTTTCCGGTCTCATTTCTAATCTTCGTTGTGTGATTTCTTCTACTTGTGTTCTGATCATTTGCCAGTATTGTTTTGTTTTTGGGCAGGTCCATCACATGTGATAGTAGGTTCCTTTGTGAAGTTTACATTTCCAGCATGTTGGAGAAGTGTTGGGAAACATTCTTGCCAGTCTGGCTGGTGGAAGTGCCACCTATAGAACATTTTGTAAAGGACTTTCTTTTAATCCTCACCAGAATAGTTTAGGGAAGAGGGGAATCATTGTTTATGATGGTTTTAGAGCTATGACTTCAGCTTCACACTAGGAAAAACTGAGTGCAAGGAAACAAGCAAGCACAATTTGTTTGTTCATGAAACTCTTTGTGCTTTCCAGATTAATTTGGGTGTGTGCCAGGGGTGAAATCCAGCAGGTTCTGACAGGTTCTGGAGAATCGGTAACGGAAATTTTAGTTCAGAGAACCAGCAAGTACCACCTCTGGCTGCTTAATAGCAGTAACTGTGAGAGGGATCTTGGAGTCTTAGTGGATAACCAGTTAAATATGAGCAGTATCCTTCCCCTGGAGTGGGGTTTGGAAATGGAGATTTTGCAGTATCCTTCTCCTGCCACACCCACCAAGCCACACCCAGCAAGCCACACCATGCCCGCCAAGCCACGCCTACAGAACCGGTAGTAAAAAAAATTGGATTTCGCCACTGGTGTGTGCACAGTCATCTAAAAGTGGACAAACCTCAGACAAATGAAATAAGACTTGCCATTGTGCACAACCATGTTTACAGATTGCTGTAAGCAGACTTCATTTTTACACAAGAGAAAACGTTAATTAATTATCTCTCATTATTGTAAACGGAATCTTGAATAATCAAAGTTTTGTTCCTATATTTATTTAACCTTCATCTTGAATAATACCTACATTAGTTCTGAAATAGTATGAAGAGCATATCTTTCTTTACCTGCAGTAAAAAAAAATGTTTTCACTTGCTATTATGGTCTCTGATAAATATCTTGGGTCAGGAGTTAAAGCCACAGATTTAAACTGATCCAGTGGCTCGGTCTTCAGGCTATCGTTTCAGCATTGTCTCTCCATTATTGTTTAGGAAATGATTTAAAGGTGTTCTAGATGAAGGCATAATAAGGCCAGATTAGGCCTATCATTGATTAAGCATTTTTGTAGCCAGAGGTTTGCAATGGTGAACAGTTTTGATATATCCCTAAGCCAGGGATATATTATCACAGGAAAGACAAATACTGTTCAGAAATTATAATGTTTTATTGTCTTGGGCTTGAAGGAATGGTCTATGTTATCATGGTTATCTGTGTCATGGTAACCATGTGTTATCATGGTTAATTAATTAAATGCTAAAAGCATACCAGGATTAGGAGTTTGAAAGAGAATGGAAATGTGTTCAGAAAATGAGGGAATATTATCAATCTTATTTTTGTGAAAAAAGTGAATGGTTGTGAATTTAGCCAGAGATCTATGGAATGGGACAAGATACTCAATGATTGGCCAGTGAATTAGCTTTGATTGATTGGTATTTCTCTATGCTATATGAATGGACACTGTGTAATTGAAAAGTTTGCATGGTGATGTCATCTTGCACATGTTATGAGATATTGAGTGAACACTGACTGGTTGGCAGTCCTGTCCAAGCTCTAGGCTTGCAAACTTAAAAGTGTGCTCAAGACTCCTAATGTCTGAAAAGATCTAAAAATAATAAAAACCACTCAGATTAATCACAGATGCATTTTAAACTGGTTTCAGAAGAGTTGGGAGACAGAAAGGCTGATTGTCTATAAGAGCTCTGAGAGTGAGCCAGAAAGGGAGGATTAAAATGTCTGCTAAACACATACAGGCTTTTATCTTCAGCCAGCTGAAGACACAACAAAAGACAGGACTCAAAAGCAACCGCAACCATGGAGCGGAAAAGGGGAACTAATGCTGTACCTTGATGACATCAGAACTTGTGATGCAAATAATTGAAAAGTTTGCATGGTGATGTCATCTTGCACATGTCTTCATTTTGAAGGCATTGTGACTTATTACAGACTCTGCTACTCAAGAGATGCAATCAGATCTAACACTGTTTTTATTCAACAAGCAGTATCAGCCATAATCTTTTAGTGGCCAGAAATAATAATGTTTGTTATCATTAGAGAAGAACTCATGCAAAATCATCTATGAGCATTCAGCAATGATATGGCTTTCCATGCAAAGCACTATCTGATATTGAAACTAGTAAATGCCAATGCATCGTATTTTGCAAGATATTCAACAGATCTAACATCTGAGGGATATCTGAAAAGAAGTTTGTTAATAAGAATGCATTTCTAGCCATACTAAATACCACAAATAACCACAGAAGAATGCAGCAAGTAAGAAAGTAGTTGGCCAGTGCACATGTGCACCGGCCAGCTGGTCTTCAGGTTTCCGGGGCTCTGGCACGAGCAAAGATCAGCTGGCTGGTGCACATGCATGTGCTGGAAACCAGAAGAGAAGCTGGCGATGAGGTGCGTGCCCACAGAGAGGGATCTGTGTGCCACCTCTGGCACGCATGCCATAGGTTCGCCATCATGGCTATAGATCAAGCAGTTGCTGATGCCAAACATTCTGGCAGGACCAATGAACACTGACATTTGTTTTTGGTTTTTTTTATTGTAGATTTATGGTGGCAGTGACATTCCTGGTAAACCACCTTTTATTTTAACTTCACCGTAAGGTTTTAGAGTTTAAAATTTAGCACCAGTGCAGAACAGTGCGGGAAAATTGAATAGTGGACAGAAAATTACAAAAGTGATTGGTGGGTAGGCAAGTGAATGGTCATGGCAGAGATATCTCCCTTGGCCTTTGCCCCTAAATATCCTTCAAGCGAGAAGTAGATTTCCAGTGATTTCTCCCTTTCTTGGAAGCTCACTGTCTACCTCTTGCTTTGGCCTTGCCAGGCAGTGAAAGGTCCTATAACAGTAATAGCAAAGGATGATGAAACCGACCATCAATCATCATCATCATCATCCAATCCTTGGTACTGCTGGAAGTAGTTCCAAGTGCAAGGGACAATAAAAGAAAATGGTTAGAGTTGTTTAAGAAAACATTAATTTCTTTGGAGTGTTGGCAAGGGAGGAATAAAATTCAAGTTTTATTAAAGGTAACAAGAATTCTGTCCTTCTTTCATTCCTTATGGCTGGCTTGAAATTAAAAGGCAAAGTCCTCGGGATTCTGCTGAAATGGCTGGATTCTGCTTGTAGACTCTGTGCCATGGTCCAATAACCTTTTTCCAGTAGTTTTGCTCTAGACTACAGAAAATGACAAAAAGAAAAGGAAAATCACTAGGAAGCCCTAACCTCGTAACAGAGAGTTTTTGCTAAAAATATACATTCATAATAATATTATTGAGCTGGCATAGATGAAGAAGGCCAGGGAAAGTGTAAGCAATAAGAGAGTGAGCAAGGTCAGTGTTCTTTGCCCGGGGGCTGCACAATCAATAAGAGCTGGTCAATAACTGCTTTATTACTGCACTATACTCGGAGCAAAATCATTTTTAAATTAAGAATATATTTTGCAAAACTGAATTAACAATATTGAATATTTTGCTCTTTGATATGACTTGGCTCCAAACTCGAATTATTAAATATGGAAATGCTTCTTGGCTTAGCTAAGGTGTGTCTATTTCTGTACGTGTGTGTTCTTTTCTTTGTTTTATGAATTTGTATGAAATCAACCTTAAGAAAATGGTAAATAATGC
The DNA here is from genome assembly GCA_012654045.1 of Ptyas mucosa. NCBI lineage: Eukaryota > Metazoa > Chordata > Lepidosauria > Squamata > Colubridae > Ptyas > Ptyas mucosa. Next base: position 20,412,026 of record WNWU01000018.1, on the reverse strand, counting down.
CACGTAACAATGCCATGAAAAATCTCAACACTATAGTAAATGAACTCCATGTTCATTTGGGACTTTCCCCCAAATGGAAATATTTGTTGCATATCGTGCAATTATAGCACAATTCAAGGAGATAAGACACCTTTCATAATTCAAGGAGATAAGTCACCTTTATGAATTGCCTTTCTCCTGACTTTTCTGAAATGGACAGAAGTCTTTTCACTGTCAGCACGGAGAGGTAGTTCTACCCACCAGACTGAAATACAACTGGTTCTTCAATAACATTCATTGCTGCAATTTGTCTCTGTGGGGTGAGAGAAAGGACAAAGCATAATGGAAAGGAAACATCATTCCAGTGAGGAGGTTCCATTTATGGATAGCTGGGGCTCACATTGTAATGCCCCCTATGTTCCAATTAAAATCTCACTTCTGCTCATGAATCTGTTATCCATACTCTTTCAGTCTCAGTCCTCCATTGCACTATAATAGATGTCAATTCTGAAGCAAACCTGGCTGGGGCCATTTTGGAGGCTCCAGGGTTGCCACAATGCGAAGAAGGGATAGGAAGGGGAAGCATAGTTAGATGGGGGTTTTGTAGCCAAAACAAAATAGTTTCCTGTGGGAACCAAGGACATTCCATCAGGTGGCTGGAGAAGGAGGGTTGAAGTAACCAGGCAACCAGCCAGCACCTTGATTGGACAGTGTGACTGATTGTTTGGGAGGAGGGGGGACTTTCACTTTTTAATTAGGTGAAAACCGCAGAAACTTTCAGAGTCGGTTTTTACCAGTTTGTGCCAATATGATATTTCCAATAAAAATGTTCTTTGAGGAATTTACCGGCCTTGGAGTTCTGCTTTCTATGGGGTTATTACTTGGAACCCTGACAATAGATAAAAGTACAGATCTAGCTTATGAGGGTAGACAAACCTGGTGCTTCAGGGCTGGATTTGGCTGCTGAAATGTTAGCATATGGCAAGTCTTGGTATATGACCATCAAAAAGTTCTACTAAAGTTAATTTCAATGGGAACATTATTAAATATATGGAAAATTATCATGTAAATTTAATAAAGTACTTCCAAATTAAATTAAATTAAATTAAATATTAAATTATATTTCAGTTAAATTAAATATTTTGTACTGCTGTCACCCAGCTTGTTCATTCTATGCCAATTTTTGACCTAACAAGCCTGTTCTCAAAAAAAGGCCAGATAGAAATCAATCTTGGTCCTTGAACCAAAAAATTGCATAAACCTGCATTACAGGATTGTTGCAAGAGTCACAATCAGATGATACATGTAAAGGAGTTCCATAGCTGAAAGAGTTGTTGCAATGTTTTTCATTACAAACAACTAAAATAAAGAACATGGCCTTCTCTGTGATGTCACTAGGATTATAAAAGACAATTCTTAAGGACATTCACTTTGGTTTTGCTATATCCTTGTTAAGAAGGACCTTGGGTCAGTGGTGGGTTGCCCCCGGTTTGGCCTGGTTCACAAGAACTGGTGGGAGGCCCCACCCACCGCCCCGGATGTCATCATCGTCGATCAGCGCATGTGCAGAAGCAAGGCGTGCAAGGGAGCGAAGCAATCGCGCACGTGCGATCCCGTTGCGAACCGGTAGTAAAGGTAAGTAGAACCCACCCCTGCCTTGGGTACTTAAAATTTTTTAAGAAGAGCAGGCTAGCAGACATGCAGGTGATATATATTAAGTTTGTTGTTTACGCTGAACTAACTTGCATATTATATACACAGACTGTGGTTTTAGCACTGTGTTAGCTGTTTTGAAAAAGAGAGTTAAGGATATTCAAATAAATAAACTAAGAAGAATTAATTATGGGCAGAAATAATATTTTGGAATCTAATAAGAAACAAGTGCATCTGAAAGAAAAAAAACCCAGCTCCTTTCCTTAGGAAGACCTTTATGTGGTAGAGCCCATACTTTGCTTGAGAAAAATCCAGATTTAATCTACAGCAGCTACAGGAAAAGGCTGGGAAAATGTCCAGTCTGAAACCTTGGAGAGCTCTTGCCAATCAGCACAAATGCTACTGAACTTGGTCTAAGGCAGCTTTCTATGTTCCTATTATGCTGCATCATTCTTTGTATTACAGAATCATCCTATGTCATATAAATCATCTTGGAAAATGCAGCATAATTGACTGGAATCCTCTTGGACAAAGAAAAACCACAGCAGGCTAAAATGGTTCCGGGCTGGGAAGAATACAAAGAAACATTCCCTTTGTTAATTGATTGGCATGTCTGGTGAGGCGGGCCAGCTGAGACATGTCAGAGGAGACTTGATCTGCAAGCCTAAGTAAAATGAAGACACCTGGGAGAGGCTCAAGTGTTGTCTCTGAATAGCAGCCGCTGCATACTTTCCAACATGAAAGGGTGAAGACGGTGGCTGAAAGCAGGCCAGAGGGCAACCCCCCCACCCCATCCTACAGCCTCTCTCCAGCCAACCATTGTTAATAGAAACCATCTGTGTGAGGGTTATTTGTGAACAGAGTGGTTTGCCCCCTGTTGGCTCAGTCAGTTCAGAGGCCTGGATTTATGTGGCAGGAAGTGGTAGAGACCTAGATTCAGATTCAGCAGTGGCTTGCCTCTTAGGATTCTTATCAACCTCAGCCTGTTCTTCCATGCTGCTTCTCATCCAGAATGGTGCCGTTTTTCTTTTTTGCCTAAAATGTGAAAGAATCATTCCAATCAGTGCAGGCAATATTGAGTTAAATGGACCAATGGTCTTAGTATAAAACAGTTTTATGCATTTTCTATGACCTAAGTCTATCCTCTCAATCTTTATTATGTGACAATCAGAGAGCTGTTTTCAAATATTTGAAAAGTTAACATGTACTGAAACAGGTGATGCACAGTTTTGTTGCTTTGTTGATACAACTCAAAAGTAAATATTTGGAAAAGCTTCCTGATGATACCTGTTTGATAGTGGATCGGTTTGCTTTAGAAGTTGGTAAACTCTATTTCATGAAAAGTTTTTAAGTAGAAGTTGGGCTGGGACCACTGTTGTTAACTGAGGTACTGTGTAGTGAATATACTGTATGTATTGATTTGTAGCTGCTAGATTCTTACAAGTATTTGAAGGTTTAACTAGAGATGTATGAAAGATGAAATATACAGTACACAACCAATTCAAAGCAGGTCAAAGAAATAAATGGGTTTCTTCTGGAAGAATTAAATTCATGGAACATATGGAATTATATTATAACAGAGACATGTATTTGTTTGCTTATTAGATTTGTGTGTCACCCATCTCGTCTAGAGATTTTAAAAAGGACTCAGCAAAGGAGGATTCTCATAACAATTAAGAAGTTCTCAAAATAAGAACTCTTGTTTTCATAATATGAACTGGATGTGAAGGCAGCGCTCTGGTGGGAAATATCAGGAGTTTTGAGAAGAGAATCAATCTGAGTATGGCCTTGTTTGAAGTTATAAAAGTGGAGAGGAAGTACAACATTTTGAAGCCATTATACAGTACAGTGGGCTTCCTATCTGGGCAGCTAATCTTTGATTTAGGTACAGTAGTTATGTATGCAGGAATAGCAATAGCACATAGACTTATATACCACTTCACAATGCTTTACAGACCTCTCTAAGTGGTTTACAGAGTTCAGCATATTGACCCTAACAAACTGGGTCTTCATTTTACTGATCTTGGAAGGATGGAAGGCTGAGTCAACTTTGAGACCATGAGACTCGAACTGCCAAAGTGCTGGCAGCCAGCAGTCAGCAGAAGTAGCCTGCAGTACTGCATTCTAACCACTGTGCCATCATAGCTCATGCCCAGAGATAGATGTTAAAAACGTTAAGATGGGAGCAGTGGCTATACCCATGATGGCAAACCTATGGCATGCGTGTCACAGGTGGCACATGTAGCCATATCAATAGGCATGCCAGCTCAGCTCTGGTGCGCATGCATGTGCCAGCCAGCTGATTTTCAGGCCTTCTGGGCCCACCAGAAGTAGAGAAACAGGCTGTTTCCTGCCTCTGGAGGGCCAGGGGGTGAGGGGTGGGTGGGGAAGGCTCATTTTTCTTTCTCACCTGGCTCCAGATCCTCTCTGTGCATCTGGAGAGGGTGAAAACAGCCTTTCCCATGCCTCTCTAGGAGTCTCTGGAGGCTGGGGACAGCAAAAAAGTCACTTCCTGTCCCACCGGGAGTTAGGAAATGGGCCGTTTCAGGCCTCCGGAGGGCCTCCGAGGGAGTGGGAAATGCTGTTTTCACCCTCCCAGATGCACAGAGAGGATCTGGAGCCAGGTGAGAAAGAAAAATGGGCCTAACGGGCCATCGTGTGCTAGGAGCAGGGGGGAGGGGGGTTGTGCATGTATGCGCAGGGCAAGGCACATAGAATTATGGGTGTGGGCACGTGCACCCCACCCCACCCCCTCCTGGCACGCAACGGCAAAAAGGATAGCCATCGCTGGGCTATACAATCAAAGTCCCACCGTGGATAGCCCAGTAGGTATGGGTTAATATGTAAGTAGAAATTAGATAAACAAAATGTACACTGTGCTATGAGTCTCCAGATAAGTAAGAACGACATGTAATTCTGGCGATAATACACAGAGCTGTAGTGGCACAGTGGTTAGAATGCAGTATTGCAGGCTAATTCTATTGACTGTTTACTCAGGCTTCCGAAGTTGGTAAAATGAGGATCCAGATTGCTGGAAGCAATATGCTGACTCTGTAAACTGCTTAAAGAGGGCAGTAAAGCACTGTGAAGCAGTATATAAATCTAAGTGATATTGATATTCTTTATTTTCCTTTGTGGGGCAAGAGGGCCACAAATTCAAGGTACAACTGTTGTGCATTCAACAAGGAATTGGGTTTAATGGTCCATGAATAATACATATAAAATATAATCTCTAATTTAAACTAAATTGATATCTTTTCCTCACTTTGATTATTGGGCAGTTTAGAAATGAAATAATGTTCTGTTCCTCATGCTTTATTCACATTCCTCACAAAACTTGAGAGACCCAGGATAGTTGAGAATATTTCAGCTTTCTCTGGTTAGGTGGGGATCAAAGGATTTCCCTTCCATTAAGCCTTCCTACTCTGTCCCAATGTCCTGAATTCATGGCTAATCTCACTCTTGAAACTCAAGTGGGCCCATGTCTGAGAGAGGAAAACCTTCCTTTGGCATGATACATGCCAAATTGACTATCCCAGTGATGGCTAACCTTTTTGCCATCATGTGCCAAAAGCAGGGGGAGCACGGGGTGGTGTGGTCATGTGCGCACATGCCCACACCCATAATTAAATGTGACCCCCCCACACGAATGCGCACGCGACCCCACATGCTCCCCCTGCTTTTGGCACGCTATGGCACGGTGGGCTTGGTAGGCCCAAGAAAGCCTCCCAGCCTCTCCAAGCTTTCTTGGAACCTGGGGAGGACAAAAAACGGGCTTCCCCAACCCGCCTGGAGGCCCTCCGGAGGCCAGAAACAGACTGTTTCCCGACTTCTGCTGGGCCCGGAAGGCCCGTAAATCAGCTGGCTGGCACCTGCATGCGTGCCGGAGCTGTGCTAAGACAACATTTGCGTGCTCACTGATATGGTTCCGCAGGCCACCTGTGGCACGCATGCCATAGGTTTGCCATCATGGGACTATCCCATCCAGAATAAGATCATGGATGAGGACAATCTTGATAACAGGGCTAAATCTGTTATAAACAGGATAAACAGGATATCAGCAGCTAGAAGCCAGGCCTATTGTGGATCCAAAGATGTGACTTTGGGTTTGAATGCTGGGAGATTCAAGAAGGGTTTGGTTTCAAACACCACTTTCCTTATAGTCAACCCATACCCAAGATGCCAATCTTATTTTTCTCTGCCTACCACAACCAAGATGTCACTGCCTGTCCTATTTCCATAATCGTCCTCCCTTACATCCTGCTATCCTTCTCTCAGAATTTAAGCATATATATGGCTTAAATCATGCAATGATATCTCAACCTAACTACAAGTTGACAATAACCCCAATCTGCTTCTGCACACCAGAAGCTGTAACATGTCTTACAACTGTAAGACATGGCTGACTCTAATAGGCTACCTAACTAACATTATCACTCTCTCCACACACATCCAATATGTTTTTCCTAAGTCTGCAAATCCCCAGGCCAGCAACTGCCACAATATGCTACATGCTCAATGAAGCTTTCTTCTACTACTTTTCCCAGGGATGTATTTAGAAGAATGTAACCATCATACTACTTTAGTAACAACTGGTAAGTTAATCCTCCATGACTTTTTCTTATTTTGGTTTTGGTGCCAAGGACCATTGCTGTATCTTATGGCGGTGAGTTCAACAAATGATTTATACACCATGTTGCTATCTTTTTGTATATCCTGAATTTCTTGCAATTAACCTTAACCAATTAAAATTCTGGTCTAGAAAGCAGGAGACTGAACTCTAGTCCGATTTTAGACATGAAAGCCAACTGGGTGATTTTGTGCCAGTCACTCTCTCTTAACCCAATGCACTTCACAGGGTTATTGTTATGAGGAAAATAGGAGGCAGGAATATTATATATGTTTGCTGCCTTGAGTTGACTAAAGACTGCCTCAGGCCAGCAATTGCCACAATACATGCTAGATAGAGTAAAATCATCACCACAATCACTATAATCAGTGGCACAGTCACCTGTCTATAACACATAATACAAATTCCCACCATCAGCCCCCCCCAACTCATGTATGGTCAGTATAAATTAGTTTAATATTGTTTTATGAGGAGTTTCCTTCCTATATCAGGAATTGGTATAATGACCAGGCGATGGTTTGCATCACCACTTTCCTTTTGAATATAGAAGTCCTGTTGAGTTCCTGGTGGCTCATCTTGTTCTGCTGAGATCAGACTGTCAGCCTCAATTCTAAGCAGCTTTAAATCTTCTGATACTCCCTCTGCAAGTGTCAGTTAGCACCTCACTACACCAACTGTTGATCTGCTTTGAATATAACCAGCTAGGACAGAATTGAGTGGCAGATGAAATCTGCCGCTCATAATGCTGAAGTGGAGTCAGCAGTGTTCTGCACTGGGGCTATTGGTAAGTGAAGCATCTATGGAAGTACACTATTCTACCAGCAACAAAACCAAGGGAAGTGCAAAAGGCAATCACCCATATTAATACTTAAATGGGAAGAGCTACGAAGAGGCTTAAGTGTGTCATATTAAAGGTACTGTTTTTTTAAAAAACTAGATTGTGGCCTGTTGCCAACATAATGGGTATTTTGCTAGCAAATAATGTTTACTTGTTAGCAAGTGCCCATAATGATGGCAGCTGGCCAGCTAGCTCAATGGACTAGGCTGTCTGGCTCAGTTAGTCAGAATGTAGTGTTAATGATGTGGGTCTGAGCATCACATTGGCTGGAAAGGAAATTAACTATTCTCTTATTCATTCTGAAATTGAACAGACAAACTCATGGAGAGAATATGTTTCTCCTACCTGCTGTATAAAAAGTTAAATAATAACTACCGTACGTGTCCAAGGGTACTATATCTGCGAGAAACACAAGATGAAGGAAAACAGTGAGAAAGAAAACTATTGTTTTCATGTTTTGAATTATGGCCTCCTTAGAATAATGAGTTTAAAGTAAAGACATCAACATGGCTGTTTAGATAGCCTTCCTAAAATGACAACTCTTCATTTCAAAGGAATAAACTAATTGGTTTACGTTTGGAGGTACCATTAATACTAGAAACGTAACATAAAAGTGCCTTTGATTCATATAATCCAGAATGAACTATTTGGATTAGCAAAGGCTCTCCCAGTAATTTCTCAACTGCTATTTAATGTGGAGATGTTGAGAAATGCACAAAGTCACCTCTTAATCTATACAGTTCTATTCTGTCTTCTATTTCTTGATAACACCAGAGTGCAATGTCATGGAACCTTGGAAACAGGCTTTGATAGAAAAAGATTTGCTGCCCCCAAATTAATATATTACAACACAACTGTATCTGCTTGAGTGAACTTCGACTACAGGCTTTTGAATTTTGTTTCTTGCATCCCATAAACAAGATTAGACTCGCTATCAAAATTCACAAGGCACAATGTAGTCTTCTTGCTACATTTGCATTTTGCAAAATGCATACATTTTCATAACAAATTTGCTTGCATTTCTGGTCAAATTTTAACCCCTTTGAGCAATGCTTTCATTCTAACATAGCAAGACATCATGCATGCATATATGGTGCAACTGCCACTCTGTCATCATGGGACTCTCGTGATATGATCTGCAAGAGATAACCACTCAGGTTTGCACATTATATAGTTATTTTGTAGGGGTGAAAATTACTTTTGATTAATTATTCCTGATGGGTGGGACAGGGAAAGGCCAAGTGAATTTCTTTTCTTTCAAAACTACACCCAAATGGAAATTAAACAGTGTATTTGTGTGAGAGTGAGTGAATGAGGCAACGAGACAGAATATCTATTGATCTATATGTTATTTCATTCCTTTGGTAGAAAAAGGCATAATGGAGAGGAAATAAAGGAGACAGATGGGGGAAAGAAGGTGATTGGTTCCTTCTATTAAGACCAACTTTTTTCTAGGCCTCATTTTGTTGGCTTTCAATTAGTGACAGGGCACAAACAGTGTATGGTCATCTGGGATTCTTGAAGGTCCCAATTAGGCTTTTCAGAAGAACAATATTAGGGAAGGGGAAGGAAACTTGACCTTTGGGGGCCTGGCGGAGAAAAAAAAAGTCCCTCCTTTCACTTGTTTTTGTACAAATTGTGAAAGAACTTGTGACTCTTGTTGGGTCAAAAAAGGCTTACCTGTTTTGTTATTCCTCCAAGCAGGTGTTATGTGAGAACAAGCAGGTGTTTACAGGCTCCTGACCTTGAGGACGGGCTACTGACCCACCACTCTTTTTTCTTATGACATCTTCTCTTGAAAAGGGCTGGGCACAGATTTGTGGAAAGAGAGGCAAGACAATTATTCTGGAAATGTTAAAATAAGCCTCCTTTATGGTCCACTATTCATCAATGGGAGCTGATCTGTTTTGCTGACAGATGTCTGCCTTATTTAGGTCTCGGCTGGAACAATCCATGATGAATAGCTAACTTTTTAGTGTTTGCTGAAAACGACCTCGTTTTCAGTGAGGTTTAACAGAACACCCTATGAAAATACGTTTTTATACAACATGGTGGCAAATCAGATTGGCTCATAAAGAAGGTAAGTACATACATACATTTCAACGCATTTGAGTTTTAGAAACTGGTTGCTTTCGTACCTGAAATACCTGCCTTTTAGGGAGAAAAATGGAAAAGGTGAAAAATATATCGAAAAAAGCTTGGATGCTTTATTTAATCAGCTTTCTTTTTAAGTGCTTTAACTAAAGGAATGATCTTTCGGTGAATCTAACAAATTATAAGTATGCATTGTTAATAATTGGCTTTCACTATTTTTTAAAATCATTTTAATATGTTCAAAATTTGTCCTTTTGTCTGATTGACATTTCTTTTTGCAAAAATTTATAATTTTAAAATGCAATCGGACTAACTATTTAGCAGTTGTTTGTAAATATAATCAATCGAGGAAAGATCAGCAGGCAGAGAAAACAGAGTTGAAATTTCAGTAACCAAGGGAATCGGCTGAAAGTTCTAAGGAAGCTCTTGGAGTTTAACAGCAACAAAAGAATTACATCAATTAAACTGATGGTTAACTTCTACCTATAAATTAAACCCAGGAGAATATTTTCCAGAACTGCAAAGCTATCATTCCAACAAAGAAATCATGAATCAGCAGAGCTTACACCTGGCTAAATGGGCACAAGACCACAGTCTAAGAATCCATGGAAAAGTTCGTTTTAAGACTATAAGGCTGGGCTATATTTCACTGGAATTCCTTCTGAAGGAACAGGTTTTACATCCCTTTCTAAGACTACAATTTTATACATACTTAATGGAGACTTACATTTGTTGGAAGTTCACTCTTGTTGCTTTTATACTTGTGGCTAGCAGGTAAAAGTTATCCCCTTATTCAAAGAAAAATTTTCTTGCTAGCTACCATGTAATTAGCTCTTCTACACCAGAGACAGATGCTATAAGTGGTTAAGCTATTAGATTTGGGAGCTGGAAGGTATAGGTATAGGTACAAGTAGTTTGCCCTCAGCCCAATTTATTTCACAGGTGTATTGTGAACAATTATTTTTATTTATTTGATTTTTATCCCACCTTTGTTACTTTATAAGGAAGGCAAGGCAGCAAACATACATACATACTCCTTCATCCTCCTATTTTCCCCACAACAAAAACTCTGTAAGGTGAATTGGGCTGAGAGAGAGTAACAAACCCAAGCCTCTCAGGCAACTTTCATGCCTAAGAGAGGACTAGACCTCACAGTCTTCTGGTTTTTAGGTCAATACCTTAAGTAGTACATTAAACTGGCCCACTTAAAGAAGAGTTAATAAGTCTGACATCTTGATCATTCAAAGAAAAGATGTGATATAAATATAGCAGCAACAAATATGGGAGGCTGATCTGGATCATTCCAAATGCTTTCAAACTCTACTATTACATGACATTCAGCAATGATCTTTTCCACCTGATTAAATCAAACAACCAACCAAAGGAAACTAGCTAGCCTACAGCTTTCACCTAATTTCATTTGAATTTGAAGATAGAGAGCTTTGCTTTTCCAGCTGGAATGCTAGCCACACTTTTAATATTTGTGAATATTTGTTGCAGCAGTATGTGAGATTGCAGTCTGTGATAAATAATGCACAAATGAATTGATCACAAGGTATTGGGTATGAACCACTGTACAGCCATGGAAAGCCATGGAAAGCAATGGAAAGACTAAGCTAACAATGGCAGCTGATGTTATTTTCTTGTTTACTTATTTTCATATGGGAATTGCTATTCTTTCCTTCATCTCTTTTTCCCCCTCTCCTGGAAGCAAGAGGCTTTTTGTTTGAAATAATTTCCTATACAGACAGATTTTCAAAGTAAGGTGTTTTTTTTTAGTGTAAAGAATCTGAGTCCTATTTCTGAATATATTAACTTAATATGCAACAATTTGGAGGAGTCGAAAAGCGTGCTGAGGAAACCACTAAGCTTTCTTAAGCAACACTGCTTGGAAATTTAAGTGCACTGTCTGTTTTCTATTAGTTTTAATAAGATTTTAATCCTGCCAAAGATGCTAGGGCCAATTTTCTGTGCATATATGTGCACAAACATAAAGGTAGGCATATGTGACTGAACACTGAGCAGGCTTCCTTGCGGTCATTTTAATTTCTCTTCATCTCCTACACACATTCCTGTGAGGTAGGCAGGTGTTATTATCCCCATTTTACAACTGAATGAGCTAAGACTCAGTCAATGGAACAAACTTGCAGAAGGTCATTACAAAGGGGCAACTGTTTCCTTCAGCAAGTTCAAGAGAGGCCAAAGGAATAGCTTGCCCTGTGGTAAAACTGCAGCAACTAGCTTATATGGTGACATATTACATGGAATTTACTCTTTAAAAAATATTATATTTGTTTTTTTAAATAATAGCAATAGCACTTAGACTTATATAACCCTCCATAGTGTTTTAGAGCACTCTGAGTGGATTAAAGTGTTAGCATATTGGCCCAACAATCTGGACCCCCATTTTACTGACCTTGGAAGGATGGAAGGCTGAGTCAACCTTGAGCCTGGTGAGATTTGAACTGCCAAATTGCAGGCAGCCGGCAGCCAGCAGTCAGCAGAACTAGCCTGCAGTGCTGCATTCTAACCATTGTGCCACCTCGGCTCTAATACTCAAGACATACCATACCTGTTAGCATTGGGTGGAACACAATAAGCAATATAAGCAAAATTTTTAAAAAACCTACACTCTCCCTTCTTCCCTCAATGACAAATCAATAGTCTCCCTGCTTAATGCTCAGTGAGCCAGTCAAGGTCACATTCCTGGCTGTGAGCAGAAGCAGCCTGCTATACTGCATTCTAGCCACTGCACCACCATTGTTTCTAAATAATGGGATTGTACTGGAAAGGTATAATCCCTGAAGGATCAGTCAAATTGTGAAATATCTGCCATAGAATTGTAACTTTGCTTAATTTAAAACAAAGTAATCTGTATTACAGTGGGGCATGGTGGCCTAGTGGTTAAGATGCTGTGCTTGTCAATCAGAAGGTTGGCAGTTCAAGACCCAAGCACCATGTGACAGGGTGAGCTCCCATTCTTGCCCCAACTCCTACCAACCTAGCAGTCCGAAAGAATGCAAATGCAAATAGATAAATAGATACCATTTCATTGGGAAGTTATCAGTGCTTCATGTGTCTCAGTGTATATAGACTTGCCAGTCACATGACCACAGAAGTGTCTTGTGACAACACTAGCTTCCTCGTTGAGATGAGATGAGCACTGCATCCTAGAATTGGACAAGATTGTATAGGCAAAACCCTTACCATTACCTTTTAAACTCATATTGCAGAGTTTCTTTGAGTTTGTGTTTTTCTCTTCTATTAAGATTACTCTTTTTGTTTCTGTGTGTGTTGTTAGCAGACAAATATTTTGAAGGCTGGAGAATGATTGTGCTGATTGCTAGGGAAAGATTCCAAATGAAATGTAGCCCTAATAATCTAGCATATACTCATTTATAAATCCAGTTTGCTTGTATAGTGTTTTAATTTGCCTTTTTAAAGTTAAAATCTACATGAATTTAGGTTGACTAAATTGGGTTGACAAGGTTGACTCAGCCTTTCATCCTTTCTAAGGTGGGTAAAATGAGGACCTGGTTTGTGGGGGCAATAAGCTGACTTTGTATAAAATATACAAAAGTATGAAGGCTATTGCTTAATGCATTGTAAGCCGCCCTGAGTCTCCGGAGAAGGGCGGCATATAAATATAAATAAATAAATAAATATAAATAAATAAAATAATGAAACTAAAATGTATGTTCAAATTCTTCCCCTTCTGCCAGTTATACTGGAACTGTATTCTCATTGGATTTGGGTTTTTCAAAGATTAAACTTCAGGTAACACAAGGTTTTGTTCCTATAAAACTTATCTATATTGGTGCCATCTGGATGATGGTAATAACTTCAATTGTTGAGAGTAAAAGTAGTTGAGTCAGGGGCAAATAAGAAAAACAAGTGGTTGAAATTCAATAGATATTCTCAGTCATCCAGGTTATGGTTGTCCCAAGGTGCTTTTTCAGGAGGCAACTGGACTGTTTTTTCTCTGAAGATGTTTTGCTTCTCATCCAAGAAGCTTCTTCATCTCTGACTATTCCCCACTATCCTGTCAGAGCTGAAGAAGCTTCTTGGATGAGAAGCAAAATGTCTTCAAAAAAAACAACAACCCCAAGACATCCAGTTGCCTCCTGAAAAGCATCTTTGTGACAAGTGGTTGAAATGTAAACAAGACTAGAGACGATCAGCTACTAAGGCAGGTACACAGCCCTGCCCTTCTTTTGCTGCTGAGAAAATAGCAACAGAGAAAGATACTACTGAAGGAGAGTGAATTGAAGGTGGGAGGAGATGCAAATAATAAAATCAAGTAGCTGATACAGAGGAGGAAGAAGGGGAAACTACCAGCAAAAGGGATGATGATGATTTTGTCTCTTGTCATTCATTCTCCCTAAATAGATGGTGAATGTCTGAAAGAAATTGTATCATCCAACCATTGAGAGTTTCACAAATGATGTCTCAAGAAAACCAGGTTCTTCCAACTGTTAAATAGTCTCCAGGGATAGAGAAGCTGCCCATTGCAGATACTTACCCTTGATGCACTGTACAGTAGCACTGAACAGGATTAGAATCTTAAATATACTTATTTGATATTAAGACCTACTGACTCCATTGGACTCAATCAGACTTATTATTGTGGAAGCAGGCTTATCCAATTGAATCCAATGTGTGTAAGATATTTTTGTGAGAGAATGGTGCCTGGGCATATATGCAGATAAGGATCAATTAATCTTACAAAAGGAGTACTTTACATTACTACTTTAATTGTAAAATAGAACCCTTAAATCAATTTCAATCCTGCCCAAGTGCGCACACATACCTACTAAGTTTGTCATACCCTAACTGTCAAAGTAAGAAAGCAGTGTAGTATACGTCTTTGTATGTACACGGCTTTTTTCCTGCCTAATAATACTTTTGGAAAGATTGTCATATGGTTAGACCCATCATCTTGTCAATAAATCTGAAAGTTTTTGACTACCAGATTTGATCTATTTTTTTGAATACTGCCCTCCACTGGACTCCTCTAAAGCATGGCCCTAATCTAAAAAATACTACCCACCCTTACCGTAAATAACATTATTACTATTTATTTTTGAAACAAAAAGATCTTATGGATGTAAAGAGCAAAACCAAGAATTAATAAATAAAACTATTATAGTCCCATTCTGCTAGATGATTCAACGTGTGACTGTGCCTTTGCCTATAACCTACTAGTGAGATCAGTAACTTAAAAGAAGGCATATTCCTTATTTTTTTGAGAAAAGGCAGATTTAGTCATGAACAAAGCATTGTCTCTGGGGTATCTAGGTATAATTTCAAACTTCTGTTGAAGGAGCACCAGAACAGGGTTTTTCTGTGCCACCTTTTCTTGCTTAAATTTGTAATTACCAATAGCGCTTTCCAACTCAGGTAGAAAAAGACACAGAGAGGGACTGCGGGTGCCAACCACAACTTTTATTTTGATTCTTTTAATTCTAAAACTGTGAGTTATTTCCTGCTGGCAGAAGGATGCATGCAGCCTACAGCACCTTGCTTGCTGGAGAGAGATCTGTGAGCATTTGGTTTGATCAGCCCCTGGCATGGTAATGAGCCGATTTCTCTTGAAATTGGCTCATGACTATTCATTTTGTTGGCTCTCTATTCATTTGTGACCTACTATTTTGATTTTTAGGGTGGGTGATGGGAGAAGAAAGCCACAGGGAGTCAGTTCTAGTTTCTAAGTTGTGAAAGGACTCAAGAGAAGGGACAGAAGGAAAGGACTGAAAATTATTTTGTGTGATTTGTGTACCCACACATGCACACACACTCTAATCCTAGTGCAACTCCTATACTGACTCTATATTTCTTGAAGCTCTGGTAATATTGCCACTGGCTGATTTTGAAAGCAGATCTTCTCTTGCCCTACCTCCCCTATTTAACGTTTCACGAATTCCTCTTGAATTCCCATATAAATTGCAAGGTTACAATTTTTCCATTGTAGAATGCTTCAGATTGTTTTATTGGTGCTGGTGGAGCTTCAGTTCACTTGCCTCTTTCTTTCACTTCTCCAGGAATGTTGTATTGATGTGCATTACTGAAAATGTTGATTTAGGTGAAGGATGTGTAAAGCCTCTTCAAATATCTCAAAGAATGTCCTGAAGAAAAAAAAAACCAAGACCTGCTTTTTATCATCCTCAAAAGTAAGACAGAAGAATTAATTTAGAAGGCAGATTCTGGTTCAATGTTAGGAGAAATAATCCTAACCAACAGTTGTTTGAGAATGGAACCAATTTCCCAGGAAGATGGCCTCCGTTTCATTATGTGTCTACCCCCATCTGACAGGGATGCTTTATTCTGGATTCCTGTATGGAGGTGGCCTTGAAATGGGGTGGACATAACACCATAAACTGCCCTTTTCTCTTCTAAAATTATATGATTGCATAATATTTAGCATTGCTTGGTTGTTTTTATGTAGGAAATTCCTTTTGATTAGTAGCTGCTATTTTTATCTCAAACTACTCTGGAAATAGTATTATTTTAAGAATGGGGGAAGGAGATTCCCTATAACTCTCAGATTTTCAACTGCATTCATTACCTGAACATTAGCAATTAATAATAAAAAGAGCATATAAATATTCTTTTGTAGTAGAGATAAGCATATCCGGCAGGAATTTAGTTTTTACCCCCCCTCCCACCCACAATCCTATCCCTTTCTGGTTTTACCCAGCTTCTAAGCTGAAAAGTTCTTAGCTCTAAATTATTCTTTTCTGCTTTTAAAGATAGTGGGGTGATAAAAGTTCCAACACAATTTATTTTTGGAAATTAAAAAATCCGAAGCCAAATAAATAATACAATGCAGTTTATTACAAAGGGCTCTGCAGCTGAAGATGTAAAAGCAGCTTAAATGTTCTAAAACACTGTCTTTAGTTAAAACCTGGTGTAACCAAGAACCCAGCACCTTTTAAACCATATTAAGAATGTTAAATCCACTTTCCTTGCCTGGAAAGGGTTGAACAGCTCTTCGGACTCATGGTTTGTACCAGACATGATTACAGACAAGAAGACCTTTTAATGGAATCTTGTAAAACCTTTCATTAGCTTTTATTGGGTCATAATGTAATTAAGGTGACCTAACCTGACCTTTTCGAGGAGTGCCTTAGGTCAAGTGTATTTACTTCTGTCTATGTGAATTTAAGACTTTAAATACTCTTCTGACTACTCATCCCAATAAAAACTGGCCAAAAGTGAACTGTTATCTTAGACTCGCGTTGGGTCATGTTTATGCCAGCTGGTTTCCTTTATACATTAAACCACTGGGGCTTATTTAAAAGTTGAAGCTATAAAGCTCTTGGATTAAGAGCAGAGAACTGGCCAGACCCTCAACCTAACCTTTCCATGTTTGGATGACTTTGGTCAACCTATCATGTTCTCTGGCCTCCATAGCTCCACTATTAAATCACTACTGAAACATAAACAGTCTGACAGCTTAGCTACATTCACGGAAGGAAAAGGCCAAACCTGTCTGCTCAAGGCAGATTTCATTCAAGCTCTCCTTTCCTAAGGACTCCAGAAAGCTTTCCAGAAATCATAAAATCGCAAAACCAAATCCACACAACTAAATAGTACCAACGCAAAATGAGCGTGTGGTAAGGGACGGAGCATCAGTGACATTTCTCATGGATATAAAGCAAGCCAAGGGTTAGGGTTCAATAACAATGGGTAGCTTCTAAATACTGTTTAAGGGACTGATCCAAACGATGTAATGCAGCAGATTTACTGAAGTAAAGTAGATCTGGTCAGTGTTTGAATGTTGACTTTCTTGAAATACAGTACTTTGTAAGGTGTCTTAAGTTTAATTAGACATATATTTAATGAATTCATGAATATATATTTAAAAATATCTATACAACCTTGGTCCTAGAATTCCTACTGGTGATTTTTCTTCTTTATTCTTCCTCAGCGTTCATGTTTTATGGTAAAAGCCCATTGAGGGTAGTACTGCTTTCTACAGTTATACTAGAAAAAAACAGATTCTTCTTTATTATTTCTTCCTTGGCCTTCCTTTACTTGGCCTTTATTCTTTTGTCATTCAGAGGATGTGTGAAGTACTTAACTAAAGGATCTAAGGACTTCTGGGATACATGGAAGTGCTTGAGAATTTTTAGCCTGACAATTATGCTTTAAAATTATATAGCCCCAGAGATCATCCAAAACCAAAAACTAGAATGTAAACTTTAAAATACACACAAACAAAACTCATAGACCAAAATATAGGGTGATTCTTTTTAAGGCTACACCCATGTATACCTCTTATTCTGTCATCATAACTGGCTGGCAACCATTTCTGGAGGGTAGAAACCAATGATATTATCCTTCACAATTACCCTCAAGGCACCATCCATGTGCATTGACAGCTTGTTAGGCAAACTGGAGAGATAGTGCCCTAGACCAGTCTAATAGGATTGCTCCTGGTTAACTCTTACGGGGATCTTACCTGTAAGATTGATCTATCTATCTATCTATCTATCTATCTATCTATCTATCTATCTATCTAGTCAAGTATATATAAGATAACAGATATAAGTATAAACATGATTATGAATCAGGGGTGAGTTCTACTTACCTTTACTACCAGTTCGCAACGGTATCGCTTCGCTCGTGTGCATGCATGTGCTTCTGCACATGTGCAGATCATCAATTATGGCATCTGGGCGGGTGGGCGGAGCCTCCTGCTGCTTTTACTACTGGTTCTAAAGAACCGGACAAAACCAAGAGCAACCCACCACTGTTATGAATACATGAAATGGATACAAATAAATGGGGACATTAGGACAGGGATGGTAGGCACGCTGGTGTGCTTATGCATGCCCCTTATAGACCTCTTAGGAATGGGGTGAAGTCAACAGTAGACAGTCTATGGTTAAAGTTGTGGGAGTTTGGGGAAGAAACCACAGAATCAGGTAATGCATTCCAGGCATTGATCACTCTGAGACTTTATCTCCATGAATAGATTTGTATGACATAAAACAGCACCTTCTTTGGAAAAAGTGAAAAGTATCAATAGGCTTGGGGTAGTTTCAACTTTTGTATATTTACAAAAAACACAAGAATATTTAGGAGAAAAAAATGTTAATGGGGCACCAGGGAAGTGCTTCTCCCTTGCTCTTTCCCCCCCTTTGACTTTATTCAGTCAAAACTAGAGCTGAATTATTTGGAGCAAGGACACAGAATGCTGAGTTGCTGTTGGTGTCCAAAGTGGGGCTTTTGGTGGTGATGATGCCGAATGGAAGAAAGCATATTATGTTTCTCTGGATACTGTCACTGGGTGAGGTGCTATCAATAGCAGGGTACCGATCCTCTGAGATGTATTCCTCAGGGAAACCTGTTCAGTGAGATGCTATATAGATTCAGGCACCGTGCCAAACCATGGCTCTTCCAAGTAGCCTTTGGCCTAAGATGAAAGTTGCATTTTTATTCTGGACTTGAATTTCATGAGGGAAATACTCATCCTTTGGAAAAATAAAAAAAGTAAAAACAACAATCAGAAAGCAGAGTGGAGACCAGCAATTCTGCTTCTTTCCTTTTTTAAATATAATTTTTATATTTTATTAAAAGTTTTAAGAACAATAAGTAGTACAACAAATTAAATTAAAACAGAAAAAGTGAAAAAGAAGGAAAGAAATAACATAAAATCTAAAAGTGAAATAAGAAACAAAAAAGAGAGAGAAGAAAATGGAAAAAGAAAGAGCAAGATATAAAGGAAAGTATAAAGGCTTAAAGAAGCGGCTTCCGACATTCTTCATAGCAATTGTATTGTAACCTTTATCTCTAAAGTTACATCATGACTCTCTTCTTTCTATAATCTTTCTTGTTTAATCATCGAAACCATAAATCATAAGTTTATTTTTTTTTGTTTTTACAGAAAAAGTCCATAAGGCTTTCTAGTCACCAATAAATATAGATATTGTCTTTTCTCTATTCTCTCTTTCAAATGTGCTAGTTTTTTGTCTATGGATATATTTCTTTTACATGATGACTATTTAAAAATGATACCCTACCTCATTAGGAAGGATTAACCTCAAAATTCTTTCACAATTCTGTTTCTCTGCCCTTGGTAAACAGAAAGCAATTCTTCTACTATGATTTCAATCAATCAGAATAAAGCTGGAAGGGACCTTGGAGCTCTTCTAGTCCAACCCACTGTTCAAGCAGGAGACTGCATACCATTTCAGGCAAGTGACTGTCCAATCTCCTCTTAAAAATCTCCGGTGATGAACAGTGGAGGATTGCTACCGATTCGCACCGGATTGGGTGAACCGGTAGTGGCGGCAGTGGGAGGCTCCTCCCACCTGCCCGGATGCTTCTGTGCATGTGCAGAAGCCCTGCACGTGTATGTGAGCCCGTGCGTGCATACAAGCGAACCAGTAGTGACAGGATTTGGAACCCGTCCCTGGTGATGAAGCACCCACAACTTCTGATGGCAAACTGTTCCACTGGTTAATTGTCCTCACTGTTAGGAAGTTTCTCCTTAATTTCAGATTTTTTCTGTCCTTGATTAGTTTCCATCTATTGTTTCTTGTCCTGCCCTCTAGTGCTTTGGAAAATAAGTTGATCCCCTCCTCTTTGTGGCAGCCTTTCAAATACTGGAATATGGCTATCATGTCCCTCCCAGTCCTTTTTTTCTCTAGACTAGCCAAACCCAAATCCTGCAACTGTTCTTCATAAATTTTAATCTCTAGGCCTTTAATCATCTTAGATGCTCTTTTTTTTCACTTTTTCCAAAGTTTCAACATCTTTTTGTTTGGTGGTGACCAAAAGTGGATGTAGTATTCCAGGTGTGGTCTTACTAAGGCTTTATAAAGCAATACTAATAATTCATTAGAATTTTGATTCTGTGCCTCTGTTTATACAACCTAGCTTTTAACCATGTATTAGCTTTTTTGGCTGCTGCCTCACATTGCTGGCTCATATTTAAGTGATTGTCCACTAGGACTGTAAGGTCCCTCTCACAGTTACTGTTTTTGAGCCAGGTTTTGCCTAATCTGTACTTGTATCTTTGGTTTTTCCTGCCTAAGTGTAAACCTTGCTTTTCTCCACATTAAATTTCATTTTGTTGGATAAGACCCATTTTATTTTTCTCTTTTTATTTTCTCTATTGAGAATAATGGAGGTAATATTGGAGAACTTCTATCTACTAAAGATGCTGTATAAAGGATCCCCAATAGGGATGGATGCATTTCTACTGATACTGTGATCCGTTATAGTGGTAACTGTGCCAAAAAATAATACAATCAAATCAGACATTAGGATAGCCACATATGGCCAGTGTAATGGAATTGGATGATGACCTAAGCTCAAGTCTGAATACATACATAGCCATGGATTTCACTAACCAACTTCAAGAAACACACTCATGTTGTCTTGGGAACTCACTGCTACTTCCTGAAGATAAACATGCAAATGGATAAGGATGGAAAGCAGATCTGTGATCAATTGGCCAATGCAAAAAATCAACATTCTAGCAGGTTTTAGTGCACCACACATTGTTTCTTTGCATTTATTTTTCCAATGAGTTAAAAAAAATGGCATACAAGATGGAATAGCAAAATTTCCCTTGTGATCATCCTGTAAATATGGGGAAATAGTGGGAAAGGATTGGAATGCCTTGAAAAGGGCACGCAAAAAGCAAAGCATGATGAAAAACCACCTACCACCTCATTTATTTTGTAGTAAATTCTGAGTTAAAAGTTGATCAGCTCAACTTGGGAACAGAATTCTGGGAGACACCTGTCATCACAGGAATGTAAAGATGAGACCTTGATTTGGGATCAGTCTAGCTCTCTGTGTATATAAAAACCTCTGAAGGCTTATGAATTCTGCAGAAATGTCATTGCCTCCTTGAATTGCCTGACCCAGCTGAGGTGATACCTGTAACACTTCCAAATTTTGTGCCTCTACCTGTACAGGTGAAACCTGTAACACTTCCAAATTTCTCTGTCCCACTATAGTATATGAAATCCTTAGCTATTTCAGCTAGTTCCAGAAAGGAACATTTCTAAATTATTAGAATCTATAAAGTATTTTTGCTTTCTTAAACTGTTCACAAACATTAGAGTTAATGATATTGAAAAGGTGTTTTCTCCATGAGTTACAACAACATTTATATCATCACAAATTAACTTTTCCTAATCTCCACTTGTAGACTTGGTTTTGCTACATTTTAATGATCTATCGAAACTCCCTCTGCTTGATTTCTGACAAGTTGCAGCTGAATAAAATAGATTGCTGGATTTTGACTAGATGTATGAGTTATAATCTCCCCTGGATAAACTTTAGATTAATCTGTCATATTTTAGTGCTTGGATTGGAGATCAATAAATGAAAGTCCATTGTGATTTGGTATTAGAATATTTGGATCCTCTTCAAGATTCCAGAGGTCATGACCATAAATACTCTTTAAGACAGCTAAAATATTAACAGAAAAATGCAGTTCTAGCATGTGCTTGGTCCATGTGGCTACGTGACCTATCCAACTTTATAGAATTGTTGTGAGCCTGAATTATTATAGTATTTTATATTTAAGAGCAAGAGAGGGATGTAAATTAATCATAATTCGATGGAAATAAAATACAGTTAACTACGGGCAAGCAAAGTCTTAGTCAAAGTGTTACTTCTTTCATGATCTTTTCCTCAATGTTTAAATCTCAAATATATGTCTATTCGTTCAGACATGATCAGGATTTGTATTTGCAATCACTGCTCCCTGCTCTTCACCAATTGTCTTGAATAAATTCTTACACAGATAATTGACTTCTGAGCCCATAGTGTGCACTGATGGATTGTTTTCAGTGAAAGTATTGTAACTCTCCATGAGTCTACAGAAAAAAAAGGCAAGCTAAAAAAAGAACAAAATGGCAAAAATATTCATCGGTATATCAAATATCATTACCTGAACTTCATTTATCAAGAAAAGCCAAGTTGGAATGAAATTTATTCCCATGTATAAAATTTGTATATGCATGTTTAACTATAGGTATAACATCCTTTTGGACTGCCAACTAAGGTTGGGGATGGAGAGTTCGAACCCTTGAACACTTTAATGTGTGGTGCCCTAGTTTTACTCCTGTCTCCTATTCTATTTTCTTTAACATCTAATGTACATAAAGTTGTTGGGAGAAATTATTAACAAAAATAATCTGTTTGGGATGATTAAAACATCAATATGTTGTAATCTCTCTCTCTCTCCCTCCCCTCTCATCTCACTATTTCTCTCTATCATTCCTCCCCCTCTCTCATCTCTATTTGCCTATATCTATATCATCTACATCTATATCATCTCTTGATCTGGTGCCTACAAGCTGTGTGGGGTGGATATGGTAGAAAGATGGATTTGATAAGAAGATACAGAAGGAATCAAAGCATAATGGAATTACAGTTAGTATAGAACCCTTCTGATGCCTATAGATCTGTAGGGCCTTCAGTGAGGAATAACCCAAATGATAGTAGTTTGAAGAGCAGTGATGGGTTGTGGTTAGTTTTATATGTTTTATTCCCCCCCCCCCCGTTTTTATTCTTGTGTGCTACCTACAATGAAAGAAATAGACAGTATATGAATACTTGCAATCAACCAGTCCCCATCATGACCTCTGAATTTTCCTGTTATTTTTAAATTAATCCAGTAATATGTGTGTATCAATAATCATATCATTATAAAAAAGGCTAGAGGTGTCCCCAAATATAAAAAGACTGCATATTGTAGCAAGTGACAGTTACTGCATAAAATTGAAAGAAGAACGGAAGGAGCTACCTAGGAGAAAATTAAGTTCAGAATCTAAAATTATCCAGCTGCATCACTATAGTTACATCAGTGTCAAGCAACATCCAAATTATCATATTTGGAAAATAAATATATTTTTTAAAAGCCTGTGTCCTATATTTCTCTGATCTGGGAAAAAATAACACATTATTCAATGATGCTACATGCCTTAAAAAAAAAACACACACACACACAAAAGTTTTTCATTAAGAAAACATGCACATACACATACCCAAGTGTGTAGAATGACATCTTCTACATAGCCCACATACCAGCACATCCATAAATTGCCTTGGATCAAAGATTGAAAGGGAGGGGGGGGGGGGGGGTTTAAAACTGAGCCAGGCTACAGAATGTAGCAAAGTAGGAGACAGAAGCATCTTGTAACTGCCTGATTCACTTAAAGATGATAAGAAAATATCATCACATTATTTTAAGGTAAATCCAACATTTCCAGAGCTGATTGAGGCAAGAATTAGACAGTGTTTAGGGGATTATGAAAAACAGCTTCCTCTACAGGTCAACAGCTAATCAGAATTCTCAGGAGATTTGCTGAAGATTTTTTTTTCCTTTTTGCCTTATGAATAATTTTACCAAAGGCACAAAATGGGCATATTATTTAGAGAGAGCCTTTTGATGTATTTTTCTGTGAATAAGCACAGAGTATTCGAGGATTTTTCCCTGTTCCGAGCAATGGGGACCAACTTATTAAGTGTTCCAGCTACAATGCCTGCAAGCTAACTGAGATTAATATCAGCATAACCTGTTACTTAATTCATTATGGGGATACAGGCTAATTTGATTTGATATTATTTTAATAAAGTTCTGTGATATATAAGATTGTTTCAGGCTATCAAAATAATTTTCCAGTTATTACAGTTATTCAAGCAGGTCCTTTGATAGCAGCAGTTGGTCTGCGTCTGTTGTGAATATATTAGCAGGGATGATTCATAGCAACCGAACAGCGTTAAGCTTGTGAAGCATTGTGCGGATGCAAAAAAATGTCTTCTGTAGGCCATTAAAAAAAAAGGGAAAGAAAAAAAATATTTTGTATGCACTAAGCTTACACGTGTCATTAACATAGCTCATTTTTTAAAACCAGTCTTTCATAGAAGACAAGTTTAAAAAAAAAAGAAGGAAAGGAGGAGGGAAATTGGCAGTTCGCTTTGAAATTTATTGAAGCTATTTTACATGTTTTTAATATACAGTTTGCATCAGCCTGTATATATTAAGTGAATCAAATAGTTCTAAAAAATGACGCATTCCCTCCTCACAGGGGGGCATTGTAAGCCATTACAATGTAACTGTTCCAGTCCACAACACTATATGTTCATTTGGCTGACATGCAGACAAAAGCTTTTAATGTTGTTAATATGCCAGGGTGGCATAGATCATCTCCTGTTTCCTCTTCTTGGGATTTCAACAATAAACAAAAGCTGGTGAACAAAATGGGTTGTCCCCCAACTTGCTACTGATGGTCCACTGTAGATGTTTTCAGGCATATTAGTTCAGAACCAAACAACATGCGCTTGCTAGGAAGACAATGACTTTGGAGATTTCATACTTATTTCTCTCCTAGAGCATGTCTTGTTGCATGACAAGTTCTCATGGTGACTGCTAAGCTGTCAAGGTCAGCTGAGATTTATATGAGAACCTGATCTGTGTATTAATTCCCTTTGTGGCAAGCAACATAATTCTGTTGAATACCAAAAGATGGTGTAATGTTCTTTTATAAATTATATTGGCTAATATTCTGGCTTTCCTATCATCTCCAGGTCACACCAAAACAATGCCAGATTCTAGCAATGCTCTGGAGTCTTACTTGTGCTATTAGTAGTCTTGGGCAGAAATGTCCTTTTGAAATTCTCCATCCAATTTGTGGTGAGATAATCAGAAGAACAATGTTTCCAAATTTCTCAGGGAAAGGACTAAAAAAATGCCCCAATGTTTCTCAAGGACATCACTAATAGAAGCATCACTATTAGAAAAGCCAAATAGGAGGACATTTCTATGAGAGTTTCTTCAAAATTTAACTTTCCCGGTATAGCCAGCTGGTGCCATCGCTGGTTATTGGGGGCAAATCATTGGCCCACACGGAAAGGGCTCGCAACTTGGGCACCCTCCTGAACTCACGGCTGTCTTTAGAAGAGCACATGACGGCCATGGCCAGGGAGGCTTTCTATCAGGTTCGCCTGATATGCCAGTTGCGTCCCTTTCTAGATTGGGACTCCTTACGCACGGTCACTCAAGCACTCGTCACTTCCCGTCTGGACTACTGTAATGCTCTCTACATGGGGCTCCCCTTGGGGTGCACCCGGAGGCTCCAACTGGTGCAGAATGTGGCCGCACGGGGGATTATGGGAGCGACGGGGCGCTCCCATGTGACTCCTCTCCTGCGCGAGCTGCATTGGCTCCCGATGGACTTCCGGGTGTGCTTCAAGGTGTTGGTGATCACCTTTAAAGCGCTCCATGGCTTAGGGCCGGGGTATCTACGGGACTGCCTTCTGCCACCAATTGCCTCCCACCAGCCAGTTCGCTCACACAGAGAGGGCCTCCTCAGGGTGCCATCAGCCAGACAATGCTGGCTGGCAACCCCCAGGGGGAGAGCCTTCTCTGTGGTGGTGCCCACCCTATGGAACGATCTACCCCCAGAGATACGGGTGATCCCAGACTTCCGGACTTTTTGTCGGGCCCTAAAAACTCACCTTTTTCAGTTAGCCGGGCTGGCCTGATTTTATCTTGTACTGGCCGAATATGCGAGGCGAAATTGAGGATTTTGTCAGTAATTGTACTACCTGTAATGAAAATGCATATCGGCAACAGAAAGAAACTATGATGTCACATGAGATACCATCCCGACCTTGGCAGATCATTAGTATGGACTTGTTTAATTATGCAGGGAAAGAGCACTTGATAATAGTGGACCACTACTCTGACTTTTGGGAGATTGACCTCCTTCCAGACCTTTCAGCTGAGACCACCATTAAGAGATGTAAGTCTCAGTTTGCACGTTACGGGCAACCAAATACAGTTATTACAGATAATGGTCCTCAATTTGCAAGTCTGCAATTCAAGAAATTTGCTGCTGAATGGGAGTTTGATCATATTACTTCATCGCCACGTCATCCGCAAGTGAATGGAAAAGCCGAATCAGCTGTAAAGATTGCTAAGAACTTATGTAGGAAAGCATCTGGCGAAAGTAGCGATCCATGGAAGGCTATTCTACATTGGAGGAATATGCCAACTGAAGGTATGGACAGTAGCCCAGCACAAAGATTAATGTCACAGAGATTAAAGACATCCTTACCTGTGGCAAATAAGTTGCTTGAGCCCGTGGTGATACATGGGGTCCAGGAAAGGCTACAACAGAAGAGGCAAGTGGCGAAGGCCAAATATGATAGATCTGCAAGAGGCCTGCCAGAACTAAGGGTGGGAGAACGAATTTGGATGAGACCACTGCCTGGAGATCGGACTGGCCATTGGGAAAGGGGTACCTGTTTACAACAAGTGGCACCTCGCTCCTATTTGGTGGAGGTTGGAGGAACCCGATATCGGCGGAACCGTGTGGACTTGCATGTGGCTGAGCAACCAGACTCCTCACATTTAGTTGGTGGGTCAGACCCAGTTGTTAAGCCAAACTTACTTAAGAATAATAATGAATGCCCGTCGGACATTGAGGACAGTTAGCTAGTTGCTATGTCGGGTGATAGTCAAACATCCGAGGCCTCAGAAAATGGCGAGCGAAGAGATCCGGCCGGCGTGAGAGAGCGAAGAGATCCGGCCTGCGTGAGAGAGGCAGGCGTGAGAGAACCAGTCGTTACTAGGAGTGGGAGATGTTCACGCCCCCCTGATAAACTCAATTTGTAGAAAGGGTTGCTGTTATTAGAAAAGGGGAGATGTTATGGGGTTGTGTTTGCTTTTAATCTTTATTTCTATGTGCCTCTATGAGGTGTTTCCAGTTCCCTTGGAAGATGCTTTATAAGCGTCGTGCGTTACTTTTACATTGCTTATGTAAAAAAGCTTATCCGAAACACAGGGGACCTCCTAGAACTCAGAATAACAAAGTTGGAAGGGATATTGGAGGTCATCTAGTCCAATCCCCCTTTCTAGAAGAAGACCCTATACTTTTTTAGACAAATATCTGTCCAGTCTCTTCTTAAAAGCCTCCAGTGATGGAGCATCCAAAGGTTCTGAAGGCAAGCCACCCACTGTTAGGAAATGTCTCCTTAGTGCTAGGTTGCTTCGCTCTTTGATTAGTTTCCACCCATTGTTTCTTGCCTTACTTTCAGGTGCTTTGGAAAATAGTTTTATTATTATTTTTTATTAGTCATATTTCTATGCCACCCACACTCCGAGGACTCTGGGCGGCTTACACCAAAGACAGTATACTAAATAGCATATTGCCCCCAACAATCTGGATCCTCATTTTACCCACCTCGGAAGGATGGAAGGCTGAGTCAACCCTTGAGCCGGTGAGATTTGATCCACTGATCTGCTGAACTAGCAATCAGCTGAAGTAGCTGCAGTACTGCACTCTAACCACTGCACCACATTGGCTCTTTGACCCCCCCAATCTTTGTGACAGCCCTTCAAATATTGGTACACTATAATCATGTCTCCTCTAGTCCTTCTTTTCACTATACTAAAGGTAAAGGTTTCCCTTGCACATATGTGCTAGTCATTCCCAACTCTAGAGGGCGGTGCTCATCTCCATTTTAAAGCTGAAGACCCAGCACTGTCTGAAGACGTCTCCGTGGTCATGTGGCTGGCATGATTAAATGCCAAAGGCGCATGGAATGCAGTTACCTTCCCACCAAAGGTGGTCCCTATTTTTCTACTTGCATTTTTTACGTGCTTTCGAACTGCTAGGTTGGCAGAAGCTGGGACAAGTAATGGGAGCTCACCCCATTACGCGGCACTAGGGATTTGGACCACTGAACTGCCAACCTTTCAATCGACAAGCTCAGTGTCTTAGCCACTGAGCCACTGCGTCCCTTTACTATACTAGACATACCCAAATCCTGCAATCGTTGTCCATGTCTTAGCTTCTAACCCACTAATCATCATGCTTGCTCTTTCTGCACTCTTTCCAGAGTCTCAACATCTTTTTTATATTGTGGTGACCAAAACTGAATGCAGTATTCCAGGTTTTTGTAAAACAATACTAATATTTCACGTGATCTTGATTATATCCCTCTGTTAATGCAGCCTAGGATTATATTGGTTTTTTGGGCTGCTGCCACACACTGTTGGCTCATATTTAAGTAATTGTCCATTTGGATTCTAAAATCCCTCTCACAGTTATTGGCATTGAGCCAGGTTTCACCTCATCTGTACCTGTAAAATTGTTTTTTCTTGCATAAGTGTAAAACTTTGCTTTTCTCACAGCTGAATTTCATTTTGTTAGATAGAGCCCAGTGTTCAAGTCTGTTGAGATCCTTCTGACCTAACTGACATTGTAGAATGTATTGCCCAGAGAGGTGTCAATCTCTTTTTCATTGAATTTGTATGTGGAGAGGCTAGATAGCCATCTATCTGAGAAGTTCTAGTTTAGATTTCTTTATTAAAAAAAAAGTTGGACTTAGTCTATTCTATGATAGGGCAATTTTATGTCAAGTGGGATCTCTTTTAATCAATTTATTTAAAAAACGCAAGATCTCTGCCACATAGTACAATTATAATACAAAATTTTCAAGATAAAAAGAATTTTAGGAGGCTTAGCCTTATAATAGCTTCCACCTTTTTTGAA
Source organism: Ptyas mucosa (assembly GCA_012654045.1). NCBI lineage: Eukaryota > Metazoa > Chordata > Lepidosauria > Squamata > Colubridae > Ptyas > Ptyas mucosa. Next base: position 20,383,297 of record WNWU01000018.1, on the reverse strand, counting down.
TGTGGGCTCAGGCAATGTTCTTTTATGTGGTGCCTTAGAAATGAAAGCTTTTTCAGCTGTAAGAAGCATTTGCTTGTGTTTAGGCTTGGACCGGAGACCTTTATGGTTGCCATACTTTTAGATCATCTTTGTGTTGTTCAACTACAGTGAGTCTGGAAATTAAGATGTCATCCATGTTCAGCTAAACAGCCTCTCTTTTTTCACAATGTTGTTCAGCTCTACAGGGCCTTTTGTATTGAATACAGCTACCATGATTGTGTAGTCTTAAACATAGCATTCTTCTCTCTATACATGGCTTTCCCCACAACAATTACAGCTAGAAGCCTTTAGTAGAGACTAGACAATCCATGACCCCTTGGGTCATCATTTCAGAGATATTTTCTTTAACATATTCCTCAATGCCTTCAACAATGGCAAACTTCTGAAGGATTAGAAAAATTCTTCAAAATTCAGGGAGATATTCAGAGACCTCGGAGCCTTGAAAGAAACCCGTATTGAACTGTAGAGCGCAATCAAACATCAGAAGATGTTCATAGGAAATGTTTTATGATGATTTACAGTATATTATGTCATAAAATGCTTTATGATAATTATATGTTATGGTATGACATGCTTTATAAAATTTGCAAAATTTCTATTCCTCAGGGGCAACTTTTGCTCTAGCTCCTAATACTTTAAAAGGCATGTTCCAAATTGAAAAAAGCAATCATAGCAAATACTTGATTATCCAATGTCTTAAAAATCAGCAGTGAACTTAAACAAGAAAGAAGTAGACTCATGATTCCATTTGGTCACAGGGTGATCTTAGGCCAGGCTCATTTTCCTTATGTATAATGTGTGAATGAAGATGGGACAATTTCATAAGCCACCATGGGTGTGGGGAGAAAAGTCACCCTAATAATGAAACGATGGCTATGTTCTGTGAAGGAAGATTTGGCAACATGTGATCCTTAATCTTTATTTATTTATGAACATATAAACATCTTCAGTCAATTGACATTCACATTGTTGAAATCCAGAGGCAATTTGTGATTTTTAGTGATTTTTAGTGATTATAAACTAAAATCAGGATGGGAGATATGTGTTCAACCCATGATTAGTGATCACCTTTCTTGGAGTCTAAAAACTACAACAGAAGCTATCTACCCCAACACTCAATAACATTGAACCAGAAGTAACCACTAAGAAGTTAACTAGATTTTAAATATATTAAGGATCCATGAATGTATGAATTAATATATGGAAGTAATGGAAACAAGAATGAGTTGCAAGGATAAATAAATACAAACAGGTTTGATGAATGGTGTTGGTGTAAACGTAATTGCATTCTGATCTGCACTGTAGGATCATGAAATGCAACTTAGTTGTTGTAGACCAAACAAAATTGTCCCAACTTTCTTTCTTCCATATTGTGTGGTCCAGAGATACATGGAGAAAGCACTTTTTTGTTCAATGTTTCCATTTTATGCCATAGTTACTGTGGCCACTGTTTTTAGATTATTTAAGAGATACGGTGGCTATATATCAGTGCTTTCACAACTCATCCTTGGAAGATGTAGAAAACAGCTACCTAAAGTAACTGAACTTTTAACTGTGCTAATTATTTATAGCTGCTCTCTAGAGCTTCCCAGTGCGAAGCCAACAAGGACTTGACAACTTCAGATATTCGGCAAGTGGCTTCGATGTGTGATAGTCTAAACAGATTGTGTGACCTTCAGAGATTAATCAGTTAAAACAGCCCTTATGAAGCTGTTTTAGATTATTCTTGACAGTAGCCGTTTTTGACAGCAGAAGGTCAGAATCAAAGTCCTTTCTTTTTTGAACTAGTTGAAGATTTATGTCAGCATCAAGCCGAGCAAACATGCAGAAATAACTTATGAATGCAGGGGCCAGAGGGCCTTGTGGGGATAAGTTTTCTTTTGCATAGATTTTGAAAGTACTTGATTGAGGCTTACTTTAGATGTATATTTTCAAATCTAAAACATATACAGGTATGTTTTGCTTCTTGGAGGCTCAGAGCTAAGACTGTGAAAGCCATTCACAGGGACGTTGCCATTTGTCCTTCTCTCCCCTTCTCTGCACAACCCCCTCACCCGTGGGCTCATTTTTAAAAACACAAGAATGGCTAGGGCCCCTTGACTTACTTTCTTTATAGAGCAAAATATCTTGCACACTTACGACAGCACTGCATTCTCCTGAAAGGCGAGATCTCCTTTGGTGCTTTCTTGAATGACCATGTGAACCCACTACTTAATTTCTTCTCTTGCTTGCTCCTTCCTTACCCAGCATTGTTCCTTCCTTCAAAATAACCATCCGTTAGTTGTCTAATCATTTCTCTGAACACTAGCAAAAACAAAACTCAGGGCACATTGTAGGATAAAGTTGCAAACATTCTTGCCTTCTTAATTCTCTATAGTTATTTCAATCATATAGGGCAGGGGTGTCAAACTCGATTTCATCGAGGGCCACATCAGGGTTGTGTTTGACCTCGGGTGGGTGTGGTGGGTAGGCATGGCCAGGGTGGGCATACTCCTGCATCCTACTAAGGCAGCATTTAACATCCAGCTGCCTGCAATTACTGCGAGTTCAATTCTCACCAGGCTCAAAGTCGACTTAGCCTTCCATCCTTTCTAAGGTGGGTAAAATGAAGACCTGGTTTGTGGGGGCAATAAGCTGACTTTGTATAAAATATACAAAAGTATGAAGGCTATTGCTTAATGCATTGTAAGC